>JAGFNQ010000855.1:172404-352949 GCA_024364735.1 Boesenbergia rotunda
AAGACCTGTGATAAAGTCCATGGATATTTCTTCCCACTTCCACTCTGGAATGGGAAGTGGCTGTAGAACTCCTCCTGGTCTCTGGTGTTCTGCTTTGACTCTCTGGCAGGTCAAGCAGGTACTGATATATCTGACCACGTCTCGCTTGAGTCCAGACCACCAGAACCTCTTCTTTAAATCTTGGTACATCTTGGTAGAACCAGGATGCATAGAGTACGGGGTACTGTGGGCTTCTTCTAAAATATTCTTTCTTAGTTCCTCATCATTGGGGACGCAAAGGCGGTCTCCAAGATAGAGGATGCCACTATCTGATACTCGAAACTCTGAATTTTCTGCCTCTTGGATCTCCTGCTTGATCTTCTGGATCTCTGGGTCTTGACTTTGCTTTCTTTGTATATCCACAAGCAGGGTTGACTCTAGAGTCAATGCAGAAAGTTGCCCAATTATTACCTCAACTCCAAAATCCTTTATTTCTTTCTGAAGTGGTGGAGACAGTGATGATAGGGACATCAGTGCCGCACAGGATTTCCTGCTCAGTGCATCTGCCACTTTATTAGCTTTACCTGGGTGGTAGAGGATTTCACAGTTATAATCTTTGACCAACTCTAGCCACCTGCGCTGCCTAATATTCAGATCCTTCTGAGTGAAGAAGTACTTCAAACTTTGATGGTCTGTGAAGATTCTGCACTGCACTCCATACAGGTAGTGTCTCCAGAGCTTCAGTGCAAAGACCACAGCTGCTAGCTCAAGGTCATGAGTAGGGTAATTCTTCTCGTAGTCCTTGAGCTGTCTGGAGGCATATGCTATTACTTTTCCTTCTTGCATGAGGACAGCTCCAAGGCCCATCTTGAATGCATCACTGTAGATGTCAAAGGCCTTGTTACTCTCTGGAACAGTCAGGATGGGAGCACTAGTCAATCTTTTCTTCAGTTCTAGGAAGCTGTGCTCGCATTTATCTGACCACTCAAACTTCTGATTCTTTCTGGTCAGGACTGTGAGAGGAGAGGCTATCCTGGAAAAGTCCTCCACAAATTTCCTGTAATATCCTGCCAGGCCTACGAAGCTTCTGATTTCACTGACATTCTTGGGTCTACACCAGTTGCTGACTGCTTCTATCTTGGCTGGATCAACTTGAATGCCTTCTTTGGATATAATGTGGCCTAGGAAGGCCACCTGATCAACCAAAACTCACACTTTGAGAATTTAGCGTACAACTCCTTCTGGTGTAAGGTTTGCAACACTATCTTCAGGTGTTCTTCATGTTCTTTCCGAGTCTTTGAATACACTAGGATATCATCAATGAAGGCAATGACGAACTTGTCCAGAAAATCCTTGAACACTCTATTCATTAGATCCATAACGTCGCAGGGGCGTTTGTCACTCCAAAGGGCATGACCACAAACTCATAGTGCCCATATCTTGTACTGAAAGCAGTCCTTGGCACATCACTCTCCTTCACTCTGAGCTGATGGTAACCTGATCGCAGATCTATCTTGGAGAACAATGTGGCTCCCTTCAGCTGATCAAATAAATCATCTATCCTTGGCAAAGGATATCTGTTCTTGATGGTTACCTTATTCAAAGCTCGATAATCTATGTACATTCGCATAGATCCATCTTTCTTCTTGACAAACAGTACAGGAGCTCCCCAAGGTGAATGACTAGGGCGGATGAAACCCTTGTCAAGCAGCTCTTGCAATTGTTCTTGTAATTCTTTCAGTTCTGCTGGTACCATGCGATAAGGTGCCTTCGAAATTGGGTTGGTTCCTGGGGCCAACTCAATTTCAAACTCAATTTCCCGATTGGGAGGGAGTCCTGGTAACTCTTCAGGAAACACCTCAGGATAGTCACAGACTACCCTCACTTCTTCTCTCTTCAATCCTTCTCCTTGACTTGCATCCACTATATGAGCTAGAAAACCAGAGCACCCCTTCTCTAACATTCTCTGAGCTTGTAAGGTAGATAGGAACCTATTTATCTTTCTCCTTGGGTCTCCAATAAACTCAAATGAAGGTTCTGCTTCTGGGGTGAACTTGACTTTTCTCTTGCGGCAGTCTATAGAAGCATTATACTTGCTCAAGGAGTCCATTCCTAAAATGACATCGTAATCCTTCATCTCAAGGACTACCAAGTCACTGTAGAGCTCTCAGTTGGAAATCTAGATTGATACTGCCCTTAGCCTCTCAGTAGAGGCCATTACTTCCCCTGACGGTAAGGTTGTTAAGAACTTCATCGTTCAACCTTTCTGGTGGCCTTTATACTGTTTAAGTAGCGCTCAGTGATCAAAGCACTACTTATTAGTTCCTCGGAGGTTTGCAGCCTCTTAACACCGCTAGCCCCCCTTTAACGCTATCTCAGGCCTTAACATCTTGAGCATTAGCCTAACTATCTCTTTTTCTGTGCTAACTAGCTCAGGGCACAGATGAGCTAACCGCTTAAACATCTTCACTGCTTCATCCACGGATAGTTCTCCTTGTCTGAACTCCGTGAATTCATCGTAATGCTTGTTGGTTACTTGCATGTGAAAGTATTCTTCGAAGAACTCAGTCTCGAAGTCGGCCCATGTCATCTGGCTGACATTTCTCTTGGCCTTGACTCCCTTCCACTATATTCTAGCATCTCCCGTAAGGCAGAAAGATGCACACTTTATCTTCTCTACCTCATGCCAGTCCAGTAGCCCTACTATTCTTTCCAATGTTTTGAACCATGCTTAAGCATCCCATGGTTTGCTTGTGCCTGGGAAGTTCCCTGGCTTCAGTTTCTTCTACTGAATGAGGTACGCTTCTTGCCTTACCCTCCCGAGCCACCACCTCTAAGAGATTTGGTGGTGGTACTGACTCTGTTATCTCTTGCCCTCTAGGAACTTGCTCCTCGTTTTGGGCCTTTCTAGGACGTCCTCAAATGTATAACTTAACACTTAATGGTCATGTTCCCAAACTTGCTTTAGGATATAACAAGACCTTGGTCTTGATTCTTATCTCATTTCTTAGTCCTAGAACTCGTTCTAGGGCTTAATAAGACCTCGGTCTTACTCAAAACTTTTATCAAGCACCTTGCGTGCCATAATCCCAAAACTTACTTTTGGGCAACTCAAGTAAGTACTTAAGCATTTCTCTAATATCCATTCTAGGGATTAAACATGATTCCGTGATACTAAGGTATTAAACATGCTTCCTTGTTCTATGCACATATGAGTAAGTACTTAAGCATTTCTCTATACTGCAATTAAGTAAAGGAGCAATAGAAAAACTGAAACTTAAAGCTTTCTTACTTGAAGACGGCAAGGTTGATGCTGATGTGTGTGTGATGCTGGAGAATGGGAACTGCTCTGATACCACCTGTAGCGACCCGCCTTCTATACCTTAGACGGATCGTTACTTTTGTCTACTTCTCGACTCTAATGCACGACTAAAAATGCGGAAATCTTTTTTTTTTCTTTTAAATTCATCTAAGAATGATATTCTAACCTAAGTAGTCATGCATGATACCATGTCACACTTTCTTTCTCAAAAACTCGTAAGATGAAGCTTATTGAAACTTGCCTCGCCCAACTCAACTTTCGGGTATCAGTCGACTGATACTGTATCAGTCGACTGATAAGCCTGAAAACAGAATTTTCAGATTTCGGCACTTGCTTCAAAACTCCACCAAACCTATACTTTCGAGCCAAATAGAATCATAACACCATTTCTATACTCTATGCCAGTTTTCCAGTCAATTTAGCCAATCAAAATGAATCCATAACCTTGAAATTAGGACTTTTGCGGAAGAAAATAAGCTATTCGAGTTTATATGAACTTTAACATTAGAGTTTGTACCAATCTTGACTCCTATGCATTCATAACACCAAATACATGTTCTATAACCTTGCTAAAGCATTGTGAAATGTGAATGCAACTCTTCTAAACATATTTAAGCAATAAAACTTGATTCAAAGAGAAATTAATACTATCTTGGCACATGCATCTATATTTCTAACAAAGTATCAATATTTCCAACTACTCACACTTCTACTCATCCAATGCAATCATAAGGATATATATGCTAAATGAAATGACATGGAATCTTTACTCTAAGAAATTGAGCATGTAAAACTATTCAAAGCTTAAATGTTCGCTAAACTCCATAAAGCAAGAACTTGAAATTTGAATAAACTATAACATTGTAATTCGAATAACTAAATTGTCTCGTCTCAAAGATCTCTCCAAAATCAGCCACCACACACACTTTACTCAGCACCGCCTCGTCGCCTTCCTTCAGAATTGCTTGCCTTTACCTTTATCTGCAGTAAGAGGAAATGCAACTAGTAAGCAAAAAGCTTAGTAAGTACTATCTAGCTCACAAAATCTCGAAATATGCAAACATGCTTCTTGAACAATATGAAAATCATATGAGATACTTATATGCTTGAAAGAAAACTAAGAACATGTATAACTCAAAACATGCATACTCAAGCATTAATAAATCTCAATTTACTTTTCTTGGTTCAACTTGAAACTTTAGCTATTCTTTAACTTTTTGAAAACTTTCTTAAACTTTAGAAACTTTGCTAAAGCATATACTTGAAAATAATAATCACTTGGATCCACTGAAGACGTAAGTACCATCTCATGCGCGTTCCCTAAAAGGTTGGGGTAGCGAGCCACCAATCCTAATAGAGCAGACCTTGGTCTACCAGGGCCAAGACCTTGGAATTGGACACCTGGATTTCTTTAACGACGCCCTTGGACGCCGGGTACTGGCCTTAGAAAATAAAATAGCTTTTCTTTCTTTTCTTTCTTATCTGTAAATGCCTTGGCATTTTCTCGAGCACCTTGCGTGCTAAAATCCCTAAGTCTTAACTTTTGGGGATTTCTTAAGGCCTTGGCCTTTTCTTTTCTTATCTGTAAATGCCTTGGCATTTTCTCGAGCACCTTGCGTGCTAAAATCCCTAAGTCTTGACTTTTGGGGATTTCTTAAGGCCTTGACCTTTTCTTTTCTTATCTTTATCTTCTCTTTTCTTTTCTCATAGCTTCTCTTGGACCCTAACCTCATATAGGGCACTCAATAAAATATATAAGCATATAATGAACTAAGATCACATGCAAAAATCTTAACAAGAAGTAAATATCTCTTTTAAAAACTTTTAAAGGAAATTCTTGCGGAAAAACCGCCTCTTACTGCAGGTGAGCAGTACTTACATTGATATCTTAGACTTACAACCAAGATTGACGTCTAGGACTCGGGAGAAACTTGAGATCTCGGAGAATTCTTCGCGCCTACGCGTTCTCCTCGTCGAGACGAATACAACGCTCCGCTTTCTTTGATCCCTCCTTGGCCGGCGCCCCTTGGAAGAGACGAGAAGGGCTTGGGCGTGCGTGCGTGAGAGGGAGAGGCTGCCTCGCGCGGCTAGGGTGAGGAAGAGAAACCCAAAATTCTAATTTCCTCTCTTAACTTATCTATTTATACTTATGGGGCGGATTGACCTAACTACACCTTAAATATATTTCTCTCCACCCTTTGCTGTGCTTGATACCCTAGCCTGGCTGGTCGCGCGCTTGCCTGGTCTCCTGTTGGTCGCGGGTTCGAACCCCCGGCTGCCCTTAAACGTTTTTCTTTTTTTTTATATACTAAACGAACTCGGAAAATTCTATAAAAATATTCTAAAAATCCCTAAAAATATCTAGAATATTTCTAAACCATTTTTAAATAATTCTAAGGACTTTAAGAACTGAAAATGGGAATTTTTGGGGCGTTACAAGCCCCAGGGACCACCATTGACTGATACATTAGAAGATTCAGAGGATAAGCCAGAAAGTGTAGGGACTTGCATGGTGGAAGCAAGAACCCAAGAATCACCTATTTCAGTTGAGTGTCCACCAGAACCTGAACCTGAAGTGGAGCATGAACTTGACCAGAAGGAGGCCATGTATTCATCTATTCTTGTAGAACCTCCAGATATTCTGCAGCACGATCAGGTAAGTATTCCTCCTATTTCTTTGGAAAAATCAATAGAGGCACCTCACTCTGATTTTATTGTTTGTGATGAATTTATTGACACATCTTTTGTAGAAATTGTTAGTGAAAAACTAATAGAGGTACCAAAAATTAATTTCATTGGTTGTAATGCATTGCTTGATACATCCTTGGTGGAAAATAATTGTGAAAATTCTATAGAGGTACTCAAAATTCATCTCATTGGTTGTGATAAGTTTCTTGACATACCTTTGTTGGCTATCAATTATGGACAACACATTGAGAACAAAAAATTGATTTTATTGGATGTGATGCATTTTTGGATACATTTTATATAGAGACTGATATTATTTCACTTCTATCTTATCCTGCACGCATGAGAGAGGTATTACATGGTTTTGCTGGGTCCCGAAGACTTTTGGGGTGGGTGCTCCATCTAAATAGTCCTCAACCTCCTGGAAGGATTTTCAAGAAGCATCAAGATGGAGGAGATGATTTTACTTTAATTTGATCACTCCACTTTTTAAATGGCTCTTGTACCTAAATCGTCTACGGACACCTGAACATTTTTCTGTAAAGTTTAAGTGTGGGGGAGTAATGAACCATAAAATTGATCAAATGAAGGAAGCTCTCTCAACTACCCATACTCCTCCACTACCACGATGGAGGTTATTTCTTGATAGACTCCGACCGCAAGAAATAAAGGGGAGTTTGTTCTTTCTTGCATTTTCTTTCATTGCATTTTTCACTTTTATGATTTCTAAAAGTAAAATTTTCTTTTAAGATGAGTTCTTGTTAATAATGCTTTAGTAGTGTAGAATGAATAAATGGACATTGTAAATACCATGATATTTCTTTTAGCACTTTTTCATAATGAATAGGAATAAATGTATCGCTATAGGTTATCTTCATGTCATTTTAGAATCTCTTGAAAATAAATTAAATTTGGTTGTTAAAACTTAAGGTTTGAGCTAATGGATGAAATCTTGGATGCTTGAGTACTACTTGGCTATGGATTCCTAATTGATGTCTTGAGATTAATTATTTGTACCTAGTGAGAATTAGCCTTATTTTTGTGACACACATATGTGATTGTACTCTAGAACTTGCTAGGGTTCTTTCCAAAACATATTTCTATGATTGGATCACATCTATAGAGGCTAATCAATTTCTTTTCATTTCCATATCAAATTTTTGGCAATAATCAAGTTTATTCTATTTTCCTTTCCATACTTCCTACTCTTAACCATACTTTTCTATGGACTTGTTTGTTTGGGATGTTTCTTGATGTTACTTTGCCTGAGACGGACAAAAGATCAAGTGTGGGGGAGGTGGCTAGTGTTCTGGAATCATTTGGTATCAAAGATGCATTTCAAGCAAATTGAATTGAGTTTGGTATCAAGAATAAGTGGGAAGTAGTGGTTAAGGAGGGAAACAATTGAAGCATCTAGATTCTTGATTATAATGTGAAGATCTAAGCAATTTTGTGCCAAGTTGAATTCGGCTGAGAAAAAAAATTGCAATGAAAAAAAAATGGCACGTAAAGGCAGAGAAAAAAAAATCTTTGCCAAGAAGAAAAAAATTTCTGTGAAGGTATCTTGGGTCAGAAATGGTTTGGATCAAGAATTGGGAAGTTGGAATTATGGAAGTTAAGATCAGCAACATTTTGCTAGAGTCTGAATTGCAGCTGTGAGAAATCAGAAAGTCTAAATTGAGGTTGAATAAAGGCTGATCAAAAGCTGAAAAATCTGAAACTGACAAATCTGAACTGCATTGCAAGGGAAAGCTTGGAATCTGAGAAAGTTTGACTTGGAGCTACTGAATGATACAAGTTGAATTCGAAGTAAGCTGCAATGTGTTGAAAAATCTGTGGGAGCTATTGTTGAATCTGCAGAATAGAAAATTCAGTTGGAATGCTAGGATTAAGGTTGTATCTCCATACAAGCAGTTTTGGCACATTTTTGTATCAACCCAAAATTGAATTTGGGCTTTCTAAATCAGTAGTGCATTATTAATTTTAAAACAGAGTTGTAGAATGGTTTTTCCCTGAACTCAGCTTGTTGAGAATAGATTTCAAATTAGTGGGCAATTCAAGTGAAGTTGAAACTGTTAGTAAGGCAAATGGAAGAAATCAAAACAGAAAAAAAAATGGCAGTGTATCAGTTCACTTAGTGAAGCATTTAAGCTCTCCACTACTATTGATGCTAATTGCTTTGAAAAATCTAAGAATTGCAAGGTCTGAAAGTAATGCCGTGGAGCTGGAATCTGAAACAGAAAAGAAGAAAAAAAAGTGATAGAAGTGTGGCAACATGAAGAGGATGTGTATCAAGAGTGATTCCCTAATTGTTATTTGATGTCTTAAGTTTTTCTATGACACAAATCCTGGCCATTAGAAGAATTGAGATCAGAACAGGAAGAAAAAGAAAAAAAATGAAAAAAAAGGAAATAAAAATAAGGTTGGTACACAATTGAAGTTTTGGCACCATGAAACTAGTGAAGATATTCTCATCCGAATCAAAGCCTTGCTCCACTACCATTCTGACTTTACTAGAGAGTAAGAAAGAAGGGGAAAAAATGAGAAAAGAGAAGGAAGCAAGATTGGCACGCAATAGCAAAATTGGCACTATGAAGTCAATGAAGTCTTTTTCATCCGAATCAAAGACATTATCCAAGTCTTACTCCACCACACAATTCTGATTTCACTAGAGGATTATAAAGAGGGCAAAGTGCATTCGGAATATTCTTGGGCATTCAAGTTTTCCACTTCATCGATTTTTCTATTTTCTTAACTTTTACTTCATTTCTTACCATTTTCTATGTCTTTCACTTGTTTGAATAAACTTTTCTAGATGTGGATCCTAATCATGAATAATGGTGGAGAGTAGATAACAAGCAAGCATATGGTAGTGCAAAAAGCATGTGTGTTTGAGTAAGCTCCACTTTCATCATGAATTTAGAACTCAAAAAAGAGAGCCACCGTCATTTCACTTGAAAGGTTTAGTGAGTTAAATTCATCTCAATGAATCATGAAGGATGAAATTGCTAAGTTGTTGATTTAAGGACGAGATACTAATCCATAGAGCTTAGATTTTTTAGAATTGACAACCTTAGGTAATTTCTTTTCACTTGCTTCTAACTATGTTTGGGAAGAATCTAAGGGATACATATCTAGTAGTTTTCGTGAGACGCTCAAGTTTAAGTGTGGGGGAGTTGATAAGTACTATTTTGTTGATCATTTCAGATTCTAAAATCCATGTTTGACCTATATTTTACCTGCTTAATCTTGAATTTACCTTAGGTTATAGGAATTAATTCTATTTTGGACCTTATTGTAAATCTTGATACATTTGAATTATTTTGCCACTAAATTGTTGATCTACTTTTGTAGGCTTGGAAGGATCATGGACCTAGGTCATGATGGGTCAAACTTGAGTCAGAAGTGGACCCGGATCGAGTGATTAAGAATCGATTAATATGGGACGTCCGATTCAAAAATGGTTAGATCAAAGCCATCTGAGAACTTTTGATGCAATCCGAGCTAGGGTTAAGGCTAATCAAGCACTCAGGTCAAGATCTGAAGGTTTCATCCAAATCAGATCTAGCCGTTGGATCAAGCTCAGGAGGATCTAGACCGTCCATTCAAAGATAAGGTTGATCTGAGCGATCTGTTGCAAATCTGGAAGATCCGAGCTACTGAGAGGCAGATCCTGACCCTTAATCAAGATTTGGAAAGTCTGATTCAAATCTGAAGAGATCTAGCGGTTGGATGGAGTTAAGTGAATCTCGACCGTTCATTGCTAAAACTATATTAACTGCTCCCTCTGCTCAGATCGGCTTGTCGCGTCTTCGCCGCAGCTCAGCTTCTTCGTTTCTTCCTCCACTATTCTTCGTTCTCTTCTTCAATTCTCTTCATCTGAGGGCGTGACCACTTTGATTCTAATCTCGGATCAAGATCTAGGTTGTCGGATTGTCTTCTCCGTGAGATTTTCAGCTGCAAATCACCACTGAACAGAGCAACGCGAAGGTTTCGCCAGCTCTGTAAATCGATTGCTTGAATCTCGATTGTGTGCCGTTTTTATCTATCTGAGCTATCTGAGGGTTCTCTGGAGTGCTCTGATCATCTCCAAATCATCATCGCAATCCAACATAGCGATATCGAAGAGATCGGATTGGTTTTCAGCTGGATGCAGAGTTTGAGCTGATTTGATCATAGAGTCAGATTTTCCAGCGATCTAAGGGGTTCGAGGCTCACTCTTGTGTGACGGCAAGAAGATCTTGAGCTATGGAAGGGATCGAAGCTTTATTTCCTTGTTGAATTTCATTTCTTCACTTTAGTTTCATGTCTGAACTTTAATTTCTGCGTGTCAATCTGTTTCTGAACTTTGTATCAGAAATACATAGTTTTCTTTTCTGAATCGTCTCTGCTTTAATTAGTGTTTCAAATCTGCACTCTTATTAACTAGATAGCTTGTTTAGTGAACATTGCACTTAATTTTAGTTGCTTCGCAATTTAATTCTTGCATATCAGTTTTATGATTCTTTTCTTGCGTATCAACTTCCAGTTTCTACATTGCGTATCAGTCAACAATAGCTCCTTGTGAACTTTGCAGCTTGTTTCAATTCAGCTTGCTTCTAGTTTAAATTCCTTAAATTAGATACAACATCTAGAGTTTCATTTTCTGCATTTGGTCTCAGTTAGTGCAATTCAGTTTTCATTTCTGTAAATTTTAGTTTCCAATTCTTCAAGTTTCGGTTTATAAGTTCTTGAATTTGTGTCAAGTGAATCTTAGATCTTCTACATCTTGTTTGAATATTAGATGGTGCAATTCATTTTAGTTGCATGTTTGTTTCTGCATTCGGATTGTGTAGGAATTTCTGCTTGCATTTCTAAATTCATATCTTCATTCAATTGTTTCTGAATTGGTCATTTTCATTTCTGTAATCCTCAGTTGATCATTTATGAAGCTAGTTTCGAGCACTTGATTTCAATTGCTTTGTTTGACTTTTCATCCAATGTGTTGCAGCATACGGCTTCTGAAAGTTTGCACTTCATTTCTGCATTCCTGCAATTCATTTCTGCATCAAGATGTTTCGGAATTGATCAGTCCTTTGTTTGTTGCTGCATTGTTTCATTTATCTCAGCATATCATTTCACTAATAGCTTGTTTTCCAAATTAAATTGATCAGTCCATTTCTGAATTGTCATGTATAGTTCCTGCACTTAGTATAATTTCGGCACATATTTTTCTTTCTCCTTGCGTATCAAGTCTTCATTGCTGCATTTGTGTCAAGTTATGTTTCGGCTTTGAGTGGTAATTCCTAAAGTTCAAGGCAATTTGTAGTGTACACTTGCACTTGAGTTCAGGTTTGTTTTCCAAATTCGGCTAAGTTGCATTGGTTCATTAAGTTTCCATTGGTTGAGTTCCTTAGTTGATACTACCTCGTTTAAATTCGTTCAGTTAATTGTCTTTACTTTTCATTGTGTTTTCATTTCTAATTGAAACCGAACCCCATGTTCACTTGAAACCCAAAAATATTTGACAACACATAAACTTGAGCTTGAATCAAACATCCTTAACTAGCCCTAGGAAAAATACGACCTGTGGCCCCTTTACTACATTTTTATCTTTGTTAGCAAAAAGGGTTTCCAACTTTACAAATATCTAAATTTGAGACCCACATTTGTGACACCTATCTTTTGGGTCCATCAGTTACCGGAGGAGATTCATCTTCTTGGATGATCACCGACGCAAGGTGAGGAAGAAAAGGAGGAGCTCTTCCAAGGAGGCCGGCGGTGAGCTTGGGAAGACCTAGGGTTTCGGCTAGGGTGTACGTGAGGGAGAAGAGTTCTTCTCCTTCACTCTATCTCCTTCTTCCTTGAAGGGTCACCGGCGGGAGCTAATCCCTAACCCTAGCGTTTTGCATTGGCACAAAGAAAGGAAGAAGAAAGGTGATTAATATCAAGCCTTGGTGACTCCTAGTCTTGGTAGCTCGTCGCCCACACAATGTCCAAGAATGGAGGGTCATATGGTAGAAGACTACGAGGTAAAAGATAAGGTATACCTCTCTTTAGCTCCTTGTTTGTTTCTATTATTTTCTTTGATTATTCTTATCATCGCATGTGTTTTTGTTAATTATCATAATTTAATTATTTGTTAATTAATATTGATAATTAATTGTGTCATGGACCCCGATAATAAACACGAAAATCGGTGATCCATTCGTCGTCTTTTCCGCAGTCGATTGATTCGGAAAGTTAAAAGGCCTTACCTTTGGTTTTGGCTAAGTTGTGACTTGAATCAATTGATACGACGATGAGATGGTCGTTTGGGAGACGGGTCTCTATTCAGATTAAATTTTTAATCCGTAGACATAGAGAGGTCTCTCATGTTCGACCCCGTGTTCGCTTAGGAAACTCGCAGAGCCGGTTCCTTCATAATGAAGATCCATTCCACTAAAGGCTCTTCATTGAACTACCTCATCAACCCCCATATTTACATATGGGCTCCACCTATTATGAGTATAAGCACCTCCCCGTGTTTAAGATATCGAATGCCCGTTGATTAATTTAAATTACAAACAATTTTAATTAATCAACATCTAACTCCTTGATTAGTACCACTCATCCTTATCATCATGTTAGACCAAGTCCACCTACAGGATTTAACATGATGAACCTTATGAGCTCATCAGGGGACATCATCATCCCGACTCACCAGGACACGATTTCCGTTAATAATCAATGGCATACCATATAAATAATATTATTTCCCAACTTACGGGTCCTATCGATTTAACAGAATAAATCTCACCGATTGGTAAATCAAAGAAATAACTATTAAGTACATGTGCTCGTTATTATATCAGGATTAAGAGCATGTATTCCATAATATACTGAGGTCTGACTCAATTATCAAGTCAGTATAAATTGAAACACCTGTAGGACCGGTGTCGTCGATAGAGGGGGGGGGGTGAATATCGACATTAAATCTTTTGCGGAAACTTCCGATCGTATACTTACAAATATTCGTTCTAAACAGAGCGTTAGTAGCACAGCGGAAAACAAAATGAAATAAAGGACAAAACAAACGACAGATTGCACACGGGATTTACTTGGTTCCCAACCCCCTAGGGTCAGTACATCCAAGGCCTAAGCACGGGAACATCCGTCCACTAATGGTCTCCGCTCCGGACTTTCCAGAGGCGGAGAAACCCGTCTTAAAGTGCAAGAGTTACAAACAAAAAGATAGATAAATTGAACTGCAGAATGTAAACTCAAACCGAACAAAAAGAATTGAAACTCGACCGATTTGGACCTTCGAAGTGCCGCGCACTTCCTCCTGGAGCCTCCTGGTCGTAGAGCTTCATCGTTAGCACTTTGTCATCACTTGGGATGCTTGGAATGGTTTCAAAAAGTTGTGTATTGAGCTGAGGGGTCGAAGTCCCTTTTATAGCCTTCATTGGGGCGCCTGTGTCGAAGGGGGTGCCTCATAGGGCTTGGTCAAAGCTTATCTCAGCGCCGAACTCGCCGTAGCGGATAAAGCCCTTGACCAGGGCACCCTGGACCATTCAGGCACCTCACAGAGCTTGGTCAAAGATTATCTCTGCTTCGAACTCGCAGCAGCAGATACAGCTTTCAACCAGGGCGCATGAATGATGAGCCTGGTTTGCCTCCATTCATTGAGGTGCCCTAGTTGATGTGGGCGCCTAGCAGCCTGCTTTCCAGCCGCGTTGTGTGTTTGTTTGCCTGCTTTGTCTTCCATTTTAGGTACCTACAAGATACATAAATACAAGGAAACATATATATATATATCCTTAATCTTAAGGGTTTGGTTCTGACTTTGGGTTTCCGCAAAACCCTAGGTCGAACCGACGTCTAATGTTCCCTTCCGGGGGAATGCGCCTTTCACCTACTCCTTTCTGGAGAAGTTTTGCCAACCAGTCCATTCAGTTGGACTTTTACTTTTTTGCCAACCAGTCCATTCGGTTGGACTTTTACTTAGCCTTCGATACTTTTGGATCTCGAGACGTTCGAACCTCGACCAATCTCTACTTATGTCCTTAGTCATCGCTCAGCTAAGTTGCTCAATCCCTTAGACCAAGACTTCGTGCCCAAACCCTAGGTCTAGGAATTAGTGCCCAACTTCACTCATCAGGAATTTTGCCCAATTCCTCGAACCAGGTGTTCGTGCCCAACCCTTGGCCAGGACTTAGTGCCCAATTCCATGAACCAGGACTTAGTGCCCAGCTTCACTCACCAGGTCTTAGTGCCCAGCTTCACTCACTAGGTCTTAGTGCACAATTCTTAGAACCATGACTTAGTGCCTAGGTTAACTAGGACTTTTCTTCACTTTATTACTCCTCTCTTGACTCACCCTTCCCTTGTTCAATGTATCACTAACTTAAGCATATTGTCAAACTTTGAAATACTTAGAGGAGGACATCACTGATACATCTTGTGTTAGTAATATGAGAGAAGTGTCCTAAGGCAATCGCCTTATGATTGTAATCATTTATTTTAATAAATGAATATTCACTATTTGAGTATACATGTCTGTGTATTTGATTGAGATCTTAAACTCATTTACTGAATGTCCGCAATACAATTCACAGCATGAGAGAATTTGTGATGAATTCACAACTAGTGATTATCTCTACATGTGCAATTGTGAAGTATTGAAATTGTCCCTAGTCGATGAATTGATAGATACGGACACTGTCAATTCTGTTGAGACTAGCATGGGTTATTCTCTAATCAGCCGATTCTCACTGGCTGGTGACATTGGGATGTCCGGAGATAAACATGAATGCTAGTTAAGGGAACTAGTTCATTGGAGTGACTAGCTGTATAACTTCATATGGTAGTCTACATATAGACATGTCAGTGATGTTCTTACTGCAACTTAAGTGCGATGTTCCTTTGACTTGCGGTGTTCAAGTCATCTTGGTCATGGAGACTTATACTTTGACATCTTAAGCAAGCATCTCCAAGGAGGTGTCGACCCAGGATGATTGGGTATAAGCCGAAGTGCTTGAAGATGTTTGAACAGCCTACAAAGAATTCACCACTCCTTGCGAGGAGATGTATACCCGAGGCCTATCGTCGGATTGTTACTCGAAGCCTCTGGCCAGAGCATGCCATGTTTAGAGTATGAATCTCTTAAATACATGAGAGTAATTAGAATCGATAGGATGAGAAAACGTTACTTGGGCTAGGTGTGACGTAGTCAGCCTAGTGGGGACTGACACACATAGACCATGTCCTGAACCAAGTGGGTATAAGATGGTGAAGGGAATGAGGCACGATTCATTAAACCTGCTGAAGGGTTTCAGAATTAATTCTGAGGTCAACCGTTGATCTTTTGATTAATTGGGGATCATGATGTACTACTAGGTGCCACTCATGATCGTTCTATAATTGATGAATTATAGACGGCCAACATAAATCGAAAGCCTATTTAGTCACACGCACTACGAGTAATCCGAGGGATTTAAAACGAGTTGAAAAATTAGATTTTCCGACCAAGAGAGATAAGTCGAATCTGAATTTTCAGAGACGCATCGGAAGCATAAAAAGATTAAGTCTTTTGAAGACTTATTGAACGAATTAAATGAGTTTAATTCATGAGGTCATGGCTTGGGTTTGGCCGGCCAAAGAGGTTCCCACCCTCTTTGTTTGGCCGACCACATTAAAAGGGGAGAACCAAATTGTTTGGTTCAAATTATAAAATAAACCGAGCGCGGTTTGTTTTATAAAATTATGGATAAAGAAATTTATATAAAGAAATTTATATAAAAAAATTTATATAAAAAAATTTATATAAATGGATTTATTTTTCATGGAAATTAAAATGAAGCATGGATTGGTTTATTTTATTTAATAAAATCAATAATAGATTGATTTACCATGATAAAGAAATTTATCTAAAGAAATTTATATAAAGAAATTTATATAAAGAAGTTTATATAAAGAAATTTCTTTCCATAAGAAAAGGGAGACATGGTTGTTTTTATTGTAAATTAAATTATGATAAAAACTTGGCTTGATGGAATAATTCATAGAAAATTTTATATGATAAATTTCTTATGAAAATTTATTCCATAAAAAGGAGACTTGGCGGTAGAGAGGCTACTATATAAAGGAACTAAGGCAAGGCTTGATTCTTAATCCAAGAGATCTAGAAATAAGCCCTCTCTCTCTCTCCTTCTCTTCCTCTCCCTCTTCTAGTGCCGCCGGCCCTAGAAGCCCTCCCTTTTGTTGCCATGAGCTTCCACCACCAAGAAGCTGCTGAAGAAGAAGAAGAAGCGGGCGCAACTCCTTCCTTTCTCCCGGAATCTTGATTCGTTCTTCGTTTGGTGGTTAGTCTTCCAATCTCTCTCTTGGTATTCTAGTCGTGCCTTTGGAGAATCTAGTAGTTCTTGTCGACACGAAACTCGTGGCTTTGCGAAGTCATCCCGAAGAAAAATCGACGTGGACGCGAATAGAGGCGGAGTATCCAAGGGACGCTACGGTTGGATCTCGTCCCTTTCTTAGAGTTATGCGAGGTAACAAGTAAATTAGTTTACGTTTCTACAAAATTTTAAATATATGATCATGTCTACACAACATAAGGTTGCATGCTAGATGTATGGTTAAATAATTTGGGAAATTATTTATGCTAAATCTTCCGCTGCACGTAATTAAAATTTAAAATTACGAACCTGCATCCATGTCAACATGCACCTGATCCCAACATCTTGCACCAACAATCTCTCCCTTTTTGATGTTTGACAATATCTTAAGTTAGATTGGTTGAAAGGGCTAAATTTTAACTCTTGGGATCAAATGAAAAAATGATCTAAATAGGAAAATTTTCTAACTAAATTTTAATATATTGTATATTTGCTTCTTGTGTGAAAAAAAATTTCTCTAACTTAAGCTTACTCTCCCCCTTTGTCATACATCAAAACAAACCAAAAAAACTTGCACTAACAATGAAAACATTTGGTTCATTTTGAAAATACTTAGTATAAATTTTTGAAAGCATAGCATAAAACTAAGTACTTAAATTGCACCCAAAAAGAATTTCACTTTGAAAAGTATTGTGCATTCTGAAAAGTATTTTGTATTTATAGGAAAGTATTTTGAACTTAAAAAATTTCCCAACTTAGAAAAATTTGCTTAAAAGAATTTCACAAAATGAATTGGTTTACTAAGAAAAATTTACTTAGTGTTGGGACATGGTGCATGTTGACATGGATGCGGGTTCGTAATTTTAAAATTAATTACGTGCAGCGGAAGGTTTAGCATAAATAATTTCTCAAATTATTTAACCACACATCTAAGCATGCTACTTTATCTTATGTAGACATGATCAAATATTTAAAATTTTGTAGAAACGTAAACTAATTTACGTATTACCTCGCGTAACTCGAAGGAAGGGACGAGATCCAACCGTAAGCGTCCCTCGGAAGCTCCGCCTCTATTCGCGTCCACGTCGAGTATCTTCGGGATGACTTCGCAAAGCCCCAAGTTTCGTGTTCTCGAGAACTACTAGATTCTCCGAGAACGGGACAAGAAAACCAAGAGAGAAGTAATCACATCGGAAAAACTCACTACCAAGGTTGGCCGGAATCACAATTTCGGCGAGAAGGAGGAAGATGACTTGCGCCCAATCCCAAGGTGATAATGGCCGGAGAGGAAGATCGTCCCAATGGAAGAACTTTGTCGCCTCGGTGCTTCTCCTTGTGCTCACGGCAAGAAGAAGGGACAAGAGCCTTGTGGCCGACCAAGAGAAAGAATGGAGGAGAGGGAGAGAGCCCAGGCAAGAATACTTTGATTGATTTCCAAGCCTTGCCTTGGATCCTTTATATAGTGGCCTCTCAATCGCCAAGTCTCTTTTTTCTTATGGAATAAATTTTCTATGACTTATTCCATCATGCCAAGTTTTATCATTTTTTAATTCATGATAAAAAGCTGACCAAGTCTCCTTTTTTCTTATGGAATAAATTTTCTTATCATGGTAAATCAATCCATGATTGATTTTATAAAATAAAATAAACCAATCCATGGTTCATTTTAATTTCCATGAAAAATAAACTAAACCTTGGTTTATTATATAAAAATTTATATCATCCATAAATTTATAAAACAAACCACACAATTGGTTTATTTTATAAATTGAATCAAAAACTTGGTTCTCTCCCTTTGTTGTGGCCGACCAAGCAAAGAGGGTGGAGACCCTCTTTGGCCGGCCCATCCAAGCCACGCCCCAATGAATTAAACTCATTTAATTCATCTATTAAGTCTTCAAAAGACTTAGCCATTTTACGCTTACGATGCGTCTCTGAAAAATTCAGATTCGACTTATCGTTTGGCTCAACCAAACCTAATCTCTCTTGATTGGAAAATCCAATTTTCAACTCGTTTTAAATCCCTCGGATTACTCATAGTGCGTGTGACTAAATAGGCTTTCGATTTATGTTGGTCGTCTATAATTAATCAATTATAGAACGATCACGAGTGACACCTAGTAGTACATCATGATCCCCAATTAATCGAAAGATCAACGGTTGACCTCAAAAACAATTCTGAAACCCTTCAACAGCTATAATGAATCGTGCCCCATTCCCTTCACCATCTTATACCCACTTGGATCAGGATATGGTCTATGTGTGTCAGTCCCCACTAGGCTGACTACGTCACACCTAGCCCAAGTAACGTTTTCTCGTCCTATGGATTCTAATTACTCTGATGTATTTAAGATATTCATACTCTGAACATGTCATACTCTGGCCAGAGGCTTCGAGAAACAATCCGACGATAGGCCTTGGGTATACATCTCCTCGCAAGGAGTGGTGAATCTTTTGTAGGATGTTCAAACATCTTCGGGCACTTCGGCTTATACCCAATCATCCTGGGTCCACACCTCCTTGGAGATGCTTGCTTAAGATGTCAAAGTATAAGTCTCCATGACCAAGATGACTTGAACATCGCAAGTTAAAGGAACATCGCACTTAAGCTGCAGTAAGAACTTGGTTGACATATATATATATAGACTACCATATGAAGTTTTACTGCCAGTTACTCCAATGAACTAGTTCCCTTAACTAGCATTCATGTTTATCTCTGGACATCCCAATGTCACCAGCCAATGTGAATCAGCTGATTAGAGAATAACCCTTGCTAGTCTCAACAGAATTGATAGTGTCCGTATTTATCAATTCATCGACTAGGGACAATTTCAATACTTCACAATTGCACATGTAGAGATAATCACTAGTTGTGAATTCATCACAAATTCTCTCATGCTGTGAATTGTATTGCGGACATTCAGTGAATGAGTTTAAGATCTAAATCAAATACATAAACATGTATACTCAAATAGTGATTATTCATTTATTAAAATAAATGATTACAATCATAAGGCGATTGTCTTAGGACACTTTTCTCATATCACTAACACTTAGCACATTTTCCAACAAGTTTTTTGAAAAATAATTTAGCTCAGGCAAATTTGTTTACTAAGAAAAAATTTCTTAGAAATATTTTAGAAATTTTGAAGCCATTTCGAAGTATTTTGAGAGCACTTAAAAAAGTTTGAAGCACTTGAAAAATAGTTAGAAATTTAAAACCTTTTTAAGTACTTTTAAAAACTTTTACGAATAAATTTGAAATACTCAAAACTATTTAAAAACAATTTTTAAATATTTAAGGAACTTTGAAGCATTTAAAAACTGAGAAGTACTTGAAAAAATGAGCACTTAGAGCATTCTACCTTACTTTTTGAAAAAGTGATAGAAAATTTTCAAAAAATTTAACTTATTTGAAAAAAATTTCCCCCTTTCTTTTGTTCTCTCCCCCTTTGCCATATATAAAAAAAATTGATACTAATTATAGTAAATAAATTAGAGCTAGTAAGAAATTGAAATTCTGTATTGAACCAACTCTAATGATTAAGAAAACTAGACCAAACCAAATTAAATCAATTAATTCGGGTTCTGTCTAACCATGTTAGCTACTTACTAACTATCATGAACAGTAGCATTCGCTAGGGTTAGTCAAGTTAAGTGATCTGATCAAGTTAGATAATTCTAAGCTTGACACTTAAGCTGATTGCTGTTCAACTTGTATTTATTGCCCCAATTACTGCACATGCAATGCCTTAAAGCATCTTGAATCAAGACATAGACCTAAGCATCTCAACCCAGTCTAGGTTATCAATCAAAAGTACCCTAAGGTGCTTGTGAGATGCTGGCTTCTAGATCTATAGGTGCATGCAGTTCTAGGGTTAGGGCCTAAGCTAAGTCCATTTCTGAAAATGCCCTAGTTTTGAAGGGGGTAGTTTTTGAAATAAAACTAAGTCAGAAAATCATTTTAAATTTCAAAAACTTGATAAATGAAATGACAAATTTGCTAATTTTCGAAAAAAAATTAAGAAAAAATAAGAAAAGTTGTTAGGAAAACAATATAGATCAGTCCTACTCTACTAAGAACAACCCTAACTGCCTTCTTAGTGAGCTAAACTCAGACTCAGGCAAGGTGCTAAATTAGATTTTGAGTCCACATGTTTAAGTACTATTTCACCCCTGGCTACATGATCCCATACAAAATGATGTTTAACTTCTATATGTTTTGTTCGGGAATGTTGCATTGGGTTTTTAGTCAAGTTGATTGAACTAATGTTATCAATATAGACTTGGGTTTGGGTTAAGTCTGATTGAATTGATTTATGGTTTGACTTAGTTTGCTTGCCTTAGTTACATGAGTTACAGATTGTGTTTTCAAAATTCTTAATTCTTGGTACACCTTTAATTAAACCACGTTGTGTAATTTTAGAAAATAGTTTAACATAAGTGTGACCTAATCTCCTATGCCAGAGGTTGGATTCTTCTAATTGAGTCAAGAAGCATTTTGGTACTAAAGGTAAATTAATGGTATAAACATTATTTTTCATAGTACGCTTAAGCATGACTTCTGAGTCTTGAAGGTTTCTAATCAGGCAGTTAGATTTGGTAAATGTAACTACATAGCCAGTATCACATAGTTGACTTATGCTAAGTAAATTAAACTTGAAATTATCAACCAAGAGTACTTTCTTAATCACAAAATCAGACTTGATTTCAATCTTACCTGACCCAATGACTTTGAGTGTAGCATTGTTGCCAAATGCTACTGAGCCTAGGTTCTTGAACTTGATTTTGGTGAATTTCAATTTGTCTCCAGTCATGTGTCTGTAGCATCCACTATCCAACATCCATTGGTCCAAATCTTTATGTTCCTACACATAAAGTATTTATTGATTTGGATCCAATTAGAGTTAGGGATAGCTTAAAATTGATTTTCACAACCTAGTCTGTCTCACCCAGTCTAGTGTTATCAATCACATTAACCTTATGGATTTTGTGAGACAGGTTTTCAAAAATAAAGATTTTAATTTTGAAAAAAAACATGGTTTTTTTTGAAGACATTGAATTAATTTTGAAAATATTATAAAGTTTAAGTTTTTTTTAAAAAAATGCGTTGAATCTAAGATTAATTGAAATTTATGTTAGACTCAAATTTAACAAGAAGTAAAGTGAATTTGATTTTCAGTACAACCCTAACTGCCTTCTTAGTGAGCTAAACTCAAACTTAGGTAAGGGTTTGGTAAAGATATCTGCTAAATTGGATTTTGAGTCCACATGTTTAAGTACTATTTCACCCCTGGCTACATGATCCCTTACAAAATAATGTTTAACTTCTATATGTTTTGTTCAGGAATGTTGAATTGGGTTTTTAGTCAAGTTGATTGAACTAATGTAATCAATATAGACTTGGGTTTTGTTTAAGTCTGATTGAATTGATTTGTTGTTTGACTTAGTTTGCTTGCCTTGGTTATATGAGTTACAGATTGTGTTTTCAAAATTCTTAATTCTTAGTAAACCAATTCATTTTGTGAAAATGCTTTTAAGCAAATTTTTCTAAGTTGAGAAATTTTTTAAGTTCAAAATACTTTCCTACAAATACAAAATACTTTTCAGAATGCACAATACATTGAAAAGTAATGTGCATTCTGAAAAGTATTTTGTATTTGTAGGAAAGTATTTTGAACTTAGAAAACTTCTCACTTAAAAAATATTGCTTTAGAAAAACTTTCATTTAGAAAAAAATTTTCAAAAGATTTTCACTTAACAACTAGTGCACTTTGAGAAATATTGTAAAAGCTTTGTATTTTGAAAGATATTTTACACTTTAAACATCAGTACTTTGAAAAATATTTGGACTTTCAAAACTACTAGTACTTTTGAAAAGTGTTTGTACTTTTAAAATATATTGAACCTTTTGCAATATGTAAGTACTTTTGAGATTTGAAAAATGTAAGTACTTTTTGGAACATATTATGCATTTTGAAAAATATAAGTATTTTTTTTTGAAAAACATTATGCATTTTTGAAAGATATAAGTACTTTTTGAAATATATTTTTGAAAAATATAATATTTTATTTGACTTGGTTTCTTTTCCAGTCTGACACAATCCTAGGAAACCTTGTTAACTACAAGGATATTTTCTTAAGTGTCCTGGAAAAATTTCCAAACTCAAGAAAAAATATTATTTTAAATTGATTCTATAAGTTTGAAAATATAAGTTTTTGAAAATGATGATATTATAAAAAAATGATAGTATAGAAAAATTATGTTTTCAACAGGACTTAATAATGCAGTTCATGAAAACATATTATTACGTTATTTAATAATTTCAAGAAATGATCAATAAAAATTATTTCTCTTGATTTAGAATCCCCCTAAATTTGACAAATCCTCGGAGTCTTTGTAGATCATGATGTAGACTTCCTCTTTGTCTTTAGTATTTATCAAAATCAAAATAAGCACAATTCTTTAAATTTCATGAGTATTTGAAAGACACATTTTGAAATGATAACATAGTTTTTGAAAAACATGAGTGATTTTAAAGCAACTAAAAAATCCAAAAATTACTTTTTAAAAGAACACTCCCCCTGTATCCAACACTGTTTGACTCTATCTAAGTGCCTTAAGGGACTTTAGTGTTGGCCTAAGAGGCTTGTGTCTAATTGTGTAAGTCAAACAATTTTTCAAAAAGATATAATTTTGAAAATCTATAATATGTATGAACAATCAGACAATCATGAAATCCATAAAAATATTATTATGTTGAAGCACTATTTTAAAAATAGATTTTTAGGAAAATATTCTAAGAGTTTTGGAAAGCAATTTTCAAAAATATTTTTCAATTTAATCATCCTTAACATCTCACCCATTCTAGATGTCTCAGTACAAGCAAGCAAGGTTGCCTTATGGGTGTATTGTGAGATGCTTGAATCATTTTTCTTAATTTATTGTTAAATCTAAGATATAATCGAAACTTGTGTTGGATTCAAATTTATCAAATAGTAAAGTGAATTTGATTTTCGATAATCGGCTTCCAGGTCTTGGCGAGGCACAGAGGCCTTCTTTGGTCGTAACCTTATTGGAGCAACAACCCTTTCCTTGACAAAGCCTTTTATCAAAAATTCATTTTCAAATTACTTCTTGAAAAATTTTGGTCTAACTAGCTTAGGTTTTGGATCGGTAGCTTTGGCTAGTTCCACCAGATGGCTTCCCAACCGTACTATCATCTCACCTCCACCTAATACTAGGTTGTTCAAATTTCAACTACTCTTTTTCCTATAACCGTTCTAAGTCATGCATAAAATTAAACGTGAATGACATGACATATATTTTAAGAAAATTGCATATGCATGGCATGGCAGTTATGCATGAGTCAAACAAGTAAAATTATTTTACTTAAGTTTCTAATGATGTATTAAATTCCCAATTTGATACATATCGTGTGAACCCGCGAATATGTTAACCCACTTTGACATATTTAGTTTTATTAAATTAATTGTTGCAGTTTTGGTAAGATTTTATTTAGTTCGAGTTTATTTAAGAATTAATTAGAATTGAATTAATTAAGGATTAATTGAAGTTGAACTAATTAAATTAAGAATAAAAATTAAGGATTAATTAATTAAGGTTTAAAATTATGGTTAAAAATTGATTAAAATCTAATTAAAGTTTTTAAGATTTAGTTTAAGTTATTAGGGTTAAAATAAAAAATTAAACTTAAATTAATTAAGGATTAATTTGTGAATTTAATTAAGAGTTAATTAAAGTTAAATTAATTAAGGATTAATTTGTGAATTTAATTAAGGATTAATTTGGTTAATTAAGATTGGATTTGAATTAATCAAGATTTAAATTGATTAAGAATTAATTAATTGAGGTTGAAATAATTAAAGATTAATTAAGGTTGAAATAATTAAGGATTAATTAAGGATGGAATAATTAAGGTTAAAATGATTAATTAATAATTGTGGGTTTAATTTCATCATTTTCATTATTTTAAAAATTTCTGATTCATTTACTATTTCAGTTTTGTCTAATTTTTCAAGTTTTTCTAACAATTTTGATTTGTTTGACTTTTTATGAATTTTATTAACTATAGCCTTGATCTCAGAAAGTTCATTTTCTTCCTCATCCTCAAAGTCACATCCTTTAATATCCTCAAAGTAGGTGGAGTAATTTGGGCCACTAGTTAGTGTTTTGTAACAATTTTCATAATTTTCCAAGACAATAATTAAACTATTATCTAAAAGAATTTCATCTCCATTATTATCAGAAATATTTTTAATTTTATCCTTACAATTATCTAAGACAATAATTAAACTATTATCTAAAAGAATTTCATCTCCATTATTATTAGAAATATTTTCAATTTTATCCTTACGATTTTCTGAAAAATCATTTTTATCCTCAGAAATATTTTTAATATTTTCAGGATTAATCGCACAATTTTCAGAGTTATCCGTAAGATTTTCAAATTTGAATTCAGAGTTATCAGTAAAATTTTCAAATTTGAATTCAGAGTTGTCAGTAAAATTTTCAAATTTGAATTTAGAATTATTAGTAAAATTTTCAAATTTGAATTCAGAATTATCAATAAGATTTTCAAATTTGAATTTAGAGTTATCAGTAAGATTTTCAAATTTGAATTCAGAGTTATTAGTAAGATTTTCAAATTTGAATTCAGAGTTATCAGTAAAATTTTCAAATTTGAATTCAGAATTATCAATAAGATTTTCAAATTTGAATTCAGAGTTTACAGTAAGATTTTCAAATTTGAATTCAGAGTTATCAGTAAAATTTTCAAATTTGATTTCAGAGTTATCAGCAACATTAGAATCAATTTCAAAAATTGTTGAATTAATATTAAAGATTAAATAATTAATTTATGATATTTTAGTAATATCTACGTTTTCTAATTGAGCATGCCAAACGTTAATTTGACTATGCAGTAATTTTAACTTTCTAGAAATATTATCTAACTTATCATACGATTGTGTAGGAAATTAAAAATTTCTAGGAATGTAAATTCTACGTACCTTCGCCGGACATTTATTCTCGTAGTGTCCGTACTTTTCGCATTTGAAACACCGTATTTGACATTTATCCTTCCGGATTCCGGGCGTTGGTGCCTCCTTTGCTTCCGATGGTGTAGACCGAGTCTTATGAGTAGGGCACTAATTTTTGTAGTGCCCTCTCTCCCTGTACTTAAAGCATGTAATATGAAATTTAAAAACTGACATTAAAAAAAAAATTGTACCTGATTCACCCTTGGGCTCCCCTACAACTCCTGACATCTTTGCTCCGTCGGCGGTTAGTCTGGTGAAGAGCGGTCTGGCTCTGATACCACTTGTAGGACCGGTGCCGTCGATAGAGGGGGGGGTGAATATCGACCGTAAATCATTTGCAGAAACTTCCGATCCTATACTTACGAATATTCGTTCTAAACAGAGTGTTAGTAGCACAGCGGAAAACAAAACGAAATAAAGGACAAAACAAATGACAGATTACACACGGGATTTACTTGGTTCCCAACCCCCCAGGATCAGTACATCCAAGGCCTAAGCACGGGAATGCCCGTCCACTAATGGTCTCCTTTTCAGACTTTCCAGAGGTGGAGAAACCCGTCTTACAGTGCAAGAGTTACAAACAAAAAGATAGGTAAATTGAACTGCAGAATGTAAACTCAAACCGAACAAACAGAATTGAAATTCGGCCGATCTGGACCTCCGAAGTGCCACGTACTTCCTCCTCGAGCCTCCTGGTCGTAGAGCTTCATCGTTAGCGCTTTGTCGTCACTTGGGAGGCTTGAAATGGTTTCAAAAAGTTGTGTATTGAGCTGAGGGGTCGAAGCTCCTTTTATAGCCTTCATTGGGGCGCTAGTGTCGAAGGGGGCGCCTCACAGCGCTTGGTCAAAGCTTATCTCCATGCCTAACTCACCGCAGCCGATAAAGCCCTTGACCAGGGCGCCCTGGACCATTTAGGTGCCTCACAGAGCTTGGTCAAAGCTTATCTCTACTTTGAACTCGCAGCAGCAGATATAGCTTACAACTAGGGTGCCTGTGAC
This sequence comes from Boesenbergia rotunda, assembly GCA_024364735.1. Lineage (NCBI taxonomy): Eukaryota > Viridiplantae > Streptophyta > Magnoliopsida > Zingiberales > Zingiberaceae > Boesenbergia > Boesenbergia rotunda. The sequence continues at coordinate 198,813 of JAGFNQ010000855.1, forward strand.
ATATGGGGCGCCTGAATGAAGAGTCTGGTTTGCCTCTATTCATTGAGGCACCTTAGTTGATGGGGGCGCCAAGCAACCTGCTTTCCAGCCGCGTTGTGTGTTTGTTTGACTGCTTTGTCTTCCATTTTAGGTACTGATAAGTACCATTTTGTTGATTAGTTTAGTTGCTAAAATCTATATTTGATCCATATTTTTCTTGCTTAATTGTGAATTTACCCTAGATTTTAGAACTTACCTTTATTTTGGACTTAATTGCAAATTTACACATATCTGGATTATTTGGCAACTAAATTTTTGATCTATTTTTGTAGGCATGAAAGGTTCATGGACCTAGGCATACTGGGTCAAACTTGAGTCGGAAGAGGACCCAGATCGAGTTATCAAGTTTCGGATTAATCTGGGCCGTCCGATTCAAAAGCGGCTAGATCTGAGCCATCTGGGACCATCTGAAGCAATCCGAGCTAGGGTTAGGGTTGATCAAGCACTCTGATCAAGATCTGAAGGTTTCATACCAATCAGAGCTCATTCAACCGTTGGATTAAGCTCGGAGGGCTCTAGATCATCCATTCAAAGATTGTGTTGATCTGGATCATCCGTTACAAATCTGGAGGATCCGAGCTACCACGAGGCAGATCCTGACCCCTGATCAACATCCTCAAAGTTTGGCTCAAATCAGAGCAAGATCAGCCATTGGATTTCCTCAAATCAATCTGGGTCGTTCATTCATAATTACTTAAGGAAATTTTCCCTGCAGCTCAGCTCCGTCGCGTCTTCGCTGCATAGTTCTTCATTCTTCAGCCGTTCTTCATTTTTTTCTTCAGTTTTTCTTCAATCCGAGGCGCGACCGCATCATTCTCTCCATTGAATCATGTTCCAGATCATCGGGAAAGAGTTTCCGAGAAGAAGCTAGCTCTAAATTGCCCAAGAACAGGACTGATCGAGGTCTCGTCAGTTTTGCCGTCGCTTCCTGGATTTCAATGCTACGCACCATTTCATCCATCTGAGTAGTTCAGAGGGGTTCCCTGAAGTGCTCGGATCAATCCCAAATCATCATCGCAGCTGAGTTGAAGGAATTGGATGGGTTTTCGCATTTGAGCAGAGCTGAGCTAGATTTGCTTCGCAGAGGCAGTTTTTCGGTGATATGTTGAGCTTACGGGTTCGAGGCTCATATCTTGTGTGACGGCAAGACGAATTTGAGCTCAGAGAAGGGATAGATGCTAGTTTCTTTAGTTAATTTCAGTTTGTAGCTGTAATTTTATTTCTGAATGTTATTTCTGTTACTATCTTTTGTATCAGCTATAGTTTACTCTTCCGAATTATTTTCTGCCTTAATTAGGTTCAATTCCTGCAAGTAGTTTGCTAGTAAACTTGTTTATTGCTTTCGTAACAGTTTTGAAGTTGTATATCAGTTATACATGCTGCGTATGAATGCTATTCTGTTTTACTTCTGCATTTTCTGTCTAATTTGCTGCGTATTCAGTTCTTGAGCTGCTGCATATCAGTCTTTTATTTGTATCCAGTTACCTTAAGTTTGTTCTTTTGAGTTTACCTTTTAGTTTATTTCATTTCCAAAGCCTCGGTATCCATGTCTGCAGTTTTGACACATCTGTATGGTTGCGTACCAGATTTTGTTTCTGAAATTCAATTTTTAATTCCTGCAAGTTTGATTTATCATCTCTTGAGATCGTATCAAGTAAATAGCAGTCCATTTTAATCTTCTTCGAAATTTGGTTTGTGAACTAGATCTTAGTTTGCTTTGCACGTTTCTGAACTCAGATTTACTCCTGCAACTTTGTTTAGCTGCTGCGTGCCAACTTTGTATCAGTTGGTAATTCCTGAATTGGTATCAAGTGAGCATGTGTTTTGGTGAACTTTGCATTTAGCTTGTTTTGTGTGTTGCTGCATTTAGTTTGTTTTTGAGTTAATCAGTCTTCATCTCTGGGTTCTTCATTTCATTTCTGCACATCCATTGTTCTGAAATTCAGCCTCAGGTTTTGCTCCGAAAAGTTGCTGCAATTCAATGACAGTTTCTGCAGAATATGAATTGTTTCTGAGCAGATTAGTATAATCTCTGAGCATCAGTTTTTGTTCTCTGCATCCAGAATTTCTGCATCATATCATCACTGAATTTCTGCATGTAAATTCTGCATTGAGTTTTGATTACATTCTTGCAAGTTGTTTCAGTTTTAGCCTTGAAGTTGTATCAAGTTAGAATGGTTTTCTATCTAAATCTTTCTAAACACTAGATTCTGCACTTAACTTAGTTAGCTTTGGTGTTCCTGCATTAGATTCATGCGACCTTCCTGAATTCAACTCAGCATTCAAGTCATGTTCTGAATTCTTGCCTGTAATTCTGAAATCCTGTCCCATTTCTGATCTGCTGCATTTATGTCTAGAATTCCTTCTTAATTCATGCTAGCACTTCATTAACAACTTGTCTTCAAAGTTGAAGTGATTAATTTCAATTCGGAATGGTCAATCACAGTTTTAGCACTTAGTATCAGTCCCTTTTGGCACATAAATCTCCTTCTCTTGGTGCCAAGTTGTTTCAATCTTTTGTTCACTTTGTATCAAGAGAGGCATTCGGCATTTATTGGTTTGAACTTGAACAAACCTTGTAAAGTAGTCTTGCGTTTGAATTCAGATTTGCAATCTTTGAAATTCGGTTGAGTTGCCTTGGTTGAATTGGGTTTCCCATGGGTTGAGTTGTTTATTACCATCATTTTGTTTGGCTTATTAGCTAAGTTCCTTTACTTTCATTGTGATTTCATTTCCGATTGTAAACTGAAACCTAAATATTTATTTGAAACCCAAAAATCAAACGACACACAAACACAAGCTCAAATCACATAACCTCAACTAGTCCCCAGGAAAAATACGACTTGTGGCCCTTTTACTACGTTTTCATATTTTGATTGCAAAAAGGGTTTCCAGCATTTTATTCATATTTAAATTTGAGACCCACATTCGTGACAGTCTATTTGGGTCCATCAAATTTTGGCTCCGTTGCCGACAAAGCAACTAGTTGATTTGTTTGATTTTTGCTTGTATGCTTATGGGCATATCATTTGATTCTATTTTCTTGTGCTTTATTTTTTGTATACGGTTGCTGCCATTTTTCTTGTTCGTTTTGTGATAGGACTGCCAGTTCAAAATGTTTTCATCTACTTACCAGCAGCCGTGTCAACAATTTCAACAGTAGAACGAACCTTTCAATCAGCCACTACAGCAATTTCAACCACAATTCCAGAATTTTCAGCACCCAAATGATCAATTTCAGTCAACAAATTAGTTTTTTCAGACTTTCCAAAATTTTCAGCAAAATCAACCAAATTTCCAGCCACATAATCAGAATGGGCAGCCACAATTCCAGGGTTTTGAGCAACCAATTCAGCAATTCCAGCCCCAATTTCAGCAATCCTATCAACAAAATCCATCACCTTTTCAAGGAATTCAACAAGGGTACCAAGATAATTTGAATTTCCAACAACCATATCAATTTCCACAACAATTTCATACTTGCAACCAGAATTTCCAACAACAAAATCAGAGTTTCCAGTCCGTTCCATTTCAGTTTTCACCGCCACAATTTCAACAATTTCAGCAGGATTTTCAACCAAGTCAAAATTTGCAACCAATTTAGCCCAACCAATATCAAAATCAGAGTGGATCACAAGCTTCACAGCAATATTTTCCATAAAACGATCAGAATTTTCAGCCTCCATTTCAGAGTTTTCAATTTCAGAACCATAATTTTCAGCAATCTCCACCAAATTTTGAACCTAGTTTTCAGCAGTTTAATCTGCCTATTCAACCATTTGATCAGCCCCCACAGTATCCATTTCAGAATGCACAGCCTACTCTTGGTCTTCAGCAGCCTTATGTTACATTTCAAGACCAACAAGAGTTTCACACTAAGCAAGGAGGCTTTGAGAATCCTAATGAGAATGAGGCTCAACAAAGGCTGGAGGAGATGTTTCAACAAGTCCTACAACAACAGAAAAGTTTTCAAGAACAACAACAGCAAATTTTTCAAGAACAACAACAAAGGTTTCAAAACATTAGAAGACAATTTGAACAATTGGAGAGTCAAAGGAATCTATCTATAGGTGTAGGGGATTGCACAGAGCCTCAGGAACCACCTACATTGATTGATACATCAGAAAATTCAGAGGATAGGATTGAGAGTGTAGGGGATTGCACTGAGCCCCAAGAATCACTCATTCCTACTGGTTTAGAGGCATTAGAGGAGATTGATAGCAGAGCTTGTGATAGTTTTGAATTCAATTCTGAAACTTTACAGGATCATTCTATACTTTTATCTTGTGATGATTTAGTTGTTAATGGTCCTAATTTTTCTGATATTGTTGTTGCAGATATTACTGAGGAAACATGCATAGAAGATGATTCTACAGGTGTACGGGATTGCACTAAGCCCCAGGGACCACCACAAGATTCAGAGGATGAACCAGAAAGTGTAGGGACTTGCATGGTGGAAGCAAGAACCCAAGGATCACCTGTTTTAGTTGAGTGTCCACCAGAACCAGAACCTGAAGAGGAGATTACACATTACCAGGAGGAGCCAATAATTACATCGACTCTTGTAGAACCTCCAGGTATTCTTCAGCACGATCAGGTAAGTATTCCTCCTATTTTTCTGAAAATTGCATAGAGGTACCTCAAACTGATTTCATTGGTGGTGATACACTTATTGATACATCTTTTGTAGAATTTGATTGTGAAAAATTCCTAGAGATACCTAGTGTTAAAGTTGGTGAATTTGAAGCATGTGGTGATATATATCATGAAAATGCTGAATGTGAAAAATTTTTAGAGGTGCCTAAAATTGATGTTGATTGTTGTGATGAGTCTTTTGATATATCTTATGCTGAAAATAATTGTGAAAAATTTATTGAGGCATTGATAAGTACCATTTTGTTGATTATTTTAATTGCTAAAATCCATGTTTGACCCATGTTTTACTTGCTTAATTGTGATTTTTCCCTAGGTTTTAGGACTTCCTCTTATTTTGGACTTAATTGCAAATTTGCACATATTTGGATTATTTGACCACTAAATTTTTGATCTATTTTTGTAGGCATGAAAGGATCCTGGACCTAGGGCATACTGGGTCAAACTTGAGTCGGAAGAGTACCCAGATCGAGTTATCAAGTTTCGAATTAATCCGGGCCGTCCGATTCAAAAGCGGCTAGATCTGAGCCATCCGGGACCATCTAAAGCAATCCAAGCTAGGGTTAGGGTTGATCAAGCACTCTGATCAAGATATGAAGGTTTCATTCCAATCAGAGCTCATTCAACCGTTGGATCAAGCTCGGAGGGCTCTAGATCGTCCATTCAAAGATTAGGTTGATCTGGACCATCCGTTGCACATCTGGAGGATCCGAGCTACCACGAGGCAGATCCTGACCATTGATCAACATCTGGAAAGTTTGGGTCAGATCTGATGAAGATCAGCCGTTGGATTTCCTCAAATCAATCTGAACCATCCAATGCTAAGTATTTAATCAAAAACTTGCGCAGCTCTTCCCTTCATCGCGTCTTCGCCGCAACAGTAGCTTCCTTCATTTTTCTTCGTGTTCTTCAAGCTTTTCATCCATCCGAAGGCGTGATCACTCAATCCTTCACTAGAGCAAGGGTTAGGTCAGTGGAGAGAGTACTCTGTGAGGTTTTCAGATCGGATTTTTCCCAATAACAGAGCTGCATGAGGTTTTAGCAGCTCTGTTATCTGATCTCAGCAAGCTCAGCTGTGCACCATCGCCATTGCATCCGAGCTATCCAGAGGGGTTCCCTGGAAGGCTCGGATCATTCCCTAATCCCAATCGCAATCCACCACAACGAGTTTGAAGAAGTTGGAAGCAGTTTTCGGCTTGAGCAGGGTCTGGATGGATTCGATAGCAGAGACGGTTCTTTCACTGAGTTGCTGAGCTTACGGGTCCGAGGTTCTCCCTTGTGTGACGAACAAGGAGCTCTTGAGTTAGGGAAGGGTTGAGGAGTAGTTTAGCTAGCTAATTTTCATTGTTTAGCTGTAATTTAAATTCTGAAATCTGTTTGCTCACTGAAATTTCGTATCAGCTGTTTGATTACTTCCTTAAGTTGTTTCTAGTCTTGTTAGGTTTCTTTTCTACCAGGTAATTAGTTAGGAATCTTGTTTATGAACAATTGGGTTTGATTTTAGTTATTTCAGTTTTGTTACTTGCGTGCCAGTGCTATTAGCTGCGTATCACTCTTTAGTTTCTGCAATTTTCAGTTCTTGCGTTCCTTTATATCAGCTAATCTAGTTTATTACTGAGTTGTTTCCAATTCTAGTTTGATAAAATCGATCTAAGTTTGCTTTGAAGTTATGTTTCTGCTCTGAATTTTACTTAGTTTACAGCAAATCAGTTTTTCCCTGTTCCTTGCGTATCAATCTTTTTCACCCGCGTATCACTTCGTTTTGTCTGAATTGAAGTTGAACCTTAGTCTTGCTCTGAATTTACATAGCGATTTGTTTCAGTTACATTGCAAGTGGTTTCGTTTGTTGTGTATCAGTTGTATCTTCTTCCCTGTGCATCAATTCAATTTCTGCACACCAATTCAGTTTTCTTGCATGTCATAGCTGTTCTCTTGCCATTCTAGGTTCATCACTTCCTAAACTAGTTTCGAGTAGTTTTTCTCAGTTGTTCGATTTGATTTGCATCTAATTGGTTGTTCCTTTTCAATTCTGCTCATAGTTACTGAATTTCTGCAATAATCCCTGCATTTCTGCATTTAGCCCTTGCAAGTTCATTTCAGATTTGAGATTGATTGAATTGGTTGGAACTTGGTCTGAAATTCTGCATTTGCTTTTGCAACTTCTTCATTGAAAACTTTGCTGTCCAAATTGCATTGATCAGCCTCACCCTTGGCACGGAAGCATTGGCTTTGGCACAAAGGATTCCCTTGCGTGCCAAGCTGATTTGGGCACTGCTTTGCAGCAGGAATCAACCTGTCTTTTGGTGTAGGATTGAGGTTGAACTCAATTGGTATTGCATTCATCCATTTCTGAATTTTGTTGCATTGGTTAGCTTCCAAAACTTGTAGCTAGTTGGTGTTAATGTTTGTTGCTTGTTAAATTTCCGAATTGCATAGTTAGTAATTGTTTCAAGCTTGATTTGCTTTCCAAAAAAAAAATTCCATCACTGTCTCTATTTCTTTGCATCAGCATTTATATTGCAATTTGAATTTAAATTTTCTTTTCCAATCTTAGTTAAGTTCTTTGGGTTGATTCGGTTTCCATCACTTGCTATTACTTGTTTAGCTCATTAGTTTAGTTCCTTTATTTTTACTGTTCTTTCATTTCTAAATTGCCAACAACCCCAGATTTTATTTGAAACCCAAATTTCACAAACGACACAAACACGAGCTCGAATCAAGCAAACTATCAACTAGTCCCGAGGAAAAATACGACCTGTGACCCCTTTACTACGTTTTCATATTTTGATTGCAAAAAGGGTTTCCAGCATTTTATTCATATTTTAAATTTGGAGGACCCACATTCGTGACAGTCTATTTTGGGTCCATCAGGCACCAAGAATTGATTTCATTGGATATGATGTAGTTTTGGATACATTTCATGCAGAGACTGATATTATTTTATTTCTTTCTGACCCTGCACGCTTGAGAGAGGTATTACATTGTTTTACAGGATCCAGAAGACTTCCGGAGTGGGTGCTCCATCTGAACAGACTTCAACCTCCTGGAAGGACTTCTAAAAGGCATCAAGAAGGAGGAGTTGATTGTACTTTAATTCGAAGCACTCCACCTCTTACATGGGTCTTATACCTGAATCGCCTTCGGCCACCGGAGCAAATTTTTGTAAAGTTCAATGTGGAGGAGTCCGAATTCTCTCAGCCACCCATGTTCCTCCACTACCACGATGGAGGCTACTGCTTGATAGACTCCGTCCACCAGAAATAAAGGGGAGATTGTTCTTACTTGTTTTTTATTTTATTGCATTTTTCATTTTCATGCTTTCTAGAATTTTCTTTTAAATTGAGTCCTTGCTAATAAATGCATGAGTAGAGTAGAATGACCAGGAGTCATTGTAGATACCATTTTAATTTTCTTGGAAATTTGTTTCTTGCATGAGTAGAAATAAAAGTATCCCTCTAGGTTATCTCCATAGCATGTTAGAGTCTTTTGAAAACAAATTAAATTTGGTTGTTAAAACTTAGGGTTTGAGCTAATGGATGAAATCTTGGATGCTTGAGTACTACTTGGTTTTAGATTCTTAATTGATGACTTGAGATGAATTATTTTTGCCTAGTGAGAATTAGCCTTATATTTTTGACACACATATGTTATTGTACTCTAGAACTTGCTTAGGTTCTTTCAAAATCATATTTCAATAATTGGATCACATCTATAGAGGCTAATCACTTTGTTTACCTTTCCATATCAATTTTGGCAAAAATCATGTTCATTCCATTTTTCTTTACTTATTTCCTACTCTTACCCTCACTTTTCTATGGACTTGTTGTTCGAGATGTTTCTTAATGCTATTTTGCCCGAGACGGACAAAGATTTATGTGTGGGGGAGTGACTAGCTTTTTGGAAAGATTTGGTATCAAGGAAGCACTTTAATTCGAAAAAAAAAAAATTTTGCCCAATTGAGTTGAGCTTGGCAACAAGAACAAGTGAAGAATTCAGTTATGAATTGGAGAAATCAGCAGTGTATCACTGGTTTTAAACAGAATTTCAGAATGGTTTGTCCCGGAATTCAACCTTTTGGAAGAAGATTTCAAACTATGGGTAAATTGAAGTGAAAGTTTAAACTGCTCTTGAGGAAATTGAATGAAATCAGGTCAGAAAAAAAGAAGAAGAAAGAATCAGCAGTACGGCACTGAAAATTGTGGATCAAGTTGAATTCAGCTTAAGTAGGAAGAAAAATTTCTGTGCCAAGGAAAAAAAAATTTCTGTGAGCATTATTTGGTCGGAATAATTTTGAAATGCAGCTGTACAAAAATCAGCTAACTTTGAATCACATTTGAACAGAGTTATTCTGACCTGAACAAGTTTGAAACCAATGCGAGGTTTGCTGACAAGAGATTAGAAAATTCTGTAAGGGCAGCAGGTTAGCTGAATTAAAGTGCCGAAACCATTAAATGGAGGAAGAGCATTTGATAGCTGAGTTTTTGGGGAATCTTAGAACATTAAACCTGATCGAATGGAAGCTGAGAAGTTCTGTGAAAAGCTGCCACCATGGATGCTGAACTTGAAACAGAAGAAATAAGAAAAATTAAAGAAGTGTGTCAACTAGAGAAGGGAATGTATCAAGAGGGAGTTGCAATAGTTGATTAGTGAAGGACACATGTGGAGAGTCTAATTCCTCAATTGTTGTTTGATGTCTCAAGTTCTTTAATGAAAGAATCTGACCCGAATGTGCCATACTAGAAGAATTCAGAGAAAAAAAAAGAAGGGAAAACAGTTTGAAGAAGAAAAAAAGAGAGACACAAAGTTGGTATAAAAATTGGAATTTTGGCTCCATGAGATCAGTGAAGGTAATATCAACCAAACCCAAACCTTGCATCACTACTATCCCAACTTTACTAGAGAGAAAGGAAAAGAGAAAAAAATCAGAAAAAAAGAATGAAGGAAGCAAAGTTGGCAAGCAAGGTGGAAGTTGGCACATTGAGATCAATAGGGTTTCATTCATCCCAATCAAAGGCATTGTTCTAGATTGACTTCACCGCACTTTTTATAGCACTAGAGGACTGTCAAGAGGGCAGAGTTCATTGGAAACATCCTTGAGCACTCAAGTCCTCCACTTTATCAATTTTTCCATTTTCTTGGCTTTTACTCCATTTCTTACCATTTTCCATGTTTTCACTTGTTTTTGTAGATGTTGATCCTAATCATGAATAATGGTGGAGAGTAGATAATAAGCAAGCTTATGGTAGTGCGAGAAGCATGTGTGTTTGAGTGAGCTCCACTTCCATCATCAACTTAGAACTTAAGGAGAGAGCCACCAAAACTTCCCATGAAAGGCTAGTGAGTTAAATTCATCTCAATGAATCATGATGGATGAAAAGGCTAAATTGTTGATTTAAGGACGAGATACTAATCCATAGAGCTTAGATTTATGAGAATTGACAACCTTAGGTAATTTCTTTTCATTTGCTTCTAATTATGCTTAAGAAAATCTAAGGGATAAATACTTAGTAGTTTCGCGAGACGCTCAAGCTTAAGAGTGGGGGAGTTGATAAGTACCATTTTATTGATTAGTTTAGTTGCTAAAATCCATGTTTGATCCATATTTTTCTTGCTTAATTGTGAATTTACCCTAGGTTTTAGAACTTACCTTTATTTTGGACTTAATTGCAAATTTACACATATTTGGATTATTTGGCCACTAAATTTTTGATCTATTTTTGTAGGCATGAAAGGTTCATGGACCTAGGGCATACTGGGTCAAACTTGAGTCGGAAGAGGACCCAGATCGAGTTATCATGTTTCGGATTAATCTAGGCCGTCCGATTCAAAAGCGGCTAGATCTGAGCCATCCGGGACCATCTGAAGCAATCCGAGCTAGGGTTAGGGTTGATCAAGCACTCTGATCATGATATGAAGGTTTCATCCCAATCAGAGCTCATTCAACCGTTGGATCAAGCTCGGAGGGCTCTAGATCGTCCATTCAAAGATTGGGTTGATCTGGACCATCCGTTACAAATCTGGAGGATCCGAGCTACCACGAGGCAGATCCTGACCCCTGATCTACATCCTCAAAGTTTGACTCAAATCAGAGTAAGATCAGCCATTGGATTTCCTCAAATCAATCTGGGTCGTTCATTCATAATTACATAAGGAAATTTCCCCGCAGCTCAGCTCCGTCGCGTCTTCGCCGCACAGTTCTTCGTTCTTCAGCCGTTCTTCATTTTTTTTCTTCAGTTTTTCTTCAATCCGAGGCGCGACCGCATCATTCTCTCCTTTGAATCAAGTTCCAGATCATCGGGAAAGAGTTTCCGAGAAGAAGCTAGCTCTAAATTGCCCAAGAACAGGACTGATCGAGGTCTCGTCAGTTTTGCCGTCGCTTCCTAGATTTCAATGCTGCGCACCATTTCATCCATCTGAGTAGTTCAGAGGGGTTCCCTGAAGTGCTCGGATCAATCCCAAATCATCATTGCAGCTGAGTTGAAGGAATTGGATGGGTTTTCGCATTTGAGCAGAGCTGAGCTAGATTTGCTTCTCAGAGGCAGTTTTCTGGCGATATGTTGAGCTTACGGGTTCGAGGCTCATATCTTGTGTGACGGCAAGACGAATTTGAGCTCAGCGAAGGGATAGATGCTAGTTTCTGTAGTTAATTTCAGTTTGTAGCTGTAATTTTATTTCTGAATGTTATTTCTGTTACTATCTTTTGTATCAACTGTAGTTTACTCTTCCGAATTATTTTCTGCCTTAATTAGGTTCAATTCCTGCAAGTAGTTAGATAGTGAACTTGTTTATTGCTTTCGTATCAGTTTTGAAGTTGTATTTCAGTTATACCAGTTGTGTATCAATGCTATTCTGTTTTACTTCTGCATTTTCTGTCTAATCTGCTGCGTATTCAATTCTTGAGCTACTGCATATCAGTCTTTTATTTGTATCCAGTTACCTTAAGTTTGTTCTTTTAAGTTTACCTTTTAGTTTATTTCATTTCCAAAGCCTCGGTATCCATGTCTGCAGTTTGGACACAGCTGTATGGTTGCGTACCAGATTTTGTTTCTGAAATTCAGTTTTTAATTCCTGCAAGTTTGATTTATCATCTCTTGAGATCGTATCAAGTAAATAGCAGTCCTTTTTAATCTTCTTCAAAATTTGGTTTGTGAACTAGATCTTAGTTTGTTTTGCACGTTTCTGAACTCAGATTTACTCCTGCAACTTTGTTTAGCTGCTGCGTGCCAACTTTGTATCAGTTGGTAATTCCTGAATGCGTATCAAGTGAGCATGTGTTTTGGTGAACTTTGCATTTAGCTTGTTTTGTGTGTTGCTGCATTCAGTTTATTTTTGAGTTAATCAGTCTTCATCTCTGGGTTCTTCATTTCATTTCTGCACATCCATTGTTCTGAAATTCAGCCTCAGGTTTTGCTCTGAAATGTTGCTGCAATTCAATGACAGTTTCTGCAGAATATGAATTGTTTCTGAGCAGATTAGTATACTCTCTAAGCATCAGTTTTAGTTCTCTGCATCCAGAATTTCTGCATCATATCATCACTGAATTTCTGCATGTAAATTATGCATTGAGTTTTGATTACATTCTTGCAAGTTGTTTCGGTTTCAGCCTTGAAGTTGTATCAAGTTAGAATGGTTTTCTGTCTAAATCTTTCTGAACACTAGATTCTGCACTTAACTTAGTTAGCTTTGGTGTTCCTGCATTTGATTCATGCGACCTTCCTGAATTCAACTCAGCATTCAAGTCATGTTCTGAATTCTTGCCTGTAATTCTGAAATCCTGTCCCATTTCTGATCTGCTGCATTTTTGTCTGAAATTCCTTCTTAATTCATGCTAGCACTTCATTAATAGCTTGTCTTCAAAGTTGAAGTGATTAATTTCAATTCGGAATGGTCAATAACAGTTTTAGCACTTAGTATCAGTCCCTTTTGGCACATAAATCTCCTTCTCTTGGTGCCAAGTTGTTTCAATCTTTTGTTTTGTATCAAGAGAGGCATTCGGCATTTATTGGTTTGAACTTGAACAGACCTTGTAAAGTAGTCTTGCGTTTGAGTTCAGATTTGCAATCTTTGAAATTCGGTTGAGTTGCCTTGGTTGAATTGGGTTTCCCATGGGTTGAGTTGTTTATTACCATCATTTTGTTTGGCTTATTAGCTAAGTTCCTTTACTTTCATTGTGATTTCATTTCCGATTGTAAATTGAAACCTAAATATTTATTTGAAACCCAAAAATCAAACGACACACAAACACAAGCTCGAATCACACAACCTCAACTAGTCCCCAGGGAAAATACGACCTGTGGCCCCTTTACTACGTTTTCATATTTTGATTGCAAAAAGGGTTTCCAGCATTTTATTCATATTTAAATTTGAGACCCACATTCGTGACAGTCTATTTGGGTCCATCAGGTACCTGCAAGATATATAAATACAAGCAAACATATATATATATATATATATATATATATATATATAATATATATTTATATATATATAATATATATATATATATATATATATATCCTTAATCTTAAGGGGTTTGGTTCTCACTTTGGGTTTCCACGAAACCCTAGGTCGAACCGACGCCTAATGTTCCCTTCCGGGGGAACGCACCTTTCACCTACTCCTTTCAGGAGATGTATTGCCAACCAGTCCATTCGGTTGGCCTTTTACTTTTTTGCCAACCAGTCCATTCGGTTGGACTTTTACTTAGCCTTCGATACTCTCGGATCTCAAGACGTTCGAACCTCGACCCGTCTCTACTTATGTCCTTAGTCATCGCTCAGCTAAGTTGCTCAATCTCTCGGACCAAGACTTCGTGCCCAAACCCTAGGTCTAGGACTTAGTGCCTAACTTTACTCATCAAGACTTTTGCCCAATTCCTCAAACCAGGTCTTCGTGCCTAACCCTTGGCCAGGACTTAGTGCCCAATTCCATGAACCAGGACTTAGTGCCTAGCTTCACTCACCAAGTCTTAGTGCCCAGCTTCACTCATCAGGTCTTAGTGCCCAATTCTTAGAACCAGGACTAACTAGGTCTTTTCTTCACTTTGTTACTCCTCTCTTGACTCACCCTTCCCTTGTTCAATGTATTACTGACTTAAGCATATTGTCAAACATTGAAATACTTAGAGGAGGACATCATTGATGCATCTTGCACCAACAACACCTCTATGTCGGTCTTGCTCATTGCATACAAAGTGCCCTAGTGTAATTCTATGGTCAAGACAAACCAACACCAAATTACACTACAACCATCCCGATGGTTTGTCCAAATCTATGTCGGTTGTGAGCCTCTACTTATACTTTACAAGGGACTGATAATATGATCTCCTGTGTGACACCACACAGCATGTTATCTATAATATAAAGTATTAGTCAATATGCACATACTAATATAAACATACAAACAGTGATCTTGTGATTCTCTTTCAAAATGTAGATGCCCATACAGAAAGCATTGCTTTTAGTATATATCCTAACAATCTCCCACTTATACTAAAAGACTATGCTATCCTCACATTATCATACATCTGACTCCCATATCCTCCACATGCCTATCAAAAAGCTCTAGCTAGAAAGGCCTCAGTGAAAGGATATGCCAAGTTGTCCTCTGATGGAATCTAGGCAACAACAACGTCTCCTCGCTTAGGTGGTACTTACGATCTATGTGTTTACTAGCCTTATGGGCTCGTAGTTCCTTCGAGTTTGCAACTGCACCACTAATATCACAATAATTTATGATAGCTCTAGGCAAACCAGGAATCGCATCCAAGTCCATCATGAAGTTCCTGAACCATACAACTTCCTTGGTCGCCTCAGAGGCTGCTACATACTTAGCTTCCATGGTAGAGTCTGCCATGCATTTCTGCTTGACACACCTCCATCCTATGGCTCCACCTCCTAAAGTAAACACAAACCTCGAGGTATACTTACTTTTGTCCTTATCTGATTGAAAGTCTGAATCTGTATAATCCACAGGGAGTAATTGGTCTGCTTGGTAAACTATCATATAATCCCTAGTCCTTTTTAGGAACTAATATATGCTTTACCACAGTCCAATTTCCCTGACCTGGGTTATTTTGATATCTGCTAACCATGCCAACAGCAAAGCAGATATCAGGTCTCGTACACAGCATAGCATACATGAGGCTTCCTGCACCATAAGGAACTGCCTTCATCTCCTCTATCTCCTTTGATGTTTTTGGATACATCTCCTTAGATTTAGGAACTCCATGCCTGAAAGGTAGAAAACTTTTCTAGGAGTTTTCTATGCTAAAACGAGCTAAGACAGTGTTTATGTATGATGTTTGAGATAAGCACAACATTCTTTTTTGACAATCCCTTAGAACTTTGATCCCAAGGATGTGTCCCGCTTCTCCCAAGTCCTTCATATCAAACTGTTTGGACAACTATACCCTTACGTCTGATAATACTTGGACATTGTTGCTAATGCGCAAAATATTATCTACGTATAGTACAAAAATACCACTACATTTTCGTCATATATACACAAGACTTATCCGGACTTTGAATAAATCCATATGACTGGATTTCCTTATCAAAGCGGATGTTCCTCGTCATAGGTCCAAGGATCAGGTTCATGTTTGCCAAGGATCAACTCCAACAACTCTCCCAAGAACATGAATCCCTCAGGTTGTCTAACAACCCTCCCACTATGACGAGGTCCCAGCTATGTATTTCCTGTGACACGCGGTGCAATGACTTGTGAGATGTCCTCTTGTACTGTTGGTACTAAGGTCGGAACGTCCCCTCTTAACTCCTCAAGAATAATTCTACTCATGGGCTTATGGTTCATCACATAGTCTTCCTCTAAGAATCGGGCATTCATGCTAACGATTACCCTCTGATCCTTAGGACTATAGAACAAACCACCTTTCGTCTCTCTCGGATACCCTACGAACAAGCGCACTTCTGTAAGAAATTCCAACTTATTAGTATCTCCCTTTAGCACATGTGCTGGACTACCCCGAATTAGAATATGTCTTAGACTGGGCGTAGTCCACAATTCTGTGGGAGTAGAGGGTACTGACTTAGATGGTACCAAGTTTAGTATGTACGCTGCCATTTCTAGAGCATATCCCTAGAACGAATCTGGTAACTCGGAGTAGCTCATCATCGATCTAACCATCTCCATAAGAGTTCTATTCCTTCGCTCTACTATGTTGGTGCCGGAAGCACCAAAGTCAAACCTGTGTTTTGATAATGGCAAAGGGTTCAGAAGTTAAGGTTTTGTTGTCATCTAACAATGCTACTCGAGTGTGCAGGAAAAGTCCTAGGTACAATAGGCACAAAGTCTTGGTTCTAAGAATTGGGCACTAAGTCCTGGCCGTGGGCTGGGCACCTAAGTCCTGACATGAGGTTGGGCAATAAGTCTTGGTCGTGGACTGGGCATCGAAGACCTGGTGAGTGAAGCTAGGCAATAAGTCCTGGCCGAGGGCTGGGCACCGAAGACCTGGTAATTGAAGTTGGGCAATAAGTCCTGGTCGCGGACTGGGCACGATGACCTGATCCGGGGGATTGGGCAAAAGTCCAATCGGAGGAGCTGGTTAGCAAAAAGGTAAACTCTCCTGAGAGGAGTATATGAGGACGCATTCCCCGTAGGAGGGTACATTAGGCGTCGGTTCGACCTAGGGTTCCATTTGGGAAGCCCAAAGTCAGAACCAAGATAGCTAAGGCTGTAAATCATTCTTAAATCTATATCATTTATATGTCATTTGTGTTTTGGAACTAACCCTGGTTGCAGGAATGAAGGGATGAAGGTTTCTGCTCCCAAGCGCCTCAATGGTGTGAGGCGCCCTGTTTGACTAGGCGCCTGTGTTAAGACAGGCACCCCAGACAAAGGGTAATTCCAGAACCACTCGAAGCAAAGCATCAGAATAGCAACAGAGGCGCCTGTGTTAACACAGGTGCCCCAGTCAGCTCAGGCTCCCTGGTTGAGGGGTTAAGCGCTAGCTAAGTCTGCGGATTGAGTTTCGCGCAGCGAGGGCCACGTGTCAGGCGCCCCCTTCAACACAGGCGCCCCAGCTACGAGTATAAATAGGGGTTCACCCCCTTGGCTTCAGAACAACAATTTCCTAAGCATTCTTTCAAGCACTTTGCTCCAAACGCTCCGAGTTCAAGACTCAAGCGCTAACGACGACCCGCGGCTAGGACACTTCAATCTTCCGGTCGTCGGTATAATTTTAGTTTAAGTGCTGTAATTTTTAAATATTCAAACTTCATCTTGTAATTGTTTTACGAAATATAGAATTGCTCGTCGTAAACGGTCAAGGACTGTAGACCTTAAAGTAGGAGCCGACCGCGACTCCGAACCAAGTAAAAAACAAACATATTAGCGTTGTTTTTCTTTTCCACTACACAAATTACTCTTAACTTTTTAGAAAAATTTATCGATCGATTTTCACCCCCCCCTCTATCGATTCAAACCGATCCCATAAGTGGTATGAGAGCGGGTGGCTCAAACTTGGTGCAACCACCAGTTGAGCATTTTTTCAGATTTTCAAATTTTAAATATATCTTTTCACTTGTATTTTTCTCGTTAATCGAGGTTGGTGCAACTCCACTCAATTTTTTCTTTATTACTATTTCACCCGCACTACTAATCCAAGTCTATGTCTTGGAACATGTTTTTTATCAATTCTTTTTCAGTTAAAAATTAAATGGCCATGCAAGAAGGGTGCACCACCGTCAGACCACCACTCTTCGTGGGAGAAGATTTCTCCTATTGGAAGAGTAGGATGGAAGTCCACCTAAAAACTTAGGCGGACATGTGGATTATTATCCAGTCTGGGCTGGAGATACCTAAGAACGCACAAGGCGTGGTACAAAGCTACACTGAGTGGGACGGTCGACTCAAGATGAAAATCGAGGCTGATGGAAAAGCTACTCAAACCTTACAATGCGTGTTAGTGATATGAGAGAAGTGTCCTAAGGCAATCGCCTTATGATTGTAATCATTTATTTTAATAAATGAATATTCACTATTTGAGTATACATGATTATTTGATTAAGATCATAAGCTCATTTACTGAATGTCAACAATACAATTCACAGCATGAGCGAATTGTGATGAATTCACAACTAGTGATTATCTCTACATGTGCAATTGTGAAGTATTGAAATTGTCCCTAGTCGATGAATTGATAAATATGGACACTATCAATTCTGTTGTGACTAGCATGGGTTATTCTCTAATCAGCTGATTCTCACTGGCTGGTGACATTGAGATGTTCGGAGATAAACATGAATGCTAGTTAAGGCAACTAGTTCATTGGAGTGACTGGCTGTAAAACTTCATATGGTAGTCTACATATAAATATGTCAGTGAAGTTCTTACTGCAGCTTAAGTGCGATGTTCCTTTGACTTGTGGTGTTCAAGTCATCTTGGTCATGGAGACTTATACTTTGACATCTTAAGCAAGCATCTCCAAGGAGGTGTGGACCCAGGATGATTGGGTATAAGCCGAAGTGCCCGAAGATGTTTGAACAGCCTACAAAGGATTCACCACTCCTTGCGAGGAGATGTATACCCGAGGCCTATCGTCGGATTATTACTCGAAGCCTCTGGCCAGAGCATGACATGTTCAGAATATGAGTCTCTTAAATACATGAGAGTAATTAGAATCCATAGGACGAGGAAACATTACTTAGGCTTGGTGTGACGTAGTAAGCCTAGTGGAGACTGACACACATAGACCATGTCCTAAACCAAGTGGGTATAAGATGGTAAAGGGAATGGGGCACGATTCATTATAGCTGCTGAAGGGTTTCAGAATCATTTCTGTGGTCAACCGTTGATCTTTCAATTAATTGGGGATCATGATGTACTACTAGGTGCCACTCATGATCGTTCTATAATTAATTAGTTAATTATGGACGGCCAACATAAATTGAAAGCCTATTTGGTCACACACATAACGAGTAATTCGAAGGATTTAAAATGAGTTGAGAATTGGATTCTCCAATCGAGATAGACTATTTTTGGTAAGTCCAAATAATAGTCAAAACTGAATTTATTTCAGACGCATCGGAAGCATAGAATGACTAAGTCTTTTAAAGACTTAATGGGTAAATTAAATAAGTTTAATTCATTAAGGGATTTGATCCAATTGGGGTTAGATGGGCTGGCCAAGGAAGGGGGTCTCTTCTCTTCTTGTCATGGTCGGCCACCACCATAAGAGGATAAGGCCATTTTGGTTTATTTTATAAAATAGACCAAAGGTTGGTTTATTTTATAAAAGGTTATATAAATTTTTATATAATGAACCATGAGTTGGTTTGTTTAATAAAATTTATATAATGAACCAATGGTTGGTTTGTTTTATAAAATTTTATATAATGAACCAATGGTTGGTTTGTTTTATAAATTTTATATAATCATGCCAAAAGAAAGAGAGCCTTGATTATGGATTGATTGAGAAATTATTCCATAATCAAGAAGAAGAAGCTTGATCATGAGAGTCTTGATTATGGATTGATTGAGAAATTATTCCATAATCAAGGAGAGGTTTTCTTGGGAATTAAGAAACCTCTCCCTATATAAAGGACCCAAGGGGTGCCATGGATGATGATCCATTGAAGAATTGCTTGGGCTCTCTCCTCTTCTTCTCTCCCTCTCTCTTGGCCGGCCATAGGCCTTCCTTCTTTCTTCTTGCCGTGAGCACGAGGAGAAGCATCAAGGCGACGAAGTTCTTCCTTGCGACGATCTTCCTCTTCGGCCAACCTTGGTGGTGAGTCTTTCGATTTGATTACTCTCTCGGTTTTCGTCGTGTTCACGGAGAATCTAGTAGTTCTCGTGAACACGAAACTCGTGGCTTAGCGAAGTCATCCTGACGATACTCGGCGTGGATACGAATAGAGGCGGAGCTTTCAAGGGACACTAACGGTTGGATCTCGTCCCTTCTTCCAAGTTATGCAAGGTAATTCGTAGAGTAATTTCCTTTTCTGCAAAAATTTTATATTACGATTATGTGAACACATTGCATGCTTAGGATATGTGTTAGAATAATTTAGGAAATTATTCATGCTTTTGTTTCCGCTAGATGTAATTATGTAACAATTACAATACGTGTCCGCGTCGGCATGCACCCGGTCCCAACAATGTGGCCTGACGAAAGAAGAGTTGGACCATGTCAGACCCTTCAGCAGCGCAAAGGAGCTCTGGAACAAACTGATAGAGCTACACGAATGTACGTTTGATACACGAATCAACAAGAGGGATCTGTTGCTAAACAGACTCTACACGATAAAAATGCATGACGGAGAATAGACAGCACAACTCCACGCTAGGATCCAGGAGCTAATAAACGGGCTGCACACTATAGGTCACAAGGTCGAAAATCATGACCTAATCAGGTATACCTTAAACGCATTCTCGAGAAACTCACCGTGGGCATCTATGGTGGATGCCTACAAGGTTTCCAGGAACTTATATGAAATAAAATTAGATGAGTTGTTTTTTGAGTTAGAATTACATGAACCGACTAATACTCCTTTAGTCAAGAAGGGTATAGCATTTATTGCAGGTAAAACTCAAGGAAGAACTCCGAAAAAGAAGCCTCAACTAGTACCCGAGTCCGACTCAGACTCGGAATCTGACGACAGTGAAGGGGATCGTCCAAAACTGGTTTGGCTAGCTCGCGACTACTACAAGGAGTTTAAACACCAAACGAACAAGAAGAAGTCAAGTTGGAAGAAGGAAGATCCATCTAAACCCTCGTCAAGCTAGAAGAGCAAGGGCAACATCACCTGCTACAAGTGCAACAAGAAAGGACACTTTAGATCAGAGTGCCCCAACCTAAAAGAGAACAAGAAGGTGTGGAGGAAGAAGGCTCTTCAAGCCACCTAGGATGAGTCTGTTGTTCTCTAAGCATGAGATCGAATTGCAAAAGAATAAGGCTTACAGTGATTGGAGATCTTCTTCTTTCTTTTCTTCTTCTGCTTGCTGTCGAGAGAACGTCACCGGACTGATCCCAATTAGCCACAAACCAAATCCCTCTCAGATTCGATGCTCCGATTCCTCTTCGTCTACTCCTCTTGGATTGCAATTTGGACGCCATTTTATAGGGAGAAGAAGACGTACGTTTCATCTACCTCCATCAATGGAGGTATTCAATACTCTGGCTAGTAATGCCAGAGTTTCAGGATGAATGCCAGTAACGCCAAGATAAATGCCAGTAACGCCTGTAACGCCAACATCTCCCACTCGTCCAATTCTATCCATATAGGTCATCTAGTCACTAAGACTATGTAAGGAAGTCACAAAGAACATATAGGAGCATTCAATTCATACTTCAGGGAAAATGGTTCGTGCGACAGCAAGCACACTAAGCAATTAATGCTAAGAAAGTTGTTACACTTAACTTAGCTGCTCTATAGAACGAATCAGAGACATCAATAACTTGCCATTACCCCAGATTAAATATTTACATCAATATGAACATCTCTAATCCCTCAAATGACATCTATGTCAAGAGCATGTTAGACATCTCAAATCAATACATTTATTCACAATTACATTTTTAAGTACTTAACAAAAAAATGTAACTGGTCGACCAGTGAATAAGTATTACAGATGTAAACCAATTTTAATCTTCCTTTTCAGCTAGAATCTATTCATTCTAATCAGTCGCTTTCCTAGTTATGCTCCATAGACCTAATCATCCATAGTTAATAGGACACACACTAAAGTAGCAAACACTGATTAAAACTTCAAGTAGACAGCTAAATAGTCACTTAGGATAAGATTGAGATTAACTGATAATCTCAAGGGCCTCACATAGTAGAGAAGCAGGGATCCATTCTCCTACTACCCTAATTGTCGCTATAGCACATGTGGTATGAATCACATGCTACGATGTTTTTCTCTTTACCAAAAAGAGTGCATGCTTTT
Organism: Boesenbergia rotunda; assembly: GCA_024364735.1. Lineage (NCBI taxonomy): Eukaryota > Viridiplantae > Streptophyta > Magnoliopsida > Zingiberales > Zingiberaceae > Boesenbergia > Boesenbergia rotunda. The sequence goes on from JAGFNQ010000855.1 coordinate 220,413, forward strand.
CTCAAATATTTAAAATCGTACAGATTTCGATCTAGACATACCTAACATCTAATCCGAATTCAACTTATGGATTCCAATCTGGCTTTAAACAGGTTTAGTAAATGGTGGGTGCATTTACTTTGATCATTACATAAATGATGTCATCTTGATACAAAATCAAGGCGACCTCAACTTATGAGTATGTCTCTCTTCACAACTACATAAGCTGTCTCATAAGTAATGGTCTTACCTCTATTTATACTCAACAAATAGAGACGATTGTCCATGTGAGTGGACCAATCTCAGCCTGCCAACATGCTCATCGAGACTTTTTCCAAATGTAACAAATACATTTACACTGAATAAATCATGACATTTCATTTATATAAATGTAACAAATACATTTACAATGTGTTACATTTTGCATAGTCCTAAAGACTTCACATGCTCATGAAATGACTCTTTAGTCAAAAGCTTAGTAAAAGGATCTGCAAGCATTGCTCGGGTAGGGATACTCAAGAATTATCTTTTTCTTGTCAACAATATCCCTTACAAAATTGTATTTAATTTCTATATGCTTGCCTTTGCTGTCATATTTAGGATCCTTGGAAAAGGCTATAGCAGCTTGATTGTCACAATTCACTGTAACAGGGCTCCCACTGTCCTAAACAATCTTTAGATACTTTAGGAACCTTCTCAACTAGACAGCTTCTTGTACAGCCGCTGCACAACCCACATACTCAGCTTCCATTGTCGACAGCGCTACACAAGCCTGTTTCTTGCTGTTCCATGAAATGACACCTCCATTCAGCAAAAAAATATAGCCAGATGTGGATTTTCTGTCGTCAAGGTCCCCTGCCCAATCTGCATCTGCATAGCCCTTCAAGCTCAGCTTTGATCCTTGGAAGCAGAGACGATAATCTGCCGTCCCTTTGAGATATCTGAATATCCTTTTTACCTCTTTCCAGTGTCTCGATCCTGGGTTTGACTGGAAACGACTAACTAAGCCAACAGCATAGCTTATATCAGGGCGAGTACACAACATAGTGTACATCAAACTACCAATGGCACTTGTATATGGTCTTTTCTTCATTTTAGCTATCTCTTCAGGAGTCTTGGGAGACATACTTTTGCTCAAAACAACACCTTTCGTTGTAGGTGTTTGTTAAACGTTGCAATCAAACATATTGAAGTGTTGTAGTATCTTAGTAATATAAGCTTCTTGGGACAAACCCAAAAGTCTTTTTGATCGATCACGAATGATTCGTACTCCTAAGATATACTCAGCTTCCCCCATGTCTATTATGTCAAATTGTGATGAAAGCCAAGACTTGACATCTATCACAACTTTTAAGTCACTTCCAGCTATTAGCATATCATCAACATATAATGATAAAATGACCAACTTTCCTTTATCCTTTCTTAGGTAAATACAATGATCCTCATTGATCATTTTGAAACCATAAGATAAAATGACTTCATTGAATCTTATGTTCCATTGCCTTGACGCCTGCTTTAGCCCATATATAGACTTCTTAAGTCTACATACTTTATTCTTTTGGCCCTCGGCTATATAACCTTCCGGTTGTATCATATAAATTTCTTCGTCAAGATTACCATTAAGGAAAGTTGTCTTTACATCCATTTGATGTAATTCTAAGTCATAATGTGCTACTATAGCTAGGATGACTCGTATCGACACAAACTTCACAACTGGGGAGAATGTCTCTTCAAAATCAATACCCTCCACTTGGGTATATCCTTTTGCAACCAAACGAGCTTTGTACCGATTAATCGACCCATCAGCTTTCCTCTTAATTTTGAGAATCCACTTATTCCCAATAGCCCTGCGTCCTGGAGGAAGATCGACTAAATCCCAAACTTGATTCTTTCTCATGGACTCCATTTCCTCATCCATTGCAACTTTCCATTTCTCCTTAACTAAGCATTTCAATGCTTCCTCAACCGTTCGAGGTTCATCATCGTCAACTGGGAGAATCATTAATGCCTCATTTTCAATGTCAAACCTTCTCCGAGGAATAATCATACGATTACTTCTTTGTAGGTTTGACTGTTGAGAAACTAATTCACTTATAGGCAATTTACTCCCACTAGGTTGACTAGATTCAGGTATCCCCTGTGATTCCTGATTTGTTGATGGAGGAACCGTATCCTCCTCCTCTATTGCAAATAGAGGAGTTGATTTATCAACTTCACCTCTCGTTGGGAACTCAGTTTCGAGAAAAGTAGCATCTCTTGACTCAATTTCAGAGATGGTTCCATCTTGCTGCTCACCAATAAAGACATAACCCTTAGAGGTATCAGAATATCTTACAAAGATACACTTCTTACCTCTGGGTCCTAATTTTCCATATTTGTGAGTCTTGTCATGAATATAAGCAGCTGACCCCCATGGTCTCAGATTACTCAAATCTGGTTTTCTGCCTGTCCAATATTCATATGGAGTAGATAGAATAGATTTAGAAGGCACCCGGTTAAGTATGTAGGTTGCAGCCAATAATGCATCTCCCCAATAGGAAATAGGCAAATTAGCTTGAGCCATCATTGACCTAACCATTTCAAGAAGAGTTCTATTTCTTCTTTCAGCAACTCCATTTTGCTGTGGAGTTCCAGGGATAGTTAATTGTCTAATAATCCCTTTCTCATTACATATTGTCTTGAACTGATCAGACAAATATTCACCTCCACGGTCAGTGCGTAAGGTTTTAACCTTACGTTCCAATTGATTCTCAACTTCGTTCAAATAACGATTAAAACAATCTAATGCTTCAGATTTATGAGAAATCAAATACACATGACCAAAACGCGTGAAGTCATCAATAAATGTAATGAAATATGAACTACCATTTCTAGCCTTCATGTTCATCGGACCATAAATATTTGAATGAATCAATTGCAATGGTGAATCAGCCCTAATAGCCTTACCAAACGGTTTCCTAGTTGCTTTTCCAGCAAGACAATGCTCACATATAGACAAGTCAACTTTAGCACGAGTGCCCAGCAGACCCTCTCTTGCTAATCTATTCATTCTTTCTTGTCCTATATTTCCCAATCTAGCATGCCAAACTTCATCATTAACATCAGCATCACTAGTAAGAGCAATGTTTGAAAAACAACCATTATTACCACAATTAACATCTGGTTCTACATCAAGAACCATGAAACCGTTTGATATAAAACCATATCCAATTAACACAGAGTCAATTTTAAGTTCTACACGATGACTGTAAAAATTCATACAATAACCCAATTCAAGAAGACAATTCACAGAAACCAGATTCCGTCGAATCTCAGGAGAATACATGACATCATGCAGAAACAATGTACGCCCACCACGAAGGTTGAGTTTGCAAGTGCCAATTCCTTTGACTTCAATTCTTGCATTGTTTCCCACATATATCCACTTATTGCCAGCTGGTACGCGATGGTACTCCACGTATGTAGCTTGATCACAAGCTACATGGTTCGTTGCTCCTGAATCTATAATCCACAAAGGATAAGAATCAGCTAACAACACCGAACTAGCAACATAAAGCTCATGAAAAGAAGACAAACATGGATTTACCTTTTTCGGCTCAGTACACTCCCGAGCAAAATGGCCCTTCTTGCCACAGTTGTAGCAAGTTAGCTTGCCTTTAGGTTTTATTCCATACTTCTTTCCTTTCTTCTTGATTGGGTCTTGCACAGTAGTAGCACCAGCTTCTTTTCCCTTTCCCTTTCCTTTCTTGAACCATTTTTTCTTATTCTTGGATCCAGAACCTTCAGCTACAAAAGCTTGCTCAGAAATCCTTGCGGATTCTATTCTCTCCGCCTCCATTTCAATATGGCGTGAGACATCAGTGAAAGTCTTGATACTCTCACTGTGAGTAAGGTTCTGTTTCATTATTTCCCAAGAATCAGGAAGGGAACGAATAACTGCTTGAACCTGTTGTTCATCGGTCAACTCATGACTAGCAGTCTTAAGCTCCCGAATCATATTCCCCATTTCTCTCAGATGTTGGGTCATCGTCACATTCGGGCTCTTTTTACAACTGTCAAACTTGATTGTCAGTTGACGAAGCTTGCTTACACTAACTCCACTGTATCTCTCTCTCAGGGCAACCCAGACAGCATGAGCTGATGGTAGTGGCTCATACTCAAATACCCGGTCATCTACAATTGAACTAATCAATATCCCCTTTGCAGTGGAGTCTTTTTTCTTCCATGCCCTATAGGCATCTAGATCAAGTCTGTACTGTGCAGTTGAACCAACAGCAGGTTCTACCTTGAAATGATTTACAGCCTCCAGAACTTCTTGTTCCTCAAGAACATATTGTATCTTGAGATGCCATATTTTATAGTTGTCCCCATACAATTTCTCTCCCTTGTTCAGTTCAGCTATGATGTTCTTAGCTGCCATGATCTATCATAAATGAACATATTATTAATTAATTCAGTGTATAACATCTGTACATAATTTTTTTGATTGACTCAATTTAAACTTGACTTGGTTTACGAAATCAAGTGATAACTACGTTTCCACTCATCATTCGTATAATCCAATCTAATTAACATTGATCAATTATATTACATACATCCCATTAAACAAACTAATCATTTGTCTTGAATACGAACTAATCATATAAATGAACTAATCATTGAATATGAACTAATCATATAATGAACTAATCATTGAATATGAACTAATCATTGATAAGTCAGTTAACACATTTCATAACTTTATTTAATAGGCTTAATAAGTTGGTACAACAAACAGAATTTAATGAACTAGATAAGTTGACATCATTCCCATAATAAAAAATATTATGGCAGTGGCTATCACTCTCTCGTTCATCTCTAATCGGCCAGTCTGATCAGGCTCGGGATCTTCCACAGATTTTATCGGATCTTCCTCAAATATTTCAGGATCTTCCTCAAATATTTCAGGATTTTCCCCAGGCATTTCATGATCTTCCTCGAACATTTCGGGATCTTCCTCGAACATTTCGGGATCTTCCTCAAACATTTCAAGATCGTTCTCGAACATTTCGGGATTTTCCTCGAACATTTCGGGATCTTCCTCGAATATTTCAGGATCATCCTCGAACATTTCAGGATCATCCTCGAATATTTCGGGATCTTCCTCTGGGTCCTCCTCAGAATCTTCTAGGTCCTCTGGAAACTCATGGCGAAGTAGTTGCTTACATAACTCAGTATATGAGATGCGACATTCATGATGCCCCCATATCTGGTGTGCATCTTTTCTCGCACGCTTTGGCAATGAACGAATCAATGCTCCAATCCTATAGTCATCCAAGATTGGAAACTCTTCCTGCTCGAGTTTCCAAAATAGTCGATCCAATTTTCCTATATTTTCTTGGATCCCGAGGATGGGACTATAGTAAACTTCTTCTATCCACTCCATTATCTCATGACTTTGCTCATAGCAACGAATCGTGGTGCATATCTCATGCGACATCTGGAATTGAAAAACAACATAGTCAGTACAAAACTGACAAAACCAGTAACAAAACCAGTTTTTTTTTTCAATTCACGCATATGCATAGATAGAAGCACACAAATAGATAAAAACATATAAGTTTCCTTTATGTTTGTAGCTTCAATTAAGCCTATTTAAATTTGGGGTTCAACATAATGATTAAATCAGTCTGTTTAGTTCAGATTATTTGATTAAACTGGTTTAGTTAAACCAACTAATGGTTTGAACCAAAACCGATTTGACCAACTTAATCTTTTTTAACCAAACTAGAATCTCATTTAAATAAATTGAACCAAATCTAAACAAATTACCGAATACAGCTTCTGGTTGGGCCTATTTGCCTTCACTCGGGAGGTTAGTAGTTCGATCCTCCTTTGGGCAGCAACTTTTATCAGTTGCAGAATAGGTTTCGGTAGTTTTTTTTTCTTGTTGATTTAATAAAATCAACTCTTTCTCCTTAAAACCACAAAAACCTAATCAGCCGCCTCTCAAACGCACGCAGTCGCCTCTCATCTTTCTTCCCCACTCAGCCAACCCTTTTTTTTTCACCATCACCAATGCCATGGCTGCCTCCATCGACGGCGATGGCTGCCTTCCGTGCGTGAAGCGATCGTCGGCCAGGGGATGAAAACGCGCAGCGATTGGAGAACTCAGTGGCGATTTCACTGATTTCATCAATCAACAAAGCGAGGTTTTGATCGCAAAGGAATTTTAATTACAAAGGTAATTTTTTTTTCATGCTCTAACAATTGCTCTGATACCAATGTTGTTCTCTAAGCATGAGATCGAATTGCAAAAGAATAAGGCTTACAGTGATTGGAGATCTTCTTCTTTCTTTTCTTCTTTTGCTTGCTGTCGAGAGAACGTCACCGGACCGATCCCAATTAGCCACAAACCAAATCCCTCTCAGATTCGATGCTCCGATTCCTCTTCGTCTACTCCTCTTGGATTGCAATTTGGACGCCATTTTATAGGGAGAAGAAGACGTATGTTTCATCTACCTCCATCAATGGAGGTATTCAATACTCTGGCTAGTAACGCCAGAGTTTCAGGATGAATGCCAGTAACACCAAGATAAATGCCAGTAACGCCTGTAACGCCAACAGAGTCATCCTCCGAAGAAGAAGAGGAAGCTTCGCACGCGAACCTACTCGCCTTAACCGCCTCGGAAGATGTCGACTCCGGAACAGAATCGGAACCAGACAAGGACGTTAACACCGAAAAACTCACAAACTCGGAGGACGGACAAATCACGGTAAGAGGTTATCCAGAATCTAAATTGTACGATTTAATTTCTTACCTATCACGCAAATTGGCGAAAGCCAACATCCGGGTTAAACCCTTTGACAGGAAGTCAAACTCCTGAAAGAGGAAGTCAACTCGAGTTCCTTGACAGAGCAAGTTCAAGAGGGAAACTCAACTCAAGTTCAAAAACATGAGAAAGTGAATTCCTCCTTGAAAACTTAAGTGAAGGAACTTAGGGTTGCCTTAGAAAGATTCACTTCGGGTTCCAAGGGTCTTGACATGATTCTTGAAAAATAGAAGTCCATTCTTAATCGATCCGGACTAGGTTATCGAACCAAATCGCGACAAAGGTCGTATTATTCTGTATTGAACCAACCTAGAACCCAAGTCCAATCATGGGTCCCTAAGCTATGTTTTAACAAACAAGCCGGACCAAACCAATATTGGATCCCCAAGGACAAAATTTACATCTTGCCTAACTCTTATCGAGGCTTCAGTCCAGGGCGATCCAATATAAAAACCATCTTTATAACTAGATGATTTTTTTTTAAATTTAATTGCCTGCTTGCTTGCTTATTTTTGTTTGCAATTTTCTTATTATGCTTAGACTTAGGAATAGTTTAAGGACAAAAGATTTATTTGAAATTTGAACAATATAGTATTAGGTGGAGGTGAGATGATAGTACATTAGGGAAGCCTTTCTAATAAGGTCAAGTAAGGTAAGGCGTACCCTACTTGGTCTGTTTAGTCTGGTGGAATTAGTCGAAGCTACCAATCCAAGACCTAAGCTAGTTAGACCAAAATTTTTCAAGAAGTAATTTGAAAATAAATTTTCGGTAAAAGGCTTTGTCAAGGAAAGGGTTGTTGCTCCAATAAGGCTACGACCAAAGAAGGCCTCTGTGCCTCGCCAAGACCTGGAAGCCGATTACCGAAAATCAAATTTAATTTACTATTTGATAAATTTGAATCTAACACAAATTTCAATTAATCCTAGATTCAACATATTTTCAAAATTAATAATCTTAACTCCACAATATTTTCAAAACTAATTCAACATTTTCAAAACTAATTGTCTTTCAAAATTAATTTTTTTTTAAAACCTGTCTCACACAAACCCATAAGGACAACATGCTTGATAACATTAGATCTGGGTGAGACAGACTAGGTAGTGAAATTTAATTCGATCTATCCCTACCTCTAATGGATCCAAATCAATACATACTTTATGTGTAGGAACATAAAGATTTGGACCAGTGGATGTTGGATAGTGGATGCTCCAGACACATGACTGGGGATAAATTGAAATTCACCAAAATCATGTTCTCCTGAACCTAGGCTCAGTAGCATTTGGCAACAATGCTACACTCAAAGTAATTGAGTCAGGTAATATTGAACTTAATTCTGATTTCATTATTAAGAAAGTGCTCTTGGTTGAAAATTTTAAGTTCAATTTGCTTAGCATTAGTCAATTCTGTGATACTGGTTACATAGTCACTTTCACCAACTCTGACTGCCTTATTAGAAACCTCCAAGACTCAGAGATAACACTTAAGGGTACTAGGAAAAATAACGTTTACACTATTAATTTACTTATAGTACCCAAATGCTTTCTGACTCAATTAGAAGAATCGAACCTTTGGCATAGGAGATTAGGTGACACTGATACCAAATTAATTTCAAAAATAACTCAACTTGGTTTTATTAAAGGTGTACCTAAAATCAAGAAATTTGAAAATACAATTTGTAACTCATGTAAACAAGGCAAACAAACTAAGTCAATTCATAAACCAATCGAATCAGACTTAACTCAAACCACACTTGAGCTCCTACACCTTGACCTATTTGATTCACATGGAGCCAAGTCACTAAGCGGGAATCGGTACTACTTAGTAATCATCGACGATTACTCTAGGATTACCTGGGTTAGGTTCTTGAAAACTAAGGATGAAACTTTTAATTCATTTAATGACTTATGCGAAATGATTGAAAATCAAAATCATACTAAAATTAAAAGACTAAGGAGTGATCATGGGGGAGAGTTTGAAAATCAAAAGTTTGAGGAATTTTGCATTGTCAATAGGTATATCCATGAGTTTTCCTGTCCTAGAACCCCCCAACTAAATGGGATAGTTGAGAGAAAGAATAGAACCCTTCAGGAAGCCGCTAGAACTATGCTCAACGAATATAACCTAGCTAATCAATTTTGGGTAGAAGCGGTAAATACAACATGTTATATTCAAAATAGGGTATTAATTAATAGAAGACACAATAAGACACCCTATGAACTCTATTATCATAGATTACCTAATTTACACTATTTAAGGGTTTTTGGTGCAAAGTCTGTTGGTGCAGGAAGCACCATATCGAACCTTGTTTTGATATTGGCAAAGGGTTCAAAGTTAAGTATCATTTGTGATTTAATAAAGTTACTCAAGTGTGCAGGAAAGTCCTAGGTAATCTAGGCAATAAGTCCTAGCCATGGGCTGGGCAACTAAGTCCTGACATAAGGTTGGGCAATAAGTCCTGGTCATGGACTGGGCACCGAAGACCTGTGGTTAGAGGAATTGGGCACTAAGACCTGGCCGGGGGCTGGGCACCGAAGACCTGCTCGGAAGGTGGGCACTAAGACCTGTCGCGGATTGGGCACGAAGACCTGGTGAGTAAAGCTGGGCAAAAGTCCAACCGGAGGAGCCGGTTGACAAAAGGTAAATTCTCCTGAAAAGAGTAGGTGAGGATGCGTTCCCCATCGAGGGAACATAGGCGTCGGTTCGACCTAGGGCTCCATTTAGGAGACCCAAAGTCAGAACCAAGACAGCTAAGGCTGTATAAAACTAATACTTGATTGCTTTGTGTTGTTTTGGACTAACCCTGGATGCAGGACCGAAGGAATGAGTTTCTGTAGCTCAGAACGCCTCAAAGGAGAGAGGCAACAGCTGAGTAGGGCGCCGCCAGTGTCCCGGGCGCCCCCAAGGTCAAGGCAAAACAAGTTAAGCAAACATGTGCTTCGACAGTTCACTAGGCGGGGCGCCCCCATGCTCCCGTGCGCCCCCGTGCTCCCGGGCGCCCCGGATGCTCCGGGCGCCCTGGGTCCAAGCCAACAAGGCAGATAAGGTTCAAGCCAACGAGAAGCCAGCAGACTGAGTCAAGCCGGGTGCCCCCTGCTTCCCGGGCGCCCCCTGCTTCCCGGGCGCCCCTGTCAAAGCTCGATCCCGATTTTGGAGGGATTAGAGCTGACCGAGAGGGTTACGGATCGGAGGACACGTGGAGGGCGCCCCCAACGTCCCGGGCACCCCTATACCTACTATAAAAGGGGCTCAACCCCTGAGGCTTCAGAATCACTTCTTCAAATGTCAATACGCTATTCTACTCAAGCGCTCTGCCCCGAAAACCTCCCAACTCGAGATACAAGCACCGACGACGTCCCTCTGCTCCAAAATACAATCCACACCGGGCGTCGGTAACAAAGAGCTGACTTTTTAAATTTACTGTACCTCAACTGTAATATCTGTCTGTAACCCTTTTTGCACACATATAGAATTGCCCGCAGTAAACAATCAACGACCGTGGGCCTTGGAGTATGAGCCGACTGCGACTCTGAACTAAGTAAATCGCTTGAGTTCTTTACGTTGTGTTTTAAATTTCCGCTTCTAATTCTCTTAATCTCGTATCTAAAACGTTTTATGATATTCACCCCCCCCTCTATCGTATTCTCTCAATCTAACAAAGTCCACATCTTGAACACTAAGGACTACCTAGGTAAGTTCCAATCAAAGTCAACCCCAGGGACCTTCCTAGGATACTCAACAACTAGTAAAGCTTATAGGGTTTATAATAAACAAATCCACAAAATTGAAGAAACTACCAACTTAATCTTTGACGAAGAAGTTGAAGCAAAATCAATAAACAATGAAAACCTAAACAAATCAAATGTTAATCAAGAAGATAGTGAACCATCTGTTGGTGCAGAATGCACCTAAGTCAAACCTGTGTTTTGATAATGGCAACATAGGTCAAAAGTTAAGTCTTTCTTGTTTTCTAACAAGTTAATCTAGTGTGCAGGAAAAGCCATAGCGAAGGACTGCTAGGCACTGGCAAAGGAATGCTAGGAAAGAAAGCCCTAGCGAAGGATTGCTAGGCAACTGGCGAAGGACTGCCAGTATCAAGCCCTAGCGAAGGACTGCTAGGCTCCAGGCGAAGGACAGCCTGGGACTGAAGACCTAGCGAAGGACAGCTAGGCAACTGGCGAAGGACTGCCAGTTTACAAGACCTGACAAAGGACCGTCAGGCAAAAGTCCAACCAAAGGAGCGGTTGGCATCAGGTAATTTCTCCCGAGAGGAGTAGGTGAGGGCGCGTTCCCCGTCGAGAGAACAGTAGGCGTCGGTTCGACCTAGGGCACCATTTTGGAGACCAAAGTCAGAACCAAGACAGCTAAGGCTGTATAAATCTAATAAATTATTATGTTATTGTGTTTTGGACTAACCCTGGATGCAGGACCAAAGGAACGTGTGTCTGCAGCTCAGAAAGCCTCAAAGGAGAGAGGCAAGGCAGAGTAGGGCGCCCGAAGTGTCCCGGGTGCCCCCGTGCTCCCGGGCGCCCCCAGCGTCCCGGGCGCCCCCATGCGCATGCATCGAACCAAAAGCCCTCGAAGCCAAGCGGATAAAATTTGACCCGGTCAATCCGGGCGCCTCGAGTCCTCCGGGCGCCCCGGTCAAAGCGGAACCAGAGGATCAGACGCGACCGAGACTTTGGCGGATTAAAGGCCACGTGGGGGATCCCCCGACGTCCCGGGCGCCCCCAGGCCCTATATAAAGGCCCTTCGACCAAGGCTTCCAAACAACAACTTTCTCAATGCCTCAAAGCTCTTCTACGCTCGTGCCTTGCTCCGGATACTCTCCAACTCGAGCCGACGACGTCCCGCTGCTCCGAAAAAGCTGATCTACTCCAGACGTCGGTAAAGAAGAGCGTTCTTTTTATTTACTGCACTTGTATTTGTAATTAAATTTTGTAAACCCTTTTGCGCCTATATAGAATTGCCCAAAGTAAACGGTCAACGACCGTGGGCCTTGGAGTAGGAGTCGACACAGGCTCCGAACCAAGTAAATCGATTGTGTCTCTGTGTCTTTTCTTTAATTTCCACTGCGTACCTACTCTTACTCAAATCCGAAAGTTTTTCGAGATTCACCCCCCCTCTATCGGTTTTCTCGATCCAACAAGTGGTGTCAGAGCGAGGTTGTTCAAACCTGGTGCAACCACCAGTTTGAAATTTTTTTCGGATTTTTATTTTTTTTTCTTTTCCCTTATGAATTTTTCGTTAAATATTTTATTCGATTTTTTTTTAGCGAGGTTGGTGCAACACCCCTCGTTATTTAATTTATCCAGCACTACTAATCCAAGACCTAGTCTTGGAAAATTCATTTTTCTTTTAGTTTTCTTTTTCAGACTAAATGGCCATGCAAGAGGGATTCAGCACCACCAGACCTCCACTCTTCAGTGGAGAAGACTTTTCTTACTAGAAAAGTCGTATGAAGGTCCACCTGAAAACTCAAGTGGACATGTGGATCATTATCCAGTCCGGTCTGGAGATCCCCCGAAATGCCGAAGGACTTCCTCAGAACTACTCTGAATGGGACAACGCCCTAAAGCGAAAGATAGAAGCCGACGCACGAATCCAAGAGGTAATGAATGGTCTTCACACAATAGGTCACAAGGTTGAAAATCGTGACCTAATAAGGTATGCTCTAAACACCTTCCCTAGAAACACCTTGTGGGCATCTATGGTAGATGCATACAAGGTCTCTAGAGATCTTTTCTAAAATAAAATTAGATGAGTTGTTTTCCGAACTTGAACTGCACGAACAAACTAACACCAATGTGGTCGAGAAAGGTATTGCTTTTCTTGCAGGTAAAACTGGAAGGACAATGAAGAAGAAGCCTGAACCTGAACCCAAGTCTAACTCAGACTCGGACTCAGAAGAAGAAGATGGAGATCAAACTAAGCTGGTCCGGCTCGCTCGAAGCTACTACAAGGAGCTGAAGAACCGAACCAACAAACGGAAAACCGGCCGAAGAAAGGACGAACCAGCTGAACCCGCGAACAAGCCCAATGTAACCTGCTACGAGTGCAAGAAAAAGGGCCACTACAAGTCAGAGTGCCCTAACCTAAAGGAGACTAAAAAGACGAGAAGGAAGAAGGCATTGCAAGCAACATGGGACGAGTCTTCCTCAGAAGAAGAAGAAGAGGCACCCCAGTCCAATCTCCTAACTCTGACCGCCTCAGATAAAGTCGAGACTGAGTCAGAAACAGAACAAGAGGACGGCGAGCTGACCTTCACAGAAGACAGAAAAATTAAGGTAACTGGTTTTAATAGATTGCAATTAAGTGAATTAATTTCCTTTCTTTCTCGAGATTTGGCAAAAGCCAAACTCCGAGTCGAATCCCTCCGACAGGAAGTAAAACTCCTGAAAGAGGGAGCTGACTCTAAACCCTTAACCGAGAAGGTTCAGGAAGGAACTCCTACTCAAGTTGAAAAACTTGAAAAGGAAAACTCCTCCCTGAAAACTCAGGTTAAGGATCTTAGATCAGCATTAGAACGATTTACATCTAGTTCCAAAGATCTTGACATGATCCTTGGAAAACAGAAATCAGTTCTAAATCGATCCGGATTGGGCTATAGAACCAAATCTCGACAAAGATCATACTTTGCTGTACTGAATCAGTCCAGAGGTAAAATTCAGGCATGGGTACCTAAACTATACCTGAACAAACCAACTGGATCAAATCAGTATTGGATCCCCAAGGACAAGATTCACATCTTGCCTAACCATCACCGTGGCTTTAGTCCAGGGGGAGCCAAACTGAAAACTATATTCATTATTAGATAAATTATTTTTTAATTGCAATATGATTGTTTGCCTGTTTATTTAATTTCTACAATTTACCATGCTTAGACTTAGGCTAGTTTAAGGACCAAACAAACTAAACTGAAACTTGAAAACATAGTATTGGGTGGAGGTGAGATGATAGTACGTTGGGGAAACCAATTCTAATAAGATCAAGTTTACTTGGTCTCTTTAGACTGGTGAAACCAGCCGAAGCTACCGATCCAAAATCCAAACTAGTTAGACCAGAAATTTTTCAAAGAATAATTTTGAAAATGAAATTTCATTAAAAGACTTTGTCAAGGAAAGGGTGGATGATCCCATAAGGCTTCGGCCAAAGAAGGCCTAGTGCCTCGCCAAGACCTGGAAGTCAATTTTTGAAATTCAAATTCAAATTAATTTTTGTCAAATTCGAATCTAACACAAAATTTCAGCTAAGTGTAGAGTTAAACATCTTTTCAAAAAATTTCAAAAATAATTAATTAAGTTTTCAAAATTTAATTATTTTCAAAATTAATAAAAAATTTACAAAATAATCTTATCTATCAAAACCTGTCTCACGAAAACCATAAGGCTAACGTGATTGAAAACCCTAGACTGGTGAGACAGTAGGATTAAGACTCAACTGGAAATTCTGTTAATACCTATACGATGAGATAATCTTGTATTTGTCAAACCATGATCAAAGCAGTCAAAACATGGTCAACATAGTCAAACCAACGTAAACAAGGTCAAAACATGATTAACGCAGTCAAACCACAGTCAAAACCGTCAAATCAATTCAAACCATGTTCAAAAGTAGACAAGACAAAAATTTGTTTTTACCTACCCTAGTCAGGGCGCCCGGAACCACGCGGGCGCCCCCTCCCATACGTTTTCTTACTCCCTAGTCAAAAAAGGTGCCAGTGCTTTTGACCAGGGCGCCCGGAACCACGCGGGCACCCCCATCAACTCTATCGCAGCAAAAGCTGCAAAAGCGCTCTGTTGAGGGCGCCCGGGCTGTCCCGGGCGCCCCCATCAGTCAAAAGCTTCTTCCCTTGGCAGCAGCTACTGGCCAGGGCGCCCGGAAGCTCCCGGGCGCCCCCATGGGTTTGCCTATAAAAGGCACCCGAACCTCCTTCTCTTCCGACACCAAAATCAACCTTCTTCTCCACTTCTTACTCTTCAAGAAGGCCTTGCAAGTCCTCTTCCTCAACTATGCCTCCCCGAGCCGTCCGGTATGATTATTATTTTTATTGCATTTAAATTTATTCCATGCAATATCTTTATTCTTCCTTTAACTCTCTTAACTTAGAAGACGCCGACCAAACCCGGCCAACCCCGGTGCCCAACCTAGTCCCGACCCTAGATTTCCTAATCTAGAGTTATGTAATAGGTTCGCACAAACAATCTACAAGCCTATTAAAACGAGTTATCTCAATAAACACTTTTTTACCCAATCATGCCCTGTCGCCATGAACATCATCAATTTCTATCAATTGGATAATCTTGTCTTCTGCACACATACCATAAATGAAACCCTATGCGCAGAGTTTTACAACAACATAATTCGACAAGATAATCTTATGTTTCACACCACTGTCCAAGGGATTCCTTTGACTATAACCCCGACTTTGTTGAACCGATTCCTAGGACTGCGACCCTCTCAGTCCACATTCTGTTGCTATCCTCCTAGGAACCCCCCATTTGATCCCCCCTACTTAGACATTACCCTAGACACTATTCACTCCTATTTCTTTAGGGCAGACCTCCCAGCAAATAGACGCTTCCAAGCTGTTGAACTTCAGGCCCAGAACTATGCCTTGTATAGAGTTCTGGTCCGCTGTATCCTACCACTCTCTACCAGAGACCTTGGGACTATGCGACCCTTTCATGCTTTCCTTCTTTATGCCCTAGTCCATCACCTTGACCTAGACATTGGACTCCATATGTTTCATACCATTCTGCATGCGTCTAGTGTCACGACCCAGGGACGAGTACGCACACCATACTGCCACATCATCACGTCCCTCCTTCATCACCACGGTCGTGACGTAACCTTGGGTGAAATAACCACTATGACCGACTTTGACGAAATCAGATATAGGAACTTCTCCTTAGCGGGTCTAGAGGTGTCGGCTACCGGGGTTCTTAGTTGGCGACGACAGCAGGCCGGAGCACCAGTCGACTCAGACGAGGAGGTTGAAGTCGACGTTGGAGATGTAGCTGCAGCAGCCCGAGCACACATCGACGAGCCCGCTCCACTGACACTCTCTCAGAGAGTGACACATTTAGACATAAAGGTTCAGAGTCTTCGAGAGGAAGTCAAAGCCTACCACCTAGAGCAGATGGAAGCTCGTCGGGCTGATCGAGAAGTGGCGGACGCACGATACATAGAGATGATGGCACAATTCGATGCATGGCAGCCAGGCCCGTCCGATCATCCCGGTCCTTCGTCTTAGATTTACCTATCATTGTACCTATTTGACTACCCCTACTCAGTAGGGTTGACTTGTGGTTGACTTGAGTTTGACTGTTTGACTGTATTTGAACCATGATTACCTGCTTTATTTTCTGTTGACTAGGTTATGAGTACTTGTTCTCTTTTTAGTTAGGACTGTGCTTTGTAGAATAGATTATTTTTTTTCGACTTGATTTAAAATTGTTTTTTTAATAGAATTTGAAAAACTGTTTTACTTAATTTCAAAATTAGTTTTTCGAAGTAGTTTTATTTCAAAACTATCCCCTTTCAAAAACTAGGTGTTTTCGAAAATGGATTTAGCCTAGGCCCTAACTCTAGAACTGCATGCACCTATAGACTTAGAAGCCAGCATCTCACAAGCACCTTAGGGCACTTTTGATTGATAACTTAGAAAGGGTTGAGATGCTTAGGTCTTAGCCTTAATTCAAGATGCTTTAAGTCAGTGCATCTGCAGCAATTGGGGCACTAAATACAACTTAAACAGCAATCCAGTTAAGTGTCAAGTTTAGAAAATCTAACTTGAACAGAAACACTTAACTTGCCTAACCCTAGCAAAAACTACTGTTCATAACAGTTAGTAAGTAGCTAAGTGGGTTAGACAGGTCCCTATAGAGAAAATTGATTGATTTAGTGTAAATCTAATTATAAACTGGTTCAGTACAGCAAATTCTTATTTATTTCCTTTATTCATGCTATATTTATCTATTTTGATATATGGCAAAGGGGGAGAGATAGGAAAGGAAAGAGAAAGAGAAATTACAAAATTACTTTTTCTAAATTTTTCCTTTATTCAAAAAGATTTTTCTAAATTTTTCCTTTATTTAAAAATGAGAGAGTAAAATTTTCTTAACTTTTATTCAAAATGTTATAGAGTAAAATTTTCTCATCTTTTATTCAAAAAGTTTAAAAGCTTTCAAAAGTTTTCAAAATTTTTCCTTTATTCAAAAAGGTTCAAAAATATACTTTTCCTTTATTCAAAAGCTTAAACTTTTTGAAGAAGTACTTAAGTTCTTAAAGCTTTCAAAATTTTGCCTAAGTACTCTAGTTTCAAAAGTTCTTAAAGCTTTCAAAATTTTGCCTAAGTACTCTAGTCTCAAAAGTTCTTAAAGCTTTCAAAATTTTGCCTAAGTACTCCAGTTTCAAAAGTTCTTAAAGCTTTCTAAAGTACTCTAGTTTCAAATTTTCTTAAAGCTTTTAAAATGTTGCTAAGTACTCTAGCTGCAAGGTTCTTACTCAAGCTTTCAAATTTTTTAAGTACTCTAAAGCTTAAGTTTTTCAAAACTGTATTAAAACTGAAATTCTTACTTAAGCTAACATTTTCAAAAAGTTTTCAAGTACAAGTAAAGTTTTTTTAAAACCCCACGAATTTTTGGGGAGATTCCTTCCAGGGGGAGGGGACAAAAGTTAAAACTTTTTCATGTTTTGCTTAAACTTAACTTTTTGAACTAGGGTTGCCATAAATCAAAAAGGGGGAGATTGTTGGTGCAGAATGCACCTAAGTCAAACCTGTGTTTTGATAATGGCAACATAGGTCAAAAGTTAAGTCTTTCTTGTTTTCTAACAAGTTAATCTAGTGTGCAGGAAAAGCCATAGCGAAGGACTGCTAGGCACTGGCAAAGGAATGCCAGGAAAGAAAGCCCTAGCGAAGGATTGCTAGGCAACTGGCGAAGGACTGCCAGTATCAAGCCCTAGCGAAGGACTGCTAGGCTCCAGGCGAAGGACAGCCTGGGACTGAAGACCTAGCGAAGGACAGCTAGGCAACTGGCGAAGGACTGCCAGTTTACAAGACCTGACAAAGGACCGTCAGGCAATAGTCCAACCAAAGGAGCGGTTGGCATCAGGTAATTTCTCCCGAGAGGAGTAGGTGAGGACGCGTTCCCCGTCGAGGGAACAGTAGGCGTCGATTCGACCTAGGGCTCCATTTTGGAGACCAAAGTCAGAACCAACACAGCTAAGGCTGTATAAATCTAATAAATTATTATGTTATTGTGTTTTGGACTAACCCTGGATGCAGGACCAAAGGAACATGTGTCTGTAGCTCAGAAAGCCTCAAATGAGAGAGGCAAGGCTCAGTAGGGCACCCGGAGTGTCCCGGGCGCCCCCAAGGTTCATACAAAACAAATCAAAGCAATGAAGGTTCGAACAGCTGCTGGGCTGGGCGCCCCCGTGCTCCCGGGCGCCCCCAGCGTCCCGAGCTCCCCCATGCGCATGCATCGAACCAAAAGCCCTCGAAGCCAAGCGGATAAAATTTGACCCGGTCAATCCGGGCGTCCCGAGTCCTCCGGGCGCCCCGGTTAAAGCGGATCCAGAGGATCAGACGCGACCGAGACTTTGGCGGATCAAATGCCACGTGGGGGGCACCCCCGATGTCCCGGGCGCCCCCAGGCCCTATATAAAGGCCCTTCGACCAAGGCTTCCAAACAACAACTTTCTCAACGCCTCAAAGCTCTTCTACGCTCGTGCCTTGCTCCGGATACTCTCCAACTCGAGCCGACGACGTCCCACTGCTTCGAAAAAGCTAATCTACTCCGGACGTCGGTAAAGAAGAGCGTTCTTTTTATTTACGGCACTTGTATTTGTAATTAAATTTTGTAAACCCTTTTGCGCCTATATAGAATTGCCCAAAGTAAACGGTCAACGACCGTGGGACTTGGATTAGGAGTCGACACAGTCTCCGAACCAAGTAAATCGATTGTGTCTCTGTGTCTTTTCTTTAATTTCCGCTGCGTACCTACTCTTACTCAAATCCGAAAATTTTCAGATATTCACCCCCCCCTCTATCGGTTTTCTCGATCCAACACCATCAATTTAACCATTAATTGAACAATTAAATGAACTATCACTTGAACCAACTACTGAGGTATCAACTGAGCCAATAACTGAACCAATAACTGAACCAACACAAGTAGTTGAACCAAACATTGAACCAAACTGTCCAACCGAGCCTGAGGCTGAACCTAGTTCAAGAAGAACAATGAAACCCAGACTCAATCATCCATCTGACCAAATCATGGGTGATCCAACCTTGGGAGTCAGAACTAGGTCTTCTTATAGAAATCTTAGTTAGATCGGACTGATTTCAAAAATTGAACCTAAGACTATAGAGGAAGCCCTACCTGACCCAGATTGGATTATAGATATGCAAGAGGAACTATCCCAATTTGAAAGAAACCAAGTCTAGGAATTAGTACCTAAACCTGAGGGAAAATCAGTTATAGATACTAAGTGGGTTTTTAGAAACAAATTGCATGATCAAGGGGAAATTGTGAGAAAAACCCCGCTTAGTAGTAAAAAGGTTTAGTCAAGTCGAAGGGTTAGATTATGATGAAACATATGCCCCTGTAGCCAGACTTGAATCAATTAGGATGCTACTAGCTTTTGCAGCCCATAGAGGGTTTAAACTGTACCAAATGGATGCCAAGTTTACCTTTCTTAATGGGTTTATCAAAGAAGAAGTATATGTAGGTCAGCCCCTAGGATTTGAGGACTTAGACAAATCTGAACATGTATTCAAACTTAGGAAAGCCCTTTATGGGTTGAAACAAGCACCTAGGGCATGGTTTGAAAGATTATCAACTTATTTAATATCTAAGGGATTTAACCAAGGTCAAATTGACTCCACATTATTTGTTAAAACCTTAGAAAAAGATACATTTATTACACAAATATACGTTGATGATATAATATTTGGATCTACTAATTCTAATTTTCTAAAAGAATTTGTCAAAATCATGGAAAGCGAATTTGAAATGAGCTTGGTAGGTGAGTTCAACATTTTCTTAGGGCTACAAATTAAACAAACTAGGGATAGTAATTATGTCCATCAATCCAAATATGATAAAGAATTAATAAAAAAATTCAAAATGGACAATTCTAAAAGTTTAAGTACTCCTATGGCTACTAATGTCAAAATAGATAATGACCCAGAGGGTAAACCTGTTGACCTGAAATTATACCGAAGTATGATTGGTAGCTTACTGTACTTAACTGCTAGTAGACTTGACATCTTATTCGCTGTAGGAATGTGTGCTAGATACCAAACCCATGCTAAGGAATCCCACTTAGCAACCCTAAAAAGAATTCTAAGGTACATTAAGGGTACCCTAAATGTAGGGATTTGGTATCCTAGGACTTTCACTTTTGAATAATCAGGATATTTTGACTCTGATTATGCTGGTTGTAAGTTAGATAGGAAGAGTACAAGTGGAAGTTGCCAATTATTAGGACATAGTCTAGTCAGCTGGTGCAGTAGAAAGCAACACTGTGTATCTTTATCCACAACTGAAGCAGAATATGTTGCCCTAGGAGAGTGTGTGGCACAATTGTTATGGATAATGCACACTCTTAAGGATTTCTAGCTAGATTACACTCAAACCCAAGTTTTCATTGACAACATTAGTTCAATAAATTTGACTAAGAATCCAATTCAACACTCCCGAACAAAATATATTGAAGTCAAACATCATTTTGTAAGGGATCATGTAGCCAGGGGTGAAATAGTACTTATGCATGTGGACTCAAAATCCAATTTAATTGACATGCTTACCCAACCCTTACCTGAATCTGAGTTTAGCTCACTAAGAAGGCAGTTAGGGTTGTGCTTAGTAAAATAGACTAGTCTATTTTTTTAAAATTTGTTTTATATTTTCATAACTTCTTTTCAAAAATCTATTTTTTTTTGAAAAATAATTTCTTTTTCTATGTCTTGAAATTTGAAACTGTTTTTCGATTTAGAATTTTTCAAAAACTTACGCCCTTCAAAACTAGGGTTTTTACGCAAATGGACTTAGCCTAGGATTTAACCCTAGAATTGCATGCACCTATAGATCTAGCAGCCAACATCTCACAAGCCCCTTAGGGTACTTTTTGATTGATAAGCTAGACTTGGTTGAGATGCTTAGGTCTATGCCTTGATTCAAGATGCTTTAAGTCAGTGCATCTGTAGTAATTGTGGCGATAAATACAAATTGAACAGCAATCAAGTTAAGTGACAAGCTTAGAAAATCTAACTTGATCAGATCACTTAACTTGACTACCCCTAGTGAAAACTGCTGTTATATAACAGTTAGTAAGTATCTAACTGGGTTAGACAGGACCCGAACAAGATCAGTTTAAATTGGTTTGGTCCTTTTATTTGCTTGAGTTCACTAGAGTTGGTTCAATACGTGCTGAAAATTCTTGTTACTAACTCTGATTCAATTTGAAGTTGCAATCAATTCTATTTTTTTGATATATGGCAAAGGGAGAGAGAGAAGAAAAGAGAAAAAATTTTCAAATTTAAATTTTTTTTTCTCTTTCAAAAAGTAAAGTTGAACCTTTAAGTGCATTTTTTAAAAAAATTTCTAATGGCATTTTTTTCCTTCAAAATTTCTAAGTTTTTTTTGGGCAAATTTTTCTAAGTAAAAGTTTTTCTTAGTTGACAAAGAAAAATTTCTTAAAAAGTTTTTTCCAAGTAATTTTTTTTTCAAAGTGCACAAAGTGTCTTACAAATGCACAAACAGTTTTTGAAGTACACAAAATGTTTTAAGCAAAATTTTTTCTAAGTGTGCAAAAAGCTTTTCTTAGTAAACATTTTCTTAAAGTATTTTTCCAAGTAAAAATTATTGAAGTGCACAAAATATTTTAAGCAAAATTTTTTCTGTGTGTGCAAAAAGCTTTTCTTAGTAAACAAATATTTATCCAAAAATTCTTTCTCAAGTGAAAATTGTCTTGGCTATGGAATTTTTTTTGCAAAAATTGCTTTAAAGTGAAATTTTTGCAGAGCCTTTTTGAAGTAAAGGTTTTTCTTAATTTGGGCTTGCAAAACGTTTCAATAGTAAAAATTGTCTAAGTATAAAAGGTTTTTGTGCAAATGCTTTGTTGGATTTTCAAAACACTTAGAAAAAACTAAAATGCTTTGCTCTGTTTACAAAACACTTAGTCAAAATTCAAAACATTTAGATGTTTTTCAAAATTGCATATCATTGAGAATTTTAGTGGGAGAACATTTTCAAGGGGAACTTTGTAACACCCAATAATTTTCATGAATTATTAGGAATTTTTCTGAATTTTCTGGCAATTTTTCGAAATAAAAATAAAAAGAAAAAGGAAAGGGTCGGGTGGAGATTTGATCTCGCGACCACACAGCAACAAGCTCAGCTAGCCGAAAGGTTGGGGTATCAAGCACAAAAAAGGATGGATTGAAACTATGTTATAGGTAAGTAAGTCCTTTTCATGAAGAGGTGTTTCAACTTCTGCTTAAGTTGCGTTAAATCCCCTTTAGGGTATGGGAGTCGGTGGAAACAGAGGGCAAAGGGGGCTGCGAAAATAGGGAGAAAACAGGAGTTTTCTTCCTCCTTCTTCTTCCTCTTGAGTGGAGAACCTAGGGCTTCTTCCCTAGGGCCAAGGAGTGAAGTTTCTCGCAAGGAAGAGAAAAGGAGTCCTACGCTAGGATTTTTCTATTTACGTAGTGAGTTTTCTTCAAGCAAAGGGGGGTAAGTAGATCACTCACTGCAATAGAAGTAGTTTCATCATGTATTTCTCGTTGTAGAACTGTGTTTTGTGAACTAAGTGCATGCTTTAAGACTATTTTAAATTGTGTGTTTAAGTTTCATAAGAAGACATATTTCTTATTATAGAACTTAAACTTGAGTAGGTTTTGTGTATGTGAATCTAAGCATGATAAGACCAAGTTCTTGAAAAGTCCCAAAAATGAGTTTTGGGTTAAGGGCACGCAAGGTGCTCGATGAAAGTTCCAAGTAAGAAAGGTAAAGGTTTGTAGTGCCAGATTTATGAAAAAAAAGATAGCTTGACAAGTATAAACATTATGAGTAAGAAAGTATTTTACTTTTGTAAAGAGACATGTACCGGACAAATGAGAGACCCACAGGAAGTTAGAAAGAAGCTCTAATAGGGTGCGGTGGCTAGCTACCCTGAAACCTCTTAGGGATGCGTGCATTGGTACATTGATACCAGGTACAATGTCAAGGCCTAGAAAGTTGATTATTATTTTGAAGTATATGAGTATATGTAAGTGTTTTCAGTTAAGTACATGTTTTGTTATGTTTGTTAACGTTGTTATGTTACAAGCATGTTAAAAAGCAAGAGTAAGGAAGTTAATGTTTTAAAGTATGGGAACGTATAAGTATCAAGTCTCAAAAGAAATCATGAGCATGTTATGTTTGCAAGTGTTTTAATGCAAGTAAATGTTTTCAAGCATGATTGAGCATGATAATTATATGAAAGTTCCCATTGCAAGTATTTCCAAGTTCATGTATTTTGAAGCGAGCATCCTTTGAAAAGAGCATGTTTATCATTGATCGCATGGATTTGTGAGTTAGGATTTACTTACTAAGCAAATCACTTATTAGTTGTATTTCCTTCTATTGCAGATAAAGGTAAAGAAAAAGCATAAGCTAAGGAGGCGAACGGGACTTGCATTGATGTTCAGTGGCGGCGGAATCGTGGGAGAGATCTTTGGGTTAAATCTTATAGAAACTTGTGGTTGGAGTTTTGGATTGGTAGAACATAATGTTTTTGTTTAAACTTTGCATAGAGACAAAGTTGAGTACAAACTCTAGTATAGATTTCATATGTTTTGATAGTTTATTAAATTCCGCAGAGATCCTAATTGCAAGTTAATGGGTTTGTTTTGGGTTGCTAAGATGTTTATAAAACTAGTATAGAGTATAGATTTGGAGTTATTTATCTATATGCTTTGGAAGTGTATGAATTATGGACCCTTGAAAGGATTTCCCAGGTCTGAGACTGCAGCTTTCAGGCGTGCCAGTCGACTGGTTCAGATACCAGTCGATTGCCCTATCGAACGAAACCCTTCTGTTCGATGCACCAGTCGATTGCCAAGACGCCAGTCGACTGGTGCCGCGCATAGAAAGCTTCTATGGCTGACACCAGTCGACTGGCCTTCTGGTAGTCGACTGGTGCCATTGAAAAAAAAAATTTCAGAGCATGTTAAGGGAAGTCAAGTAGTTGTAACCCAAGGCTAAGGATAAGGTAAAGATAAGGTTAAGTAAAAGTGACGTCCGCCTTAAGGAAAAGAAGTCGGGTCGTCACCGAGTGGTATCAGAGCTGGTTCCCACCCTTCCGCCACACTGACATCAAGCATCAATCCTACCGCCTGCCAAGTAAGAAGTTCATATGTTGTAGTTTTGTATGCTTTTCATTATTGACTGCTAGTATAAGTAAGTGCATGATGATAAGGAAGTATGTTAGTATTATTATATACTAATATGTGCATCGAGATAATGAAGTAAGTTAGTAAGAGATAATGAGCTTTTATTTTCTTTACACTATAGAGTAAGAGAATGGCAAGAGGACGTCCCAGAATTGTCCAAAATGAGGAGCAAGCTCCTAGAGAACAGGAGTCAACATAGTCAGTACCACAATCAGACCTTCAAGGAGTGGTGGCCCAGCTTCAGAGGCAACTTGCTGAACAGCAGCAAGTCATTGCCACCTTGATGTCTAATCAGCAGGCAACCCCTGCTACCCCTCCAGTGGCGCCAGTGGCGCAAGTAGTGGCACCAGTGGCGACAGAAGTTCCCCCAGTACCTCTGGCAAGAGAAGTAAGACAAGAGGCATATCTGATCCAGTGGCAGAGACTGAAGCCCGAGAATTTTTCTGGCATAAGTGAAACATGAGATGCTCAGGCATGGTTCAAAATGGTGGAAAGTATAATGGAGCTACTGGACTGGCCTGAGGTGGAGAAGATAAAGTGCACATCCTTCTGCCTTACTGGAGACGCCAGGATGTGGTGGGAAAGAGTGAAGGCTAAGAAAAATGTGAGTCAGATGACCTGGGCCGACTTCGAAGCAGAGTTCTTGGAGGAGTACTTTCATATGAAGGTAACGAACAAACACTACGATGAATTCATGGAGTTCCGTCAAGGAGAATTGTCTGTGGATGAAGCCATGAAGAAGTTTAATCGACTAGCTCACTTGTGCCCGGAGTTAGTTAGCACTGAAAAGGAAAGGGTCAGGTTAATGCTCAAGATGCTGAGGCCTCAGATAGCTCTGAATGTGGGCGGCGGTGGTAATAGACCGCAGACTTCAGAAGAACTAGTAAGTAGTGCTTTGATCACTGAACACTACTTAAATAGTATAAAGGCCATACGTATGCAACAACAACAACCATCAGCCCCGAAGTCCCAAGGAAATCCTCAAAACCAACAAAATTGGAAAGGAAATTTAGGCAAGAGGAAGCAGTGGGACCAGAAGTCTTCTGAGGGCAATAAAGGGGGCTCGTCAAGCAAGCAGCTCAAGTACTCCCCTTGCCCAAAATGTGGGAAGATGCATCCCGGAGTATGTCATCAGGGCATGAGCAGATGTCATATTTGCGGAGCAGAAGGACATATGATAAAGGCCTGCCCTAACCGGTCGAGTATTGGCGGATGTTATATCTGTGGAGTAGTAGGGCACCTGGCCAAGGCTTGTCCTAAAGCAAAGCCGCCGCCACCACAACTCCTTCAGTACGGGGGTGGATCAGCCCAGATGCAGCCAGCAATGGAGGGACCCTATTTCAGTCATGCGAGAATGAAAGCCCCACCAGCCATGACCAAGGAAGAGGCGGCAAATTCTCCTACTATGGTCACAGGTCGAATACTCATCTCATCCCAATATGCTGTTGTGTTCTTCGATACTAGGGTAACCCATTCCTTTGTATCTATGTTTTTCTCTAAGAAGATAGGGATACCACCAGAAATATTGAGTCAGGAGTTCTCAACAACTTTACCGTCGGGGGAAGTAATGACCTCTACTGAGAGCCTGAGGGTAGTACCAATCTGGATTTCCAACCGAGAGCTCTACAGTGACTTGGTAGTCCTTGAGATGAAGGATTACGATGTCATTTTAGGGATGGACTTCTTGAGCAAGTACAATGCATCTATAGACTGCCGCAAGAGAAAAGTCAAGTTCACACCAGAAGCAGAACCTCCATTCGAGTTTATTGGAGACCCAAAGAGAAAGACAAAAAGGTTCTTATCTACCTTACAAGCTCAGAGAATGTTAGAGAGGTGTTCTGGTTTTCTAGCTCATATAGTAGATGCAAGTCAAAGAGAAGGATTAAAGAAAGAGGAAGTGAGGGTAGTCTGTGACTATCCGAAGGTGTTTCCTGAAGAGTTACCAAGACTCCCTCCCAATCGAGAAATTGAATTTGAAATTAAGTTGGTTCCAGGAACCAACCCAATTTCAAAGGCACCTTATCGCATGACACCAGCAGAACTGAAAGAGCTGCAAGAACAGTTACAAGAGCTGCTCGACAAGGGTTTCATCCGCCCTAGTCATTCACCCTGGGGAGCTCCTGTGTTGTTCGTCAAGAAGAAAGATGGATCCATGCGAATGTGCATAGATTATCGAGCCTTGAATAAGGTAACCATCAAGAATAG
Organism: Boesenbergia rotunda; assembly: GCA_024364735.1. Lineage (NCBI taxonomy): Eukaryota > Viridiplantae > Streptophyta > Magnoliopsida > Zingiberales > Zingiberaceae > Boesenbergia > Boesenbergia rotunda. The sequence continues at coordinate 246,856 of JAGFNQ010000855.1, forward strand.
ATATCCCTTGCCAAGGATAGATGATTTATTCGATCAGTTGAAGGGAGCCACGGTGTTCTCCAAAATAGATCTGCGATCAGGTTAGCATCAACTCAAAGTGAAGGAGAGTGATGTGCCATGAACTGCTTTCAGTACAAGATATGGGTACTACGAGTTTGTGATAATGCCCTTTGGAGTGACAAATGCCCCTTCGACGTTTATGGATCTAATGAATCGAGTGTTCAAGGATTTTCTTGACATGTTCGTCATTGTCTTCATTGATGATATCCTAGTGTATTCAAAGACTCAGGAAGAACATGACGAACACCTGAAGATAGTGTTGCAGACCTTACATCAGAGGGAGCTGTACGCCAAATTCTCAAAGTGTGAGTTTTGGCTTGACCAGGTGGCCTTTCTAGGCCACATCATTTCCAAAGAAGGCATTATGGTAGACCCAGCCAAGATTGAAGCAGTTAGTAACTGGAGTCGACCAACGAATGCTAGTGAGATTAGAAGTTTTCTGGGTTTAGCAGGGTACTACAGAAGGTTTGTAGGAGACTTTTCAAAGATAGCTTCTCCACTTACAGGCCTTACCAGAAAGAATAAGAAGTATGAGTGGACTGAAGACTATGAGCAGAGTTTCCTTGAGTTGAAGAAGAGACTGACAAACACTCCTATTCTTACAGTACCCGAAGGTGATAAGAGCTTTGATATATACAGTGATGCATCAAAGCTAGGACTTGGAGCCGTACTTATGCAAGAAGGCAAAGTCATAGCTTATGCTTCCAGGCAACTCAAGGATTATGAAAAGAATTACCCCACTCATGATCTGGAGTTGGCAGCTGTAGTCTTCGCTCTAAAAATATAGAGACATTACCTGTATGGAGTGCAGTGCAAGATTTATACAGATCACCAGAGTCTGAAATATTTCTTCACTCAGAAAGACCTCAATATGAGATAGCGAAGGTGGCTTGAGTTAGTGAAGGATTATGACTGTGAGATCCTTTACCACCCTGGTAAGGCAAATAAAGTAGCAGATGCACTAAGTAGAAAGACGTGTGCCACTTTGATTTCCTTGTCATCATTATCACCACCATTACAGAAGGAAATAGTAGATTATGGAGTTGAGATCATTTATGGGCAGTTAGCTCTATTGACACTAGAGTCAACCTTGCTTGAAGATAAACAGAAAGAGCAAGCTGAGGATTCTGATATCCAAAGGATCAAGCAAGAGATATAAGAAGGAGAAAGTAAAGAGTTTAGAGTATCTGACAGTGGGATACTCTATTATGGTGACCGTTTATGTGTCCCCAATAGTGAAGAGCTGAGAAAGAAGATTCTTGAAGAAGCCCATAGAACTCCCTACTCAATGCACCCTGGTTCCACTAAGATGTACCAGGACTTGAAAAGAAGATTTTGATGGTCCAGAATGAAAAGAGACATAGCTAAGTATGTCAGCACCTGCCTAACATGTCAGAGAGTTAAAGCAAAACACCAGAGACCAGGAGGTGTCCTACAACCCATTCAGATTCTAGAGTGGAAATGGGAAGACATAGCCATGGATTTCATAGTTGGTCTACCAAAGACAACCAATGGCTATGACGCTATTTGGGTAATAGTAGACTGACTGACCAAGTCTGCCCATTTATTGGCAATCAAAGTGTCTTATTCGATTGAAGGATTAGCCCAGCTATATGTATAGGAAGTGATCCGACTACACAGAGTCCTGAAGACCATTATCTTTGATAGAGATGGTCGTTTCACTTCACACTTTTGGGAGTGCGTACAAACAGCGCTAGGCACCAAACTGAAGTTCAGCACAACTTTCCATCCCCAGACTGATGGACAGACCGAGAGAGTGAATCAAATTCTAGAAGATATACTCAGAGCTTGTGCATTAGATTTCAAAGGTAGTTGGTGCAAATATTTATATTTAGCTAAGTTTGCCTACAACAACAGCTACCAAGCTACTATTGGTATGGCACCCTATGAAGCTCATTATGGTAGGAAGTGTAGATCTCCCCTCTGTTGGTATGAAGGTAGTGAGAAGAAAGAAATGGGGTCTCAGACTGACCTTATAGATGATACCACAGAAGCTATAAAGAGCATCCGCCAGAGAATAGAAGCTGCTCAGAGTAGGCAGAAGAGTTATGCCGATGTACGCCGTAGACTGTTAGAGTTTGAAGTTGGGGATACAGTTTTCCTCAAGGTAGCTCCTATGAAGGGTGTAATGAGATTCGACAAGAAAGGCAAGCTAAGTCCTCGATACATAGGACCCTACCTAGTGACGAAAAGAGTTGGCAAAGTAGCTTATGAGTTGGAGCTACCTCCAGAGCTGTCAGCAATACACAATGTGTTCCATGTCTCAATGCTAAAGAAGCATATCCCAGATGCCAACCAAGTGATTGAGCCACAGATGGTACAAGTTCAAGAAGATCTCAGTTATGAGAGTCGACCTATTCAGATAATAGATCGAGCAGATAAGAAGCTGAGGAACAAAGTGGTACCACTAGTAAAAGTCTTATGGCTGAATCAGAAGTATGAAGAGGCAACCTGAGAATCAGAAGATAGCATGAGGCAAAGGTATCCAGAGCTGTTCTAAGTTCGAGGACGAACTTTTAATAAGGTAGGGAGGATTGTAACACCCAATAATTTTCATGAATTATTAGGAATTTTTCTGAATTTTCTGGCAATTTTTCGAAATAAAAATAAAAAGAAAAAGGAAAGGGTCGGGTGGAGGTTTGATCTCGCGACCACGCGGCAAGCCAGTCCTTAAACGGGCTCGACTAGCCGGAAGGTTGGGGGTATGAAACACAAAAAAGGATGGATCAAAATTATGTTATAGGTAAGTAAGTCCTTTTAATGAAGAGGTGTTTCAACTTCTGCTTAAGTTGCGTTAAATCCCCTTTAGGGTATGGGAGTCGGTGGAAACAGGGGGCAAAGGGGGCTGCGAAAACAGGGAGAAAACAAGAGTTTTCTTCCTCCTTCTTCTTCCTCTTGAGTGGAGAACCTAGGGCTTCTTCCCTAGGGCCATGGAGTGAAGTTTCTCGCAAGGAATAGAAAAGGTGTCCTACGCTAGGATTTTTCTATATACTTAGTGAGTTTTCTTCAAGCAAAGGGGGGTAAGTAGATCACTCACTGCAATAGAAGTAATTTCGTCATGTATTTCTCGTTGTAGAACTGTGTTTTGTGATCTAAGTGCATGCTTTAAGACTATTTTAAATTGTGTGTTTAAGTTTCTTAAGAAGAAATATTTCTTATTATAAAACTTAAACTTGAGTAGGTTTTATGTATGTGAATCTAAGCATGATAAGACCAAGTTCTTGAAAAGTCCCAAAAATGAGTTTTGGGTTAAGGGCGTGCAAGGTGCTCGATGAAAATTCCAAGTAAGAAAGGTAAAAGTTTGTAGTGCAAGATTTATGAAAAAAAGATAGCTTGATAAGTATAAACATTATGAGTAAGAAAGTATTTTACTTTTGTAAAGAGACATGTACCGGGCAAATGAGAGGCCCACAGGAAGTTAGAAGGAAGCTCTAATAGGGTGCGGTGGCTAGCTACCCCGAAACTTATTAGGGATGCGCGCATTGGTACATTGATACCAGGTACAATGTCATGGCCTAGAAAGTTGATTATTATTTTGAAGTATATGAGTATATGTAAGTGTTTTCAGTTAAGTACATGTTTTGTTATGTATGTTAACGTTGTTATGTTACAAGTATATTAAAAAGCAAGAGCAAGGAAGTTAATGTTTTAAAGTATGGGAACGTATAAGTATCAAGTCTCAAAAGAAATCATTAGCATGTTAAGTTTGCAAGTGTTTTAATGCAAGTAAATGTTTTCAAGCATGATTGAGCATGATAATTATATGAAAGTTCCCATGTGCAAGTATTTCCAAGTGCATGTATTTTGAAGCGAGCATCCTTTGAAAAGAGCATGTTTATCATTGATCGCATGGATTTGTGAGTTAGGATTTACTTACTAAGCAAATCGCTTATTAGTTACATTTCCTTCTATTGCAGATAAAGGTAAAGAAAAAGCATAAGCTAAAGAGGCGAACGGGACTTGCATTGATGTTCAGTGGCGGCGGAACCGTGGGAGAGATCTTTAGGTTAAGTCTTATAGAAACTTGTGGTTGGAGTTTTGGATTGGTAGAACGTAATGTTTTTGTTTAAACTTTGCATAGAGACAAAGTTGAATACAAACTAGTATACATTTCATATGTTTTGATAGTTTATTAAATTCTGCAGAGATCCTAATTGCAAGTTAATGGGTTTGTTTTGGGTTGCTAAGATGTTTATAAAACTAGTATAGAGTATAGATTTGGAGTTATTTATCTATATGCTTTGGAAGTGTATGAATTATGGACCCTTGAAAGGATTTCCCAGGTCTGAGACTGCAGCTTTCAGGCGTGCCAATCGACTGGTTCAAATACCAGTCGATAGCCCTATCGAACGGAACCCTTCTGTTCGATGCACCAGTCGACTGGTGCCGCGCACAGAAAGCTTCTATGGCTGACACCAGTCGACTGGCCTTCTGGCAGTCGACTGGTGCCATTGAAAAAAAAAATTCAGAGCAAGTTAAGGGAAGTCAAGTAGTTGTAACCCAAGGCTAAGGATAAGGTAAAGTTAAGGTTAATTAAAAGTGACGTCCGCCTTAAGGAAGAGAAGTCGGGTCGTCACAAGCTTAAAATTTTTTTTAAAGTATCTCTTAAAGATTAACATGTTTGTCAAATGTGCTCTAAATACTTTTTAACTTAACATTTTTGAACCGTGTTGCCATAAATCAAAAAGAGAGAGATTGTTGGTGCCGAAAGCACCAAAGTCAAACCTGTGTTTGGATACAGGCAAAGGGTTCAGAAGTTAAGGTTTTGTTGTCATCTAATAATGCTACTCGAGTGTGCAAGAAAAGTCCTAGGTACACTAGGCACAAAGTCCTGGTTCTAAGATTTGGGCACTAAGTCCTGGCCATGGGCTGGGCACCTAAGTCCTGACATGAGGTTGGGCAATAAGTCTTGGTCGTGGACTTGACACCGAAGACCTAGTGAGTGAAGCTGGGCAATAAGTCCTGGCCGAGAGTTGGGCACCGAAGACTTGGTAAGTGAAGCTGGGCAACAAGTCCTGGTCACGGACTGGGCACGAAGACCTGATCCGGGAGATTGAGCAAAAGTCCAACCGGAGGAGTTGGTTGGCAAAAAGGTAAACTCTCCTGAAAGGAGTAGGTGATGTTGGGCATGACTTGGCGGGTTTTCTTAGCGAATACTCGGTCGATCTGAGAGACCTCTCTATGCCTATGGATTAAAAAATTAATCCGAATGGAGACCCTTCTCCCATCGACCATCTCGTGCCGTATCGAACAATCCAAATTTCAACTTAGCCAATTACCAAAATCGGCCTTGTAATTTGCTCGATCATTTGACCACGAAAAAGGCCATGAGTCGATCGCCAGCATTTGTGTTTATGGTTGGGGTCCAATTAATAAATTATTCATCATGATTCGGAATCAAAATAATAAATTAACAAACATAAAATGACGAGGCAAACATAACAAGCACATGTATGACATAAGGGTAATTAATGGAGCATAGGGAAAGATATACCTTTCCGATCACCTCGCGGTCTTCTACCTTATGTGCCTCCCTTCATGGACATCGTGTGGGTGATGATCTACCATGAACCAAGATCACTAAGAGCTCTTAAACAATCCCTTCTTCTAGCCGACCAAAACCCTAGTCTCTAGGGTTTGCGCCACCAACCACCTTCTCCTCTCCCTTTACGCCGCCGACTGTCGGAGCCGCCTCCAAGCCTTCGTACCAGCAACCCACCTTGAGAGGAAAGAGAAGAAGAGAATGGAAGAGAGAAACCAATTTCTCTCCCACCCAAAACCGGCCAATCTCCTCCCTTCTTCTCAGCTTGCGGTGCCGCCGCCCCCTCCACTTGCGCCGCCCTCAACCGCCCACCGACCAGCCCTCTCTCGCTGTCGATCACCACAAATGGGAGAGGAGACCCTTCCCTTGTCTTTGAAGTCCTTGGCCGAGAGATGGTGATGGGAGGAGGAAGTAGAGAAGAGGAGGTGAGTCCTCTTCCTTGCGCCGGCAACAAGCCCTAGGAGAGAGATAGTAGGATGAGAGAAAAAACCTTGGGTTGTGATTCTTGGATTAAGCCTTGGTTTCTTGATCTCATAGGGTATTTATAGGGCTAAGGTAGGGACCAAGAGAAGGAGTTGGATCTTGGCCTACTAATGGATCTAAACCCAATCCATTAATTAAGATCCATTCCACTAAAGGATCTTAATTGAACTTCCTCACCATCCCCCATATTTTCATATGGGCTCCACATATTTTGAGCCATCCATCCCCCCATGTTTCAGATCTCGAATGCCCGTTAATTAATTTAAACTACTGATAATTCAAATTAATTATCTTCTGGATCCTTGACTAGTACAACTCAACCTTATCATCATGTCAGATCAAATCCACCTGCAGGGTTTAACACGATGAACCTTTTGAGCTCATCAAGGGGGCATCATCAACCCGACTAACCAGGACACGGATTCCGTCAATAATTAACAACACATCATATTATTAATATTATCTCCCAACTTACCGGGCCTATCGATCTAACAGAATAGATCTCGCCCATTGGTAAATCAAAGAAATAATAATTAATAATATATGCCCGTTATTATTTCAGGATTAAGGGATCATACTCCATAATATAAACTGAGGTCCTATCCAATTATCGAGTCAGTACAAATTGGATAACCTCGGGTTTTGGTCCTGCTCAATGTACTCAAAGCACACTAGTGTAATTCTATGGTCAAGACCAACCACACCTAATTACACTACAACCATTATGATAGGTTGTCCAATTCCATCTCGGTTGTGAGCCTCTTATTTATACTAAGCAAAGAACCGATAACATGATCTTCCGTGTGACACAACACACCATGCTATCTACCACGCAAAGTAATTGGACTTCGTGCATGTACTAATGTAAACAGACACCTAGTGTAGTTGTGATTCTCTTTCCATAATAATGATGTTGATATAAAGAAATTCATGTCTTTCAGTATACACATCTTACAGGTGAGGACGTGTTCCCCATAGGAGGGAACATTAGGCGTCGGTTCGACCTAGGGTTCCATTTGGGAAACCCAAAGACAGAACCAAGATAGCTAAGGCTGTAAATCATGCTTAAATCTATATCATTTATATGTCATTTGTGTTTTGGAACTTACCCTGGTTACAGGAACGAAGGGATGAAGGTTTCTGCTCCCAAGCGCCTCAATGGTGTGAGGTGCCCTGTTTGACTAGGCGCCTGTGTTAAGACAGGCGCCCTAGACAAAGGGTAATTCCAGAACCACTCGAAGCAAAGCCTCAGAACAGCAATAGAGGTGCCTGTGTTAACACAGGCGCCCCAGTCAGCTCAGGTGCCCTGGTTGAGGGGATAAGCGCTGGCCAAGTCTGCGGATTGGGTTTTGCACAATGAGGGCCATGTGTCAGGCGCCCCCTTCAACACAGGCACCCCAGCTACGAGTGTAAATAGGGGTTCACCCCCTTGGTTTCTGAACAACAATTTCCTAAGCATTCTTTCAAGCGCTCTGCTCCAAACACTCCGTGTTCAAGACTCAAGTGCCAACGATGACCCGCGGCTACGACACTCCAATCTTCCGGTCATCAATATAATTTTAGTTTAAGTACTATAATTTTTAATTCTATATTCAAACTTCAAATGTAATTGTTTTACGGAATATAGAATTGCCCGTCGTAAACGGTCAAGGACCGTGGGCCTTGGTGTAAGAGCCGACCGTGACTCTGAACCAAGTAAAAACAAACGTGTTAGTGTTATTTTTCTTTTCCGCTGCATAAATTACTCTTAAGTTTTTCGAAAAATTTGTCGATCAATATTCACCCCCCTCTATCGATTCAAACCAATCCCACATACTACACCGTTCTGTTGGGGTGAACCAGGTGCAGACAATTAAGATTGAATCCCAACCTCTAATAAGTAAGTCCTAAACTCTCCCAAGAGCTACTCGCCACCACGATCTGATCGTAGTGTCTTGATACTTTTACCTTGATGTTTCTCCACATCAGCCTTGAATCCTTTGAACTTATCAAAGCATTCAGACTTACGGTGCATAAAGTTAATGTACCCATACCTTGAATAATCGTCTATGAAAGAGACAAAGTATTCAAAGCCACCTCTAGCCTGGATAGACATAGAACCACACAAATCAGAATGAACTAATTCTAACACATCTTTGACCCTATACCCCTTGGCCTTGAAAGGACTCTTGGTTATCTTACCTTCAAAGCAAGATTCACAGGTTAGGAAGTCTTCCTCCACCAATGAACCCAAGGGCCCATTGGTTATCAACCTTTGAATCCTACTATAGTTAATCTGACTAAGTCTTAGATGTCAAAGATATGTTTGGTTCATCTTCAAAGGTTCTTTTCTCTTATTTTCGTTAGATGATGAGCTATTAACTTCTATTTGCATAGTGGGAGATTTTGGTTCTAAAGTAAACAAATTGCCAACCATTTTACCTGAATAGATAATCTTTCTATTCCTTATTATAACAACACGGTCATTAAAAGAAATAAAATACCCATCCTTTATTATTTTAGAAATCGAAACAAAGTTCTTTCTAAAACTAGGTACATAAAGGCTATTTCTTAAAACCAAAATTTTATTTCTATCAAAAGACAAATAAACATCTCCCACTACAATAGTCGCCACCTCCGTAGCATTGCCCATGTATACGGTAATCTCTCCATCAGCCAATCGTCGGGTTTCCTGGAACCACTACAAAGAATTGCAGACATGATCAGTGGCTCCCGTATCTACACACCAGGTACTGGTAGATAACACCGCTAAGCATGTTTCAACGACAAAACAAAAAGATATACCTTGATTATTCTTCTGACGGCGGGGACAGTCCACCTTCCAATGTCTAGTGTGCTTACATGTGAAGCACTTGCTTTTCACCTTCCAATTGGCCCTTAGATGGTCCGGAGTGACCATGGGTTTTGATGTTTGGGCAAAGGGTTTAAGTTAGGTTTACCCTTGTATTTGATATGTGTATGTTGAGTGTACAGGTTGTACAGGTTACGCATATGAACTTGACTGGACGGCCTCGGTACGGTGAAGGATGGCATGGAGGCAAGTTGGAGGCTTGCGTGCGCATCCGAGGGACTTTGGACAGCAGGGACGATGAGCTGATGGGCACGGACTTTGAGGCATGCGTGAAGGATGGCATGGAGGCAAGCTGGAGGCTTGCGTGCATCCGAGGGACGGGAGCCGAAGATGAAGAGGGCGCGAAGGCAACAGTCAAGGCTGCTGAAGAGGAGTCAGTTGAGTCGTGAGGGTACCTGTGCTGTGTGATTGTACTCGGGAAATCCTAGGGTTTGAGTGCGGAGTGGAATGTACTCAGGAAGGGTGACCTTATGTGGGTGAGTAGACTAGTCGACTGGCCTGGGGGCAGTCGACTGATGGAACTCACAGAAAGGTCTCAGCCTGGGACCAGTCGACTGCCCTGGGGCAGTCGACTGGTAGGTGACTGGTGAGCTGGCAAATTTGAACGTTGGGAGTGTCAACGGTCGAATTTGGCTGGCACCAGTCGACTGCCCTTGGGGCAGTCGACTGGTAGCGAGAAATCAGCCCCGAGTCCTATTTAAAGAGGACGTTGTGGTGGTTGAGTTTCTTGACGAAACTTGCTTGGATAGGGCAAGTTAGTATTCTTGTGTGCTCAGCAGCTTGCAAAGGATTGTGGAGAGGTTTCTCCACCCACAAGAAGCGACACATTTCTAGCCGGAGGTTATCCGAGGAGTGATCCGCCGAAGGATTGTTGGATTAGTCACCCAACCGGGGTGGATAACAACTAAATCAGGTTGTTAGCGTTGTTTTTATTGTTTATTGTATATTCCGCTGTGCTACTAACAACGCAGGTTCAAGAAAGAGTTCGAAATCGCTATTCACCTCCCTTCTAGCGTCCAGATCGATCCTAACAAATGGTATCTGAGCGAAGGATGGCTCTTGATCGGACTAACCGCTGAGGGAGAATACGCTAGAGGAAATGGAAGGTGAAGGTCCACTTGGGGACAAGATCTACACACCACCGGCCTACGACAATGAAGATTTTGCATACTGGAAGGCGAGGATTGAGACGTGGTTCGGAATGGATTGAGCATGCCGAATTACGCTTGAAGAGCCCTTCGAAGTTCCAAAGGACAAGCATTGGAAGAAGCTTCGTCCTAGATATTGGGACAAAGAGCAACAAGAACAATTCCGGGCCAATAAAAAGGTAATAAATATTTTGGTTGATATATTACCTAACGACATCTTTAGTTGTGTAGGGTTATATCAAAGTGCATGTGAATTATGGAGCAAGGTGAAAGAGTATCATGAGACTCCTACAAAAATTCAAGAGCCTAAGGAGAAAAGCCCCGTGATTCAAGAAGTGGAAGAAGAAAGTGAAGAATCGTCAACCTCCTCAAGAGAAGAAGAGGAAGAGGTCTCCACCTCAAGGATTGAGGGGGAGGAGAGATCCACTTCCATGCCGGATCAAGAGGAGGCATCCACATCATCAAAAGTTGAAGAAGTCTCAACTTCCACCAAAGCAAGGATCAAAGACCACATTACATGCTTTGGGTGTAATGAAAAGGGGCACTACAAGGATAAGTACCCAAAAGGTAAAAAGGAGGTACTCTCTACCCTGGTCCATTCGATTAAAATCTAACATGAATTGTAGGAATGGAAGAGCCCAAGAGAAAAATGAAGATTAGATGCTTCACATGTGGTGAGCTAGGGCACTACCACACCAAGTGCCCAAAGAAAGGTGAAATAAAGAAAATGGAGCATCTAAGAAGATGGGAGAAAGAAGAAAGAAAGAAGAGAAGAAGCCCACATCAAGGAGGGACTACAAGGGTAAGGGAGGTAATTCCTAACCCTAGATTAAATTGCCATTCATATTTAAGTTCCTCCATGAATGCTAAGAATCATGCCAATTACCCATCCATGAACATTAGAAATAATGCAAATCATTCATCCATGCATGCTAGATTTCATGAAAATTGTCTTTTTGTGCATAACCATGGTTTTAAATATCATGATAGGAATAAGGATAACAAGGTAGACACATATCTTAAGAAAAGCATGCATCATGGTAAATCTAAGACCTGTGTATCCAAGGCTAAAGGTATTAACCTCAAGGAAGGGAAACAAATGCCTAAGAAAATGGGTAGTTCTAGGAATATTCAAAGTGGGCATATGGACTACAAGGTTAAAGGTCTAGAGAGGGAAAATCAAGCCTTGAGGGCAAGGCTTGATACATTAGAAAAAGCCCTAGAAAGATTCACGGTTGGATCTAAGGGCTTAGACATGGTGTTGGGTAGTATAAAACCCAACTATGATAGATCGGGATTGGGGTACCGATCTAAGACCTCCAAGGGCAATGGAAAGAAGTATGCTGGGAAAGCATACAATCTTAGTAAGGAGGGAAGGTCCAAGGATGGCAAGGGGATGCCATCCAAGGGTAAAAAGAGTGACCTAACCAAGGACAAGGTGTCCAAGGTTAAAAAGGTCAACTTTGTAGGCCAAGAGACACCGGTGGCACACCGGTGTGGCCTAGTGATGGTTGAGTCACCTAGGGAGGTGGCTAGGGCTAAGAGCTCAAGGGGGAGTTCTAGAAGCCTTTGGGATATATGGTGAATGGACCTTGGGAGAGTTGCTCCTAGAGGTCTAGATGGACCATGGAGTGTGCCAAAAGAATTGGAGACGGACTTAAGTCTCAATTCTTGGGTTTTGGCACGGTGTTTTTGAGTTTCATGCATGGAAATATGACATTGGGGTCATATTGCATGAAAATTATTTTTTGATGTATAAATGCCATGTAAATCAATGCTAGGGATGTATTGTGGGTTGGCATGGGCAGAGACATCAAGAGGAGACCAAAACTAGGACTTTAGGTCAAGGTTCTATTGAACTTTTTAGCTAGTTTTGGGTTTTGTGTCAAACCCGGGAATGGTGATAGATACATTTTGGAATATATTTTTCCCAAGTAGATATGGGTACCACAAACCTCTCTACAAAATTTGGGAATTTTTGAAGATTTGTGAAATTTTTGGCGCCTGAATTTCGTCAGAAATGTTGAAATTTCAGACTTTCAGAGTATCAGTCGACTGCCATTTTGGCAGTCGACTGGTCAAGTCTGATTTTTGTATCATCAGATGGTTTGGGGTCCAAATGATGCAAAACAAGTGTATGGGGGCTAGTACACATTGTTTATGGTCATTGGGGATTAAAAGAACCGATAATTGGGATATTATTGAGTTCTTTTTGATGTTAGGCAAAGGGGGAGAAGTGTTAGGTTTAAGTTGGAAAACCAAACACTCCTTTGCAAGAAACCCTAGGTTTAGGGGGAGTTGAGATTAAGGGGGAAGCATGGTTGCTCCATTCTTGACGTAAGGGGAACCTTGGAGAGGTTCTTAAAAAACATTTGTAAGTCCAATGGAGGGGGAGCTTTGGAGAAGCTTTAAAAAGCCTGGTTTGGTAGAAAATCCTAACTTGAAAGGTTAGGTGGTGAAAATCCTAGCTTGGAGGGCTAGGTATAAAATTCCTAACTTGGAAGGATAGGTGTGGGATGCCTTGGGATAGGATCCAGTTATGCATTGCATATGCATTCATTTAGCATTGTTTTTGCTATTTACTACTATCTTGCTTTCCTAACTTAAACGGATTGGCAAACATCAAAAAGGGGGAGATTGTTGGAGCAATCGGTCCTAAGATGGTCCGGAGTGACCATGGGATTTGATGTTAGGGCAAATGGTTTAAGTTAGGTTTACCCTTGTATTTGATAAGCGTATGTTGAGTGTGCAGGTTGTACAGGTTACGCATATGGACTTGACTGGATGGCCTCGGTACGGTGAAGGATGACATGGAGGCAAGCTGGAGGCTTGCGTGCGTATCCCAGGGACATTGGAAGCAGGGACGATGAGCTGATGGGCGTGGACTTCGAGGCATACGTGAAGGATGGCATGGAGGCAAGCTGGAGGCTTGCGTGCATCCGAGGGACGGGAGCCGAAGATGAAGAGGGCGCGAAGGCAACAGTCGAGGCTGCTGAAGAGGAGTCAGTCGAGTCGTGAGGGTACGAGTGTTGTGTGATTGTACTCGGGAAATCCTAGGGTTTGACTGCAGAGTGGAATGTACTCAGTGTAACGCCCGCTTTTTTTTTTTTATAGACCATCATAAAGCGGCATTACGTTCACATACTTAGGCATGTAGACATCATAATGCAGCGGAAAACTTTAAACTTACACCTACATGCACTTACTACCATTCTTACCATCATAACATGGAAACTTGGCATATTAACTTTATACCTAGCATCATATCATACTTAGCATCATGCCATATTTTAGCATCATATCATACTTAGCATCATGTCATACATTAGCATCATGTCATAGAGTCATATTCAAGTACTTAGTAGTAAAGGTAGAGTTCTATCATAAGACAAACAAACATATGGTCTCTTGGCCAAGTCACTATCACACACATTCTGCAATGCCCTCCTGCTGCTTCCTTATTATCCCCTTGCGTGATCTGCGGTATAAGAAAATAAGACTATAAGCACACAGGCTTAGTAAGACTCTTTCCTACCCACTAAAACCATCCGTCACTTAATCATAAGCATATGAAACATTAGCATACTAAATGCTTTACTTAGATCGTCATCCTTATCATCACTTAGCATTCATTCGACATGTCATGGACATGGCTTCATCATATTCATAGCATGACATAAACATAACCATAAACATTCATGTATGGCATCATACTTGACATAAACATAAACATCGTAAACATTCATAGTATGGCATAAACATAAACATCATAAATATTTATAGCATGGCATAAACACAATCCATAAACATCGTAAACATTCATAGCATGGCATAATACTTGGCATGGACCTAAAATCATGGCATAACCTAATTAAAATCATGGCATCCTATACTAGCATGAGCATAAATAAAATAATGGCATTCTAACATAACATAAGCATAATTAAATCATGGCATCCTAAACTAACATGAACATAAATAGAAGCATGACATCCTAACTTAGCATAACATAATCAAAGCATGACATTCTAAACTAGCATAAAATCATGGCATCCTAAACTAACATGAACATAAGTAAAATCATGGCATAAAATCATTACATTAACATAGATAAATCATGGCATAAAAATCATGGCATAAACATAAATAAATCATGGCATAAAAATCATGACATAAACATAAATAAATCATGGCATAAACATCCTTTTCATGAACATACTTTTCATAAACATACTTTTCATAACATAATGCATAACATGAATGGATGCATGTAGCAACTGTGCATATATATATATAAAGATGCTTAATCTTTAAAACATGCTTTTAAATCATTATCATAACATCATTGGGCCCTGGCTTGTACCACATTCATTCATCATATGCGCGCATCCCTATGTAAATACGAGGTAGCTAATCTCGACCTACTAGGGTAAGGACAGCATGTCACGCCCCGAGACCCAAGAGCCGCTGATCCAATATAAAATCGGACAGCACCTCCCCTGTCCGGCGGACAATTTACACATATATACAATCTACATAACAATCCACGCAATATATATTTGCACAACCACGCAGTTTAAAGGGCCACAGGCTCAGATATAAGCAGAAACAACAGTTATATGATTATAACTATCGAAAAACCAAATCCGAACTCACCTGAGCTGCCAGGGGGCAGGAACAAAACCAAAATCAATCGAAGTCCAACATAGGACTCAAAAGTACAATACCATCAAATAAAACGTGCATACATGTTCAAATCCAAATAGCGGAAGCATAATGAATACTACAGGGTCCATAACCGAAGCAACGTAATGCCAAAATCAAAAAGAGCTCCGCTGGAGCTGGGGACTGGCGGCTCGGGATCTCCTCGCAGACATCAACCTGAAAATAAACATATATGGCAACGGGGTGAGTCCATAGCTCAGCGGATACCCAATAGATATGCATAGAAGGTTATACCAACAATAAGAGTTCAGCTACTACAGTCTCATATCAACAAGAGGGAAAGACTGGAACTGAAAATACTGGGTAGGTACATACCTGAATCCATCTAACCTGTACAGAGGGTAAGAAATACCAAAAGAAGACAAATAGACATATAGTCTCAGATAACAAGTCTCCAGAATATGCAATGTCAAACAAGTGCAAGAATCAAGTGCAGCAAACAATGCACGATGCAAAGTATGCACATGGTGCAATGACATGTGTCACCCCTGACATCAGACAGAATCATCGTACACCTGTCATAGGGACGTCTGAAAAGGTAGGGCTCTGACAACTGTACACCCTGCCATCACTGCTCCTGAGTGACCGGGTGGACAGGATGCTGGCGGAGACCACGCTCCTAACCCCAAGCAATGGGGGAGTCAAGCTCTCATCTCCTCGTGGCTCAGTACGAGAAGGGATCCCTGCTTGCTACCATGCCCGCGCTCACCCTCCAATAGTGGCCGAACGGAGCAATACAGGGCAAATGCACACATCTACGGTATCCACTAACCCATGAGTGGCCGTGTGTGCCCGTCATGTACCGGAAGACGATTAGGCTCAACCACAAGGGAGTCGCTGATCGCCGGCATGCAATGCAAGGATGGTGTATGATAGATACACATACCTCCATCCCAAGTCCTCAGTATACTAAATCTCAGTCTGAAATCCTATAACAGGAAATACAGGTAACCTACAAGGTATACTGACCAGAAAACTACCCATCCCTCAAGGTCAAATGCAGGAGACGCTACCACGAGCTCTAGCATACCAATAGATATGACAATACCTGGGACTGTATGAAACTAACAGCAGAATAACTCAGGGATAAACAACAAGTATCCAGAACAGACATAATAAGCACGGATAAATAACAAATATCCAGAATAGGCATAATAACCAGGGATAAACAACCAATATCCAAAATAGGCCTAATAACCAGGGATAGCGTATAATCTTACTGCTATCTATAACAGACTATGCATAATCACATGACAATATCAAAAGAGATAAGTCAAAGGGTACCCGCCTCCAAATAGGTGAAGTCCGTATCAAAAAGGAGATAGAACCACCCGCCAATAATAAGCCAATCAAGCTCCTGTATCGGGAATGCATTTAATTAACTATTGCACAAATAACAACTAGCTAATTAATCCCTAATCCGTTTTAGAGTTAACCAAATCCATTTCTTTCTATTTAATTTCCTTTAATTAAATAGAAGGTTCCTAATTATCCCATGTAATTAAAATTGGGTTCACTTTACATTCAATTCAAATTCTACTTTAGTTTATTAGGTTTAAATCTCCAATTTAAACCTAACCTCATTCTAATCATACCACCACCTATCCGGATTATATAACAGGTTACAAATTAAATGCTCTAACAGATCGCATCCCAACTACCATTCATGCCTAGGTTTCCAAACAAAATCATAATCTGAGTTACCCGATGGATTAAATCCAATAAACCTTACTGATTAGTAGTCGACAGCCACCTCTGCTCAGATCCGGTGAAGGCAGAACCACACCCACCTATAATTCTAAAACAAGAGTATAATTATATGTATGAAATACCTAGTGCACAGAGCTTCATCTCCACACCCAGTTCATTAACAATTCCATAACCAAGTACCTTTACCTGAGATGTGGCCGATTACTGCAAGCTCCAATCACAGATACAAAGCTAAGCCCAAAAGTTCCAGATCAACCGGAATTTCCTCAGCTTCTCCACACGGCCAGATCCAAATTAAGGCACTGTCATCGAGCAGCTGCCTTCATTCCCATAAGGATTCATCGCCAACACTATATTCGACATCAAAATCCCAACTCAATCAGAGGAAAGCAGAACAATTGATTCATAGCCACAGATCTAAAAGAAAACCTAAGCCTCTTTGCAGACTAGTAGGCTGCCATCCTTACCTCAATTTCCAGCTTCCATTGCATTGCAAGACCTTCCATCGAGCGATAGCCTCTCAATCGCCACGGAGCAAGGAGCTCTAATTCCTCCTCTTCGATAAGTCCTCTACCCCCCAATGCATCGCAACATAAGGCCGGCTGCAAACCACAGACCAATTAAGCTTCCCATAACTGCTAGACATCGCCGGCGACCTCTGGATGGCACACCAACCGTGCAAACAACAATCGAAAGCTAACACCATCAGAACTATCCTTAGTACCGAAGCTTCGCTTACCTGTGACTGTGAAGATGATATCCGGTCACCGGCGTTGGAAGATTGCCCCAGTTGTACGGCGATGGTAAAAGGATGAAATCCCCTACGAAGCTTACGGATCCAAAGCCTCGCGGAAACCAGTGTGGTAGAGGCGATGAGAAGTGCCGTGAGGAGAAGACAAGGAAGAAGATGGCTTACGATCGGCGTCGGTGGCTCCGATCGATAGAGAACATCGTCAGATTGTGCTTGGGTGCCGGCGAAGGAGAACACAAAGAGGTCGGCGCTGAGGGTTTGGGCTAGGGCACACGGGCTTTGCGCCTGTGGATGAATCGGCCGAAGGAGGTTTAAGGTTAAGTATTATAAGTTGGAAATTTTGCACTTTAGTCCAGCCACTTTCAGCCTATTCGCAAGAACACCCCTAGGGCTTAATGTTATATCCGATATAGCCCTTGTAACTATTTGTTGTAGTACATTTTAGTCCCTAAATTTGGGAAATTTACATTCTCATCCTTAAGATGATATTTATACGCTTTAGCCCTTGTAAACTATTCGTTTTAATCCCTTTAACACTTTAAATTTCGTCCAAGAGTCCAGAACAATCTAGGAACTTTTCGAAAAATTTTCCAGAGTGGAATAAACGTGTCGGATTTTACACAGCATCATCGGTAGTCCCGAACCGTAAGGACAGCATCATCGGTAGTCCCGAACCGTGGACAGCATCATCGGTAGTCCAGAACCGTGGACCTTACTTAGGTCTGGTACAAGCCCATAAAATAAAATAAAATACTTTGCATGCTTCATCATTCATAAGTCATTCATGGCATACTTATCATAACATAACTTGTTACGGCTCGGCCCGTCTACCGGCCCATTTACCGGTCCTTATGACCGTCGTACCGTTGACCATCGACCGTGCCGTTTAGCATATTCATTCATTCATCATACTTAACCTTCATTCATCATTTTCATTCTTAGACATGGCATAGGTACACATCATTCACATAGCATGGCATACGTACATAACTCATGGCATACATACATATCATTCGTAAGACATGGCATACATACATATCATTCATATATCATGGCATACTTACATGTCATTCATAAATCATGGCACATGTCTAAACATTTATGACTTAGCATATATTTCATGGCATATAAACCAAGGGTTTGGTTATCATAGAATTCTTTCACCTTACTATACATCTTAATAACTTATACTCAAGCCTCTTGGTAGGTTTAACCCAATTCCTTAATCTTGCTCTTGGCCGAAACTTCAAGGCCATGGGGAAATGGAGAAATTCCATTAAACTCCAAATCAATTGCTTAAACACTAACCATATCTTACTATAGGGCCATTGGGACCCTTACTTGGAATAAATCCTAACTTTCCACCCGATTAGGGTATTTGGCCGAAACCTATAGGGTCTCTAGCCCATGTGAACATTCACACAAATACCATCCATTTCCCTTAAATCATGTTAATACATCCAACATATACCTAGGGTTTGAAACTCAACCCTACATATGGGTTCTTGATGTTGGCCGAAACCCTAGGGTATCCTAGGTTACTCCAAAAATTCCAAAAAACTATAATTAACCTCTACACATCATAAGGGAACATTACATAATATTATACAGATTTTTAGCATATTTATAGACCTTTAAATCTTGGTGGCCGAAACCCTTGAACTTAAGGTTCTGGGTTTTGCTTCTTTCATGTTGGCCGAAACATATGGGGCCTCTAGGGTATCCCAAAAATTACCAAAAATTATAATTAGTGTCTAAACATCATATGGGAACATTAAATAACATTATCATGATTTTTAACATATTTTTAGACATTTAAAACATGGTGGCCGAAACCCTTGAACATAAGGTTCTGGGTTTTGCTTCTTTCATGTTGGCCGAAACATATGGGGCCTCTAGGGTATCCCAAAAATTCCCAAAAATTATAATTAGTATCTAAACATCATAAGGGAACATTAAATAACATTATCATGATTTTAACATATTTTTAGACATTTAAAACATGGTGGCCGAAACCCTTGAACATAAGGTTCTGGGTTTTGCTTCTTTCATGTTGGCCGAAACATATGGGGCCTCTAGGGTATCCAAAAAATTCCCAAAAATTATACTTAATGTCTAAACATCATAAGGGAATACTAAATAACATTATCATGATTTTTAACATATTTTTAGACCTTTAAAACATGCTGTCCGAAACCCTTGAACCTAAGGTTCTGGGTTTTGCTTCTTTCATGTTGGCTGAAACTCTAGGGTGTCCTAGAGTACTCCAAAAATTCCCAAAAATTACACTTAACTTCTAAACATCATAAGGGAACACTAAATAACATTATCATGATTTTTAACATATTTTTAGACCTTTAAAACATGCTGGCCGAAACCCTTGAACACAGGAACCTTGATTTTGTTTCCCTTCAACATTAAATCCGAAAACTAACTCATATATCATGCCAAAAATCATGGAAATCATAGGTAACTATTATACCACAGGTGAGGGAGTCTTACATTGGGTTTCTAAATTTTTAGACCTTGGATGGAAAGAAGGAAGAAGACTTGACCACACCTAGCCCTTGGAACCTTTGAGAAGCCCTTAGATCTAGGAGGATGAGACCTTTTGTGGAGTTTTCTCAAGGGAGAATTCCTCCTTGTGTGCTCGGCAAGAATGGAGAAGGAAGAGAGGAGCAAATGCAATTGATGGCATGAAGAATGAAACTCCCAAACCCCCTTATTAATCAACCATTAAAGTGGTGAATGAAGAGTTTTCCATGGCCCTTCATCTTCTTCTACCATTTAACCACCATTCACTTCCTTTCCTCAAAAGAATTCCTTGCTAGGTGAGTTGGTTAAACCATTCATTGTTGTACAAGAGGTCCAAGGTTCAATCCTTGTTCCATGCACCTTTATTTTTATTTTATTTTTATTTTATTTGATCCTTTTTCTTATTTTCGAAAATTCCCCTTTTATTTCGAAAATTCTCCAAAAATCACCCATAATTATGCCAATATTCCTAAATAAAATTCTTTTATATTTATATAAATTTTACCCAATTAATACCCCCTTTTGGAGCCCATTTAAAGCCCATTAGTACCTAATTTCTCAAATTAAATAGGAAAATTAAACTATTACTTACCCATAATCATGCTAATATGTCTAATTAAATCCTATTTATATTTATACTAATTATTACCAAAATCCACCTATAATCATGGTACTAAAAAGCCTGCATAAAGCCTATTAGTACTTAGTTTTCTCAATTTAAATGAGAAAACATGGATTTTCTAGGCCAAAGTTCTCCTTAATATTTCTAGGTCCCTTGGAAAATTATTTAAACATGCTTAATATTTTAAGAAAATATTAAGAGAATTTTCTGGGTCGTTACACTCAGGAAGGGTGACCTTAGGTGGGTGAGTAGACCAGTCGACTGGCTTGGGAGCAGTTGACTGATGGAACTCACAGAAAGGTCTCAGCCTGGGACCAGTCGACTGCCCTGGGGGCAGCCGACTGGTAGGTGGCTGGTGAGCTGGCAAATTCGAACGTTAGGAGTGTCAACGGTCGAATTTGGCTGGCACCAGTCAACTGCCCTTGGGGCAGTCGACTAGTAGCGAGAAATCAGCCCCGAGTCCTATTTAAAGAGGACGTCATGGTGGTTGAGTTTCTTGACGAAACATGCTTGGATAGGGCATGTTAGTAGTCTTGTGTGCTCAGCAGCTTACAAAGGATTGTGGAGAGGTTTCTCCACCCATAAGGAGCGACACATTTCTAGCCGGAGGTTATCCGGGGAGTGATCCGCCGAAGGATTGTTGGATTAGTCACCCGACCGGGGTGGATACCAACTAAATCAGGTTGTTAGCGTTGTTTTTGTTGTTTATTGTATATTCCGCCGTGCTACTAACAACGCAGGTTCAAGAAAGAGTTCGAAATCGCTATTCACCCCCTTATAGCGTCCAGATCGATCCTAACAGTTAGGATATATACTAAAAGCCTTATCTTTTCTGTATGGTCATCCATATTTTGAAAGAGAATCACAACAACACAGATGCGTATTTATATTAGTATATGCATAAAAGTCCTTTACTTTGCATTGTAGATAACATAGTGTGTGGTGTCACATGGAAGATCATGTTATCAGTTCCTTGCATAGTATAAGCAGAGGCTCACAGCCGAGATAGAATTGGACAAACCATCGAGATGATTGTAGTGTAATTAGGTGTGGTCTGTCTTGACCATAGAATTACACTAGTGTGCTTTGTGTGCATTGAGCAGGACCAAAACTAGAGGTCATCCAATTTGTACTGACTTAATAATTGGATTGGACCTCGGATTTATTATGGAGTACAATCCTTAAATCCCGATATAATAACGGGCACGTATAATTAATAATTATTTCTTTGATTTACCAATGGGCGAGATTTATTCTGTAAAATCGATAGGCCTGGTAAGTTAGAAAATAATATTAATTATATGGTGTGTCATTGATTATTGACGGAATCTGTGTCCTAGTGAGTCAGGATGATGATGCCCCCTTGATGAGCTCATAAGGTTTATCATGTTAAACCCTGTAGGTGGATTTGATCCGACATGATGATAAGGTTGAGTGGTACTAGTAAAGAAGCCAAAAGTTGATTAATTAAAATCATCAGTAATTTAAATTAATCGACGGGAATTCGATATCATAAACATAGGGGGATGGATGTGCTCATAATAGGTGGAGTCCATATGAAAATATGGGAGTTGTTAAGGTAATTCAATGGAGATCCTTTACTAGAATGGATCTTCATTAATGGATCGGGTTTGGATCCATTAACATGCCAAGATCCAACTCCTCCTCATGGTCCCTTTCATAGCCCTATATATACCCATGTGGCATGGATCCAATTAATCCAAGAGAACACAAGAAACCTCTAGGTCTCTTCTCCTCTCCTCCTCTCTCGCTCTGCGGCGCCGAATAGTAAGACCTTCTCCACGCTTGAGAAGTTGTGAAGTTTTCTCAAGGGAGAAAAAGTCAAAGATGGTGGGCACAATTCTCTTGGCTGATTTCGGCTTTCTAGAGGAAGCGGTGCTTAGGTTGCTCACGCAACTTGAGCAACTCATGTTGCTCACGCAACTTGAGCCAATGGAGCACTCGGCGGGCGCTGACTTCGGTGGTGGAGAAAGACCACCTGGCGCTGCCTTCGGTGGTGGAGAAAGACCACCTGGCGCTGCCTTCGGTGGTGGAGAAAGACCACCTGGCGCTGCCTTCGGCGGTGGAGAAAGACCACAGATCTGGTGCCGACTTCAAGCTGTGAAGAAATTATAACCTGGAGCAACTTGCAGAATAGAAATTTTCTGCGGAAAAGTTGCTCATGCAACTTGAAGATGTTACTGTAGAAAAGTTGCTCACGTAATTTGCAGATTTCTCCAAGGCAGGAACACAACTCACAGCTCGGGCGTCGGCGATGGAGGAAAGGAGTAATAGGGTTTGTGTTTTGATATTCTTCTTGGAGTGGCCGACGGCAATCCTTTGGATAGGGCTTGGTTGCCGCAAGGAGAAGGGATCGACTTGGTGACCACTGTTCTTGGTAGATCGTCACCCACATGACGTCCAAGAGGGGAGGGTCATACGGTAGAAGATCGTAAGGTAACAGAAGGTATAAACTCTTCCTTGGCTCCTTTTATTTTAGTCTCGTCATTTCATGTAATTAATTAATTATTGTGGTTATGATTATTAGTTAATCATGTTGATAATTAATTAATTGGACCCTGATAATAAACACAAAAATTGGCGATCAACTCGTCGTCTTTTTCGCGGTCGTTCGGTTAGGAGAATTACAAGGCACGATCTTTGTGATTGGCCAAGTTGTAATTCATACCGAACGATACGATGATGAGATGGTCGTTGGGAGATGGGTCTCCATTCAGATTAAATTTTTTAATCCGTAGACATGGAGAGGTCTCTCAAAAACGACCAAGTATTCGCTTAGGAACCCGCTAAGCTATACCCATCAAGGACAACGTCTAGGTTCCGTTTCCAGTCAATGTAATTAGGGCCCGTAAGTTTGTTTTCTTTAAGTATTACAGCTAGTGGGTTGAAGGTCATTTTGAAAATTTCCTAAAAATCACAACGATGACAAACTTTAGATGTCAAAAAATATTGATTCCTCAAAACGAATAAATTTTAAAATCAACCAACACCTCAAACACCGAGAATTTCGCATGCCACGATAGTGTGGACGTATACGAATTCTACATTTTTAAGAGGAGGTTTTACCAATTAATTTTATTATCTTGTCAACCTAACTTTTGACAAATAAAATTAATAGTTGGTCCTCATTGGCCCTATAAATAATAGCAGTGACTCCGATGGGGAGGATACTATTATTTGCATCTAAGTGTTTACCATTACATGATATTAAAAAAATTATCTCAGATTATGTGTCGTCTGATGGAGAAAATCACACGCTCCCAAATAATTTTCTATAATCATGTTTGACCCAGTGATCCACAGAACAAGCCCATCCGATGGGGAGGAAGACACTCAGAGCCGACGCACAAGCTTGTTCGCATCACTTGTCATATTAGTAATGGAGGCCACGGGACCCTTAGGGTCCCTCTCCTACTTAGTTATTTATAATGAGGAATTTTCATGCAAGCACATCAAGGACATAAACTAAAAGCAATAAATAAGAAAAATCTAATTTTTTCAACTATCATGGTTTTAGTCTTCAATGTGTCTCCAGTCATGTCGCCACCTCGTCCGCTCCTCCCTACACCATGCGCAAGCCACCATTGAAGGGATCTCCGAGCCGAGATAAAATGTTATTTATTTACATCCATCGATCCTATACTCCACAAAGGAGTGTACATAAAATCTAGATCGAAAGTAAATAAAAAGCACGGTTAAACAAGTGTCGTATTTAATTACAAAAATTAAATACAAATTTAGCCTCATCAACCCCGAGGATTCAAATAAATTTACAATCATGCACAACCAATCACATAGAAACATTATTTTAGCCATAATAGTTGGAATCTCGTTCCTTCAACCAAAGAGTTAGCTAATGCACATCCTACTATTATCCTGCAAAATAAAATACATGATAAAGTGCAAAATGTAACCGAATCCAAAACACACAAAACCGGGAACCTCAACTCTGATACCAATTGTTGGTTGCGGGTTTCCTAAGCGAATACCGGGTTGCTCATGGGAAACCTCTCCATGTCTATGGATTAAAATTTTAATCCGAATGGAGATCTATTTCCCAAAATGACCATCTCATCGTCGTGCTAATCGATTCGAGCGATCGCTTGAACAACCAAGTTGTTCTAGCGATCAATCTCGTCCAACCGATTAGCCATGGAATATACGACGAGCGGATCGCCGATTTTTGTGTTTATCATCGGGGTCCACAATAATTAATTATCACAATTAATTATCAAATAATTAATCAACAAGATAATTAATTAATTCACATGAAATGATAGAAAACAAGGAGCCAAAAAGAAGGTTATACCTTTCCTTTTACCTCGCAATCTTCTATTGTATGACCCTCCCCTCTTGGGCGTCGTGTGGGTAATGATATACCATGAATCGAAGTCACCAAGGCCACCAACCAATCCCTTTTCTTCCTTCTTCCTTGTGCCAAGAACCCTAGGTCCAAGGGTTGCCGCCGGCCACCAATTCCTCTCCCACCTTGCGCCGCCGGCCACTCCAAGCCACCAAGGTGTGCCGTCCACAAGATATCACAGATGAGGGAGCAATGGAAGATGAAGAAGAAGAAAACAATCCTCTTCTTCCTTTAAACCCATGCCAGCCACCTCCTCCTTCCCTCCTATCACCGACGGCCAACTAAAGAAGAAGAAGAATCTTCTTCTTTATTGTCGGCCTTCCTCTCCTTGAATCCTAGCAGCGCACGCCCTAATGGGGAGACGAGGAAGAGAAGTCGAAGAAGAACTTATCTTCCTCCTTCCCTATAGAGCTTCTTCCTCCTCCACTTGCGGCACCGAAACCTCCAAGAAGAACCTCCTTCTACACAACCGGCCACCTCCTCTTCTCCTTCTTATTGTCGAGCACCACAAAGGGAAGAGAAGGACCCCTCCTTGTCCTTGTGATTGCCGGCCAAGAGGTGGGGAAGAGGATGAGAAGAAAAGATGGAGAAACCCTTCTTTTCTTCATCACGCCGATTAACCTAGGAGAGAGAAGGGAGAGAGAGAATAGGAGAGAGATGGACCTAGGGTTTGTGTGTGTTGGATGATCAATTGGATGCCTTGGTTTCATGACTCCATGGGGTATTTATAGGGCTACAATAGGGACCATGAGGAGGAGTTGGGTCTTAGCCACCTAATGGATCAAGGCCCGATCCATTAATGAAGATCCATTCAACTAAAGGCTTTTCATTGAACTACCTCACCAACCCCCTATTTACATATGGGCTCCACCTATTATGAGTACAAGTATCTCCCCGTGTTTAAGATATCGAATGTCTATTGATTAATTTAAATTACTGACAATTTTAATTAATCAACATCTAACTCCTTGATTAGTACCACTCGTCCTTATCATCATGTTGGACCAAGTCCACCTACTGTTAGTGATATGAGAGAAGTGTCCTAAGGCAATCGCCTTATGATTGTAAACATTTATTTTAATAAATGATAATTCACTATTTGAGTGTACATGTTTGTGTATTTGATTGGGATCTTAATCTCATCTACTGAATGTCCGCAATACAACTCACAGCATAAGAGAATTTGTGATGGGATCACAACTTGTGATTATCTCTAAATGTGCAAATGTGAAGTATTGAAAATATCCCTAGTCGATGAATTGATAAAAACGGGCACTATCAATTCTGTTGAGACTAGCATGGGTTATTCTCTAATCAGCTGATTCTCACTGGCTGGTGACATTGGGATGTCCGGAGATAAACATGGATGCTAGTTAAGGGAACTAGTTCATTGGAGTGACTAGCTGTAAGACTTCATATGGGAATCTACATGTAGATATGTCAATGAAGATCTTACTGCGGCTTAAGTGCGATGTTCCTTTAACTTGCGGTGTTCAAGTCATCTTGGTCATGGAGACTTATACTTTGACATCTTAAGCAAGCATCTCCAAGGAGGTGTGGACCAAGGATGATCGGGTATAAGCCGAAGTGCCCGAAGATGTTTGAACAGCCTACAAAGGATTCACCACTCCTTGCGAGGAGATGTATACCCAGGCCTATCGTCGGATTGTTACTCAAAGCCTCTGGCCAGAGCATATCATGTTAAGAGTGCGAGTCTCTTAAATACATGAGAGTAATTAGAAATCCAAAGGACGAGGAAGACACTACTTGGGCTAGGTGTGACGTAGTCAGCCTAGTGGGGACTGACACCATAGACCGTGTCCTGAACCAAGTGGGTATAAGGTGGTGAAGGGAATGATGCACGATTCATTAGAGCTGCTGAAGGGTTTCAGAATAATTTCTTCTGAGGTCAAACCGTTGATCTTTCGATTAATTGGGGATCATGATGTACTACTAGGTGCCACTCATGATCGTTCTATAATTGGTTGATTATAGACGACCAACATAAATCGAAAGCCTATTTAGTCACACGCACTACGAGTAATCCGAGGGATTTAAAACGAGTTGAAAATTGGATTTTTCGATCAAGAGAAATAAGTCGAATCTTAGTTAATCAGAGGCGCAATGGAAGCTAAAAATGGCTAAGTCTTTTGAAGGCTTTTTGGGCGAATTAAATGAGTTTAATTCGCGGCGGTTCGGGTTGGTTTGGCCGGCCAAAGAGGGTGTCAAAACCCCCTTTGGTGGCCGGCCACAATAAGAGGAGAAAACCAATTAATTTTGGTTTAATTAATAAAATAAATCGAGTGTGATTTATTTTATAAATTATGGATAAATAAATTTGTATAGAGAAATTTATATAAATAAAATTTATAGAAATTTATTCTTTTATGGAAGATTAAAATAATCCATGAATTGGTTTATTTTAATTTTATAAAATCAATTATGAATTGATTTTTCCATAATAAGAAAGTTTATAAATTTCTTATAAAAATTTATTACATAATTTAAAGAGAAGAAGAATTAGTTTTATTATAAATTGGTTTATAATAAAGACTTGGTTTAAACGGAATAATTAATAAGAAAATTTATAAGATAAATTTCTTATAACTAATTCCGTTAATTCCGTTAATTCGGTTTAGAGGGAGACTTAGCAAAGGAGTTGCTACTATATAAAGGAACCAAAGGCTAGCCCTTGTTCCTAACTAATCAAGTAATTGAATAGAGCTCTCCCTCTCTCTCTTCTCTTCTCTCCTCCTTCCCCCTCTCTTCCATTAGGGCCGGCGCCCACCCTAGCTCCATTAGGGCCGGCACCCATCCTACACCAAGGCAAGGAGTTGCCGTGAGCTTCAAGGAGAAGAAGAAACCAAACCAAGAAGTAGAAGAAGCGGATCTCATCTCCCTCTCTCTCGGAATTTGATTCCGTTAATTCTTGGTGGTTAGTTTTCCTTTCCTCTCTTGATTTTGTTTGTTGTGCCCATAGAGAATCTAGTAGTTCTCGTCGGCATAAAACTCGTGACTTTGCAAAGTCATCCCGAAGAGAACTCGGCGTGGACGCGAATAGAGGCGGAGCTTCCAAGGGACGCTACGGTTGGATCTCGTCCCTTTTCTTCGAGATACGCGAGGTATAAAAGTAAATTAGTTTACTTTTCCGCAAAATTTTATTTTATGATTATGTCAACACACCATAGGGTTGCATGCTAGATACGAAGTTGAAATAATTTAGAAAATTATTTTATGCAAACTCTTCCGTTGCACGAAAAATTTTGAATTTTACGAACTCGTATCCTTGTCAACATGCACCCGGTCCCAACAGTGGTATCAAAGCCGCGGTTAGTGTTCGACATTATCATATAATTGTTTTGCGGAACACTTTGTCATCATCTCAATTTCGGAAAAAAATTTCAATTATGGAAACTTTCAAATTATAATAGATTTTAGATTTAGAAATTTCAAAGTTTGGAAATCCTCATGAAATTTCGCAAACGTTTGAAATTTTCTAGTTTCTAAAATTTAATAATAATTGTGAAAATTTCCCATCTTTGGAAACTTTCCAAATTTTGGAAAATTTTCTATTTTAGAAATTTTCCAAATTTTTGGAAATATGTAAGTTTTCTTTTTACCCGAAACTTACAATTATTCTGAAAATTATTTTTTGAAATCTTGCAATTTTGGGCACTTTCTTTTGAGAAAGTCTAGACAAATTCATGGATAGTTAATTGACAATTAAATTTGAATTGGTCTTTAAATTGACAACAAAATTCTATATTTTGGATTGAGCCTCGGGGAGCCGTCCAATTTAAAGTTAGTTGTTGTAATTTAATTTCCCAATTTTTAATTGAAATTGTCATGTTTGATTTGGATTGAGCCTCGGGGAGCCGTCCAAATTGGATTTACGACAAATTACTTTTCTTTGGGTATCTGAGCCTCGGGGAGCCACCCTTAGAAAACGATTTGTTGTAATTAATTAAATCCATGAATAAAATATGTTGAAGAGGTGATGCTCTTACATATTGTTGTCTCCAAAATTAATTAGGAAAATGGTTTCCTATAGAGTTTTCTTAAATAAGATTTTCATGAAAATAATATGTAGTTGAATTAAGGGATTTGTCTCTTAAATTAATAAGATTTGATTTAGAGAAATCAAAATCTTGAACATATTATTTCCGAAATTAATTATGACAATTTAGGAAATTATTTCCCAAAACAATTCCTTTAATAAAGTATGAAATTATAATTAGGAAATTCGGTTCCTAATTTAATTCATGAGACTTGATAAATTAAGTCACATACATACTTTATTAAGGAAATCGTTAGTCATGACATAATTTTATGTCATGAATGTGCTTAGAAAAGAATGAGACCCAAACACCCCTTACAAAAATATTAAGGCTAACACCTTCCATTAATATGGTTAGAACCGGAGTTTTGTTTCTCGCTAGGGTTGATGGACACATCCATGCCCGACTTGAACCTCAACATGTTCAAACCATGGAATTAGTTTATGCATAATATAGTTGGAGTCAGAGGTCAATCCTTAGTTTTGGTTGTTGGACACATCCAAGCCTGACTAAACGGTTGAATGAGCTCCAACCATATTAAAACTATTTCTTGATTAATGGGTCAGCCTTAAGCTTGGAGCATCGATTTGTTGTGCCACAGCCAAGGTCGATGTAAAGAGAGGTGCAGTTAGGTGCTATGTACAATGATACATACTTGTTAATGAGTTAACAACCTAATGATTTATGCAAACATTCAATTAGTTGATAGCATAAGGTGATAGTTACATATATGTGATGTGTAATCAGTATAATTACCTACCTTCATAGCTAAGAAAAACTTGATGGCCACAGCCATGGTGGTTCTTATCTATGGTTGGATATCAACCTATTTGGAGATGTTCCTACGATCTCCCGAATTGATAATAAGGGTGATTCAATTCGTAAAATAAATAGGATTTAATTTATGTATGTTGATACATTATTTAATCAATCTTCTCACATAATCTCAATTTGTATTTCTAGGATAATCACTCGATCATGTCTACTCAAATAAATCTGCGTTCCATTTTGGACACCAATAAACTGACTGGGCCGAACTTCATGGACTGGCTTCGAAACCTGAGGATAGTCCTTAAGGCAGAAAAGCTTGCTTATGTCCTTGAAGAAGCACTTCCCAAAAGTCCTCTAGAAAATGCAACTCCGGACCAATTGTTGGCCCATCAGAAACATGTGACCGATTCTGAACTTGCAAGTTGCATCATGCTAGCCTCTATGGTACCTGAGTTGCAAAAGCAGCATGAGCATATGGATGCTTATACCATCATCTTTCATCTTCATGAGTTGTTTGAAGAGCAGGCGAGATCCGAAAGGTTCGAGGTCTCCAGACTCCTCTTCACCACTAAGATGCAGGAAGGCATTTCTGCTTCGCAGTTTGTGTTAAAGATGTTGGGGTACATTGAGCGACTAAATACACTCGGTTTTGCAATGGATCATGAACTAAGTATTGACTTAATTCTGAATTGTTTGCCCAAAAGTTATTCACAATTTGTGATGAACTATCGGATGAACAAACTGGAGACTACCATTCCTGAGTTGATCAACCTGCTGAAGACTGTGGAGCCTTCTGTAAAGCCGGATCAAAAGGCGGTACTGTTAGTTGGTTCCTCGAAGAAAGGTTCTAAGAGGAAGGCCAAAGAACAGAATAAAGGGAAGAAGAAAAAGGCCAAAAAAAAAAGACTGAAAAGAAACCAAAAGGCACTTGCCATCACTGTGGCAAGGAAGGTCACTGGCGAAGAAACTGCAAGATTTATCTTGAGTCCATGAAGAAGAAGGCATCCGATGCCCCATCCTCTTCAGGTATCTTCGTTATTGAATGTCACTCTATTTCCTCAAATACCTGGGTACTTGATACTGGGTGTGGCTCACATATATGTAATGACATACAGGGGCTAAGGAATAGAAGAAGACTCGTCAAGGGAGAAGCGAATTTGAGAGTTGGAAATGGAGCAAAGATTGCTGCTATTGCCATCGGAACATATTTGCTGAAGCTCCCTACCGGACGTATCTTAGAATTGGATAATTGTTATTTTGTTCCTTCATTAATAAAGAACATTGTATCTATTTCATGTTTGAATGAAAAAGGTTATCATTTAACTTTTAGTAACAATTGTTGTTACATAACTTTAAATGATGTTCTTTATGAAAATGGAACTTTGTGCAATGACATCTACACGTTAGATTTATCCAGTGACATTTTCAATATCGAAGTTAGTAATAAACGTGCTCGAATAGATAATCGAATAGACTCCTACACGTGGCACTGTCGTCTTGGCCATATAAGTAAGAAACGCATGACCGAATTACATCGATGTGGAATTTTGGAATCATTTGAACCCGGTTCATTTGATACATGCGAATCGTGCTTAAAAGGCAAGATGACCAAATTACCCTTTCCCGAAAAAGGTAATCCAGTGGGAGAGTTGCTTGGTCTAATACATACCGATGTATGCGGACCAATGTCAACTCAAGCACAAGGAGGCTATAACTACTTCATTACCTTTATCGATGATCACTCACGATTCGGTTATGTGTTCTTGATGAAACACAAATCTGAAGCTTTTGATAAATTCAAAGAATTCAGAAATGAAGTAGAGAAACAAATTGGCAAAAGTATTAAAATACTTCGATCCGATCGGGGTGGAGAATACTTAAGTCAAGAGTTCCAAGATTATCTTAGGGACAATGGGATATTATCCCAATGGACTCCGCCGTATACACCACAGCATAATGGTGTATCTGAGAGGCGAAACCGAACCTTGATGGACATGGTTAGGTCTATGATGAATCATGCAACTCTTCCAAAATCCTTTTGGGGTTATGCACTTAAGACAACTGTTTACTTGCTAAACAGAGTCCCGACCAAGGTAGTCTCTACTACTCCATATGAGATTTGGAATAGTAAGAAACCTCACTTAACTCACCTTAAGATATGGGGTTGTCCTGCTTATGTGAAGCGGGTTGTATCAGACAAATTGGATGGAAAGTCTGATAAATGTCTATTTATTGGATACCCTAAGGAAACGAAGGGTTACCAATTCTATCATCCCTTGGAACAAAAGGTGTTTGTTTCAAGGCATGCTGTATTTCTAAAAAAAAAAGAATTTCTTTTACAAGAAAATAGTGGGAGTAGCATTGAGCTTGATGAAGTTCAAGAGACTCCAATAGACATTAAAGAGACACCTAGTGTAGACCCACAACCAATAATTCATAGTGATGAGCTATCAGTTGAACCTAAAACTACACCATCTCTTCGTAGGTCTGATAGGACACGCAACATTCTAGAGAGATACGGATTTCTCGTAAGTGAATCGAACGACGTGTTGCTCATTGGTGATGACGAACCTATCAGTTATGAAGATGTTCTGAAAAGTTCAGAAAGGGACAAATGGCTTGAGGCCATGAAGTCGGAAATGGATTCCATGTACCAAAACCAAGTATGGGACTTGGTTAACCCACCTGAAGGGATTAAACCCATAGGGTGTAAGTGGGTTTTCAAGAAGAAAACCGACATGGAAGGTAATGTTGTTACCTTTAAGGCTAGATTAGTGGCAAAAGGATATCGTCAGAAACAAGGAATTGATTATGACGAAACCTATTCGCCAGTAGCTATGCTTAAATCCATTCGGATGCTCCTAGCCAGAGCAGCTCATTATGATTATGAGATATGGCAAATGGATGTGAAAACAGCTTTCCTTAATGGAAACCTGCTTGAGGATGTATACATGATACAACCTGAAGGTTTCACATCGGTTGATAAAACCAAAGTATGCAAGCTTCGACGATCCATATATGGACTGAAGCAAGCATCTAGGAGCTGGAACATCCGTTTTGATGAGACAATCAAAGAGTTTGATTTCTCACAAAATCCTGACGAACCTTGTGTGTACAAGAAGGTTAGTGGGAGTGCAGTCGTATTCCTAGTATTATATGTCGATGACATCATACTTATAGGAAACGATATATCAGTTTTACAGACAGTTAAAATTTGGTTGTCCAAAACTTTCTCCATGAAAGACCTGGGAGAAGCAACCTATATCCTTGGGATTAGAATCTATAGAGATAGATCAAAACGGTTGCTTGGTCTTTCGCAGTCTACATATATAGACCGAGTGCTAAAAAGGTTTAGCATGTCGTAATCCAAGAAAGGTTACCTTCCCATCAGGCATGGGATCAACCTTTCGAAGTCTATGTGTCCGCGCACAGAAGACGAGAGGATTTGCATGAATAAGATTCCCTATGCATCCGCAATAGGATATATCATGTATGCTATGTTATGTACAAGGCCCGATGTATCATATGCTTTGAGTGTCACAAGAAGATACCAGTCGGATCCAGGAATGGATCATTGGGCGGCTGTCAAGACAATCCTTAAGTACTTAAGAAGAACTAAGGATGTGCTCCTAATATATGGAGAAGGAGATATGGTAATACGTGGGTATACAGATGCCAGTTTCCAGACAGATAAGGATGACTCTAAATCACAGTCTAGATACGTATTTACTTTGAATGGAGGCGCAGTAAGTTGGAAAAGTTCCAAACAAGACACCGTAGCAGATTCTACCACGGAAGCGGAATATATCGCAGCTTCGGAAGCAGCAAAGGAAGCAGTTTGGATCAAGAAGTTTGTCTCAGAACTTGGTGTGGTTCCAACCATTGATGAAGCAGTGCCGGTTTACTGCGACAACAATGGAGCTATTGCACAAGCGAAGGAACCAAGGTCTCATCAACGATCCAAACACGTGCTTCGACGCTATCATCTGATCAGAGAGATTATAAGTAGGAATGACATACAAATTGAGAAAATTCCCACTGAAAGGAATTTAGCGGATCCTTTAACTAAGGCCTTGCCTCAAAACAAGTTTGAGGGTCATGTAAGAGCTTGTGGTATTGGACACTGTAGCGATTGGCATTAGGCCAAGTGGGAGTTTGTTAGTGATATGAGAGAAGTGTCCTAAGACAATCGCCTTATGATTTAAACATTTATTTTAATAAATGATAATTCACTATTTGAGTGTACATGTTTGTGTATTTAATTGGGATCTTAAACTCATCTACTGAATGTCCGCAATACAACTCACAGCATAAGAGAATTTGTGATGGGATCACAACTTGTGATTATCTCTAAATGTGCAAATGTGAAGTATTGAAAATATCCCTAGTCGATGAATTGATAAAAACGGACAATATCAATTCTGTTGAGACTAGCATGGGTTATTCTCTAATCAGCTGATTCTCACTGGCTGGTGACATTGGGATGTCCGGAGATAAACATGGATGCTAGTTAAGGGAACTAGTTCATTGGAGTGACTAGCTGTAAGACTTCATATGGGAATCTACATGTAGATATGTCAATGAAGATCTTACTGCGGCTTAAGTGCGATGTTCCTTTGACTTGCGGTGTTCAAGTCATCTTGGTCATGGAGACTTATACTTTTACATCTTAAGCAAGCATCTCCAAGGAGGTGTGGACCAAGGATGATCGGGTATAAGCCGAAGTGCCCGAAGATGTTTGAACAGCGTACAAAGGATTCACCACTCCTTGCGAGGAGATGTATACCCAGGCCTATCGTCGGATTGTTACTCAAAGCCTCTGGCCAGAGCATATCATGTTAAGAGTGCGAGTCTCTTAAATACATGAGAGTAATTAGAAATCCAAAGGACGAGGAAGACACTACTTGGGCTAGGTGTGACGTAGTCAGCCTAGTGGGGACTGACACCATAGACCGTGTCTTGAACCAAGTGGGTATAAGGTGGTGAAGGGAATGATGCACGATTCATTAGAGCTGCTGAAGGGTTTCAGAATAATTTCTTCTGAGGTCAAACCGTTGATCTTTCGATTAATTGGGGATCATGATGTACTACTAGGTGCCACTCATGATCGTTCTATAATTGGTTGATTATAGACGACCAACATAAATCGAAAGCCTATTTAGTCACACGCACTACGAGTAATCCGAGGGATTTAAAATGAGTTGAAAATTGGATTTTTCGATCAAGAGAAATAAGTCGAATCTGAGTTAATCAGAGGCGCAATGGAAGCTAAAAATGGCTAAGTCTTTTGAAGGCTTTTTGGGCGAATTAAATGAGTTTAATTCGCGGCGGTTCGGGTTGGTTTGGCCGGCCAAAGAGGGTGTCCCTTTGGTGGCCGGCCACAATAAGAGGAGAAAACCAATTAATTTTGGTTTAATTAATAAAATAAATCGAGTGCAATTTATTTTATAAATTATGGATAAATAAATTTGTATAGAGAAATTTATATAAATAAAATTTATAGAAATTTATTCTTTTATGGAAGATTAAAATAATCCATGAATTGGTTTATTTTAATTTTATAAAATCAATTATGAATTGATTTTTCCATAATAAGAAAGTTTATAAATTTCTTATAAAAATTTATTCCATAATTTAAAGAGAAGAAGAATTAGTTTTATTATAAATTGGTTTATAATAAAGACTCGGTTTAAACGGAATAATTAATAAGAAAATTTATAAGATAAATTTCTTATAACTAATTCCGTTAATTCCGTTAATTCGGTTTAGAGGGAGACTTAGCAAAGGAGTTGCTACTATATAAAGGAACCAAAGGCTAGCCCTTGTTCCTAACTAATCAAGTAATTGAATAGAGCTCTCCCTCTCTCTCTTCTCTTCTCTCCTCCTTCCCCCTCCCTTCCATTAGGGCCGGCGCCCACCCTAGCTCCATTAGGGCCGGCGCCCATCCTACACCAAGGCAAGGAGTTGCCGTGAGCTTCAAGGAGAAGAAGAAACCAAACCAAGAAGTAGAAGAAGCGGATCTCATCTCCCTCTCTCTCGGAACTCGATTCCGTTAATTCTTGGTGGTTAGTTTTCCTTTCCTCTCTTGATTTTGTTTGTTGTGCCCATAGAGAATCTAGTAGTTCTCGTCGGCACAAAACTCGTGACTTTGCGAAGTCATCCCGAAGAGAACTCGGCGTGGAAGCGAATAGAGGCGGAGCTTCCAAGGGACGCTACGGTTGGATCTCGTCCCTTTTCTTCGAGATACGCGAGGTATAAAAGTAAATTAGTTTACTTTTCCACAAAATTTTATTTTATGATTATGTCAACACACCATAGGGTTGCATGCTAGATACGAAGTTGAAATAATTTAGGAAATTATTTTATGCAAACTCTTCCGCTGCACGAAAAATTTTGAATTTTACGAACTCGTATCCTTGTCAACATGCACCCGGTCCCAACACCTACAGTATTTAATATGATGAACCTTATGAGCTCATCAAGGGGGCATCATCATCCCGACTCACTAGGACATGGTTTTCGTCTATAATCAACGGCACACCATGTAAATAATATTATTTTTTAACTTACCGGGCCTATCGCTTTAACAGAATAAATATCGCCCATTGGCAAATCAAAGAAATAACTATTAAGTTTGTGTGCCCGTATTATATCGGGATTAAAAGCATGTACTCCATAATATACTGAAGTCTGATTCAATTATCAAGTTAGTATAAATTGAATCGCCTCTATGTCGGTCCTGCTCAATGCACACAAAGTGCACTAGTATAATTCTATGGTCAAGACAAACCAACACCAAATTATACTACAACCATCCCGATGGTTTGTCCAAATCCATGTCGGTTGTGAGCCTCTACATATACTTTACAAGGGACTGATAACATGATCTTCTGTGTGATACCACACACCATGTTATCTACAATGTAAAATATTAAACGATATATACATACTAATATAAATATGCAAATAGTGGTCTTGTGATTCTCTTTCAAAATTTAAATGTCCATACAGAATGTAAGGCTTTTAGTATACATCCTAACACCATTGGGATGGATGTAGTGTAATTTGGTATTGGTTTATCTTGACCATAGAATTGTTGGTGCAAGATGCATCATTGATGTCTTCCTCTAGTGTTTCGATGTTTAACAATATACTTAAGTTAGTAATATATGTTAGACAAGGTGAGGGTTAGTTAAAGTGATCAAGGGTTAAACCAAATAGGACCTTATGTTTGGTAGGGTAAACCTAGGCTTGATCAGGTTGACAAAAGGTTAGCCAAATAGGATCTGATGTTTGGCAGAGTGAACCAAAACCGAGGGTTTGTCAGTTTGCCCAAGGGATCAATCCAAACCAGACTTGAGGTTTGGAATTACATTTATCTAATGATTGAGGAAGTCTAGTCAGGATTATGATGACTAGCAAAGAAGTGATTCTGATTGATGAAATCCTGGTGAGTGAAGCCGGGTCCTAGCAAGGGAAGCTAGGTTGGACTATGTCTTGGTGAGTGAAGCTGGGCACTAAGTCCTAGTGAGTGAAGCTAGGCAAAAAATCCTGGTGAGTGAAGCTAGGTCCTAGCGAGTGAAGCTAGGTTGGACTAAGTCCTAGTGAGTGAAGCTGGGTCCTAGCAAGTGAAGCTAGGTTGTACTAAGTCCTGGTGAGTGAAGCTGGGCACGAAGTCTTGGTCTTGGAGACTGAGCACTATGTCCTAGTCGGGATCGAGCAATGGAGTCTTTGCCGAGCGAGGGTTGTCTGATAGAAGTTATAACGCCCGCCCCTTACCGTTAAGGCGGCGCGTTACCTTTTTCCTACTTAACTTATATTATTGTATATGATTCACAACATTGCAGCGGAAATAAAACATGTTTTCATATATTCATATGCAAAGGAGAAGGAGTGTAAATATTAATCATGTAACATCTAATAGCATCCATATTTAAATAAACTCCAAAGAACTAGCAAGTATCATGCATAAAGTAGCAACATATGTCTTATTAGAAATAAGAACTAAGTCTATAGATGACACTAAAGTGGATCGATCAGTCAAGTCACACCACACACATTAGCCCTTCCTGCAGCTTCCCTTTCTTTAGTAATTTCTATGTTGATCTGCAACATAAGCAAACAAAATATAAGTATGAAACTTAGTAAGCTCTTTCCTACTCACTAAATCCATATGTCACATGCATTTAAGAGACATATAACATCTTATGCATAGCATAAAAATACATAAGGCATATAAACATATGAAGGCATATAAACATAGAACATATGCATTGTAAAAACATTTAGGATGCTCTTTAGAAAACATAGTAAATAATACTTTAAAATCATATACATCATCTTCATTGGGGTCCCCGGCTTTGTACCCATTCTTTCTTTTGTGCGCATACCCCTATGTAGGATGCGAGGTAGCTAATCCCGACCTACACGGGTCTACATTCTAGGCTTACTATCTTTCAGCCTAGGGACAGCTTCGGTAGTCCAGAACCGTTGATCTTTTTCAAGACCCGGTACAAGCCATTCTTTAAAGTAAAATATATATATGCATTCTTCTCTTTTCTTTCTTTCTTTCATATAGAACATGCATTTCTTTCTTTCTTTCTTTCTTTCATATTGCATGTACTATAGACATTCAATCATTCATAATCATAAGCATACTTTCATATATAGAACGTGCATTCTTACTTTCTTTCATATTGCATGTACTATAGGCATTCAATCATTCATAAACATAGGCATACTTTCATGGCATAATCATTAGCATAAATAGCAAGACATGGAAGGACCTTTCTTTTAACACATGTAAGTGAAGCAACCATCATGCTAGTTTCATCAATACATCATACTTATAACATGCTTGTCTTAATTAAGGCAATATGTTAGTTTAATCTTTCTTTTCTCATCTTAATACATGCTGGCCGAAACTTCATAGCAAGGATATCATAGCATAAGAGTCATATAATCATGGAAATAAAAACATACATTACATAAGAGGTCATTTACAAGTACACTGGTAGTCTAGACTTCACTAAACACTAGTTTAGGTGCATGAATTGTACTTGAACTTATTCTTAGCCTTTATTCTAGTAATTTGTCAAAACTCACAGTAGGAATTTCATAGCATAATCATTCACATAACATGGGAATAAAAGAATAATTTTCATAAGAATTCATTCACAAGTGCAAAAGTAGTTTGTACTTCACCAAACCCTAGTTTAGGTGTATGATCT
The DNA here is from genome assembly GCA_024364735.1 of Boesenbergia rotunda. Taxonomy (NCBI): domain Eukaryota; kingdom Viridiplantae; phylum Streptophyta; class Magnoliopsida; order Zingiberales; family Zingiberaceae; genus Boesenbergia; species Boesenbergia rotunda. Next base: position 285,747 of record JAGFNQ010000855.1, read on the forward strand.
AGAGTTCTACTTGGATTATCATGCATATGGGTACATGTAACATTTTTCTAAACATCAATACATAGAATGGAGCATGATTTTAGGCTCAAACAACTTAGATAAGGTACTGACCCTAAGGTATAAATTATTTCTATCATAAAATAAAACACCCAATCACATGCATATCACTTGATTTAACTATAACTTCATGAAGGTCTATAAAAATCTGTTTTAAGGCATAATTTAAGGTCCCTTGGCCAAATGTTACAGCGATCCCTTAGCATAGATTCCACAAAATTTTGTGGCCTAAAACATTTATATATCAAGGAAACAATCATTAGAACAATAGCCTACTTCATGCATTAACATTTATCCATTTCATGACTTGGCCGAATTCTTCCAAGTCCTTTACATCATGGAGGGCATTCAAACACCATGTATCCATCATATATTCATTACAAAAAGGTAGTAACAATTTCATAAACTCTTCCTTTAAGTTTTTGGACATAGAAAAGGGAGTACCCCTTTATGGCCGAAACTTCCCTCAAGGTTTTCTTCCATTTTCTTTCACCCAAAATCACAAGCCAACATAAAAATTATAAAAACACATAAAAAGCCATTATATTGCAGGTGAGGGAGTCTTACCACTTGTACTTATGTTCCCAAAAGATCTCCAAATTTTGGAGAAGAAAAGACCTCTTAAACTCTAGCACTCCTCTTGTTCTTCTCTTCTTTTGGTCCGGTTTTCTCTAGGAGGTGAGGGACTTGAAAATGGTAGCAAGGGGACCAAGGATTTCGGTGAGGAAGAGGAGGAAGGAGAAGAGTTTGGTGGAGAGAAAAGGGGGGGGGGGTTTCTTGGTCGAAATGCCTTAGGCATTTCCTCCTCTTCATGGCCTTTTATGGTGAGTAAAGAGGCAAGCACCTCTTTAATGGTGTCTCTTCAATTTTTTTGTGACTCTTCATCTTCTTTCCCACTTATATACAATTTCCCATCCACTTCTAATAGCACTCCCTTGCTAGGTGAATTGGTTACATATGCATTCTTAAGGCTTGGCTTTTCTTTGAGGTCCAAGGTTCAATCCTTGGCACCTCCTCTTCTTTTTGCTTTCTCTTCCTTTTATTATTTTTTTCTTTTTCCAAGCCCTCATAACCAAAGCCCACCTAGAGAATGCTACTTATTTAATTCATACACATGCATATGCATATCATTATTCATTCATACATGTGTAGGATACTTAAGCATAACATTAAATATAATACCTAAGCATAATTATCACACATCCACTACGTGTCAAGATAATGTCTAACATTTCTTTATTCGCAACTTTTCCCCCTAAATTCATAATATTATTCTTGGCCACATGTTCCATTATTACTACGCTAGAGTGGAAAATTTGGGGCGTTACAGAAGTAGAGGCGGGTCGAGGTCGGATGTCTTGAGATCCGAGTTCTCGGAGGCCGAGCAAAAGTCCAGTCGGAGGTCCCGGTTGGCAAAAGCATTAGTCGAGCGGGGATCACGAACAAAAGTAGGGATGGGTCGAGGTCGGACGTCTCAAGATTTGGGTTCTCGGAGGCTAAGCGAAAGTCCAATAGGAGGTTCCAATTGGCAAACGCAACTTCTCTAGTGTGGAGTAGGTGAGGATGCGTTCCCCGGGAAAGGGAACATTAGGCGTCGGTTTGACCTAGGGTTTCGAATGAAATCCAAAGTCAGAACCACTAAGTCTATCTGTATATTTGTCTTGTGTCTGCTGTCTTGCAGGTACTTGTAGTTGGAGGCAAGACAGGAGAGCAAAAGCAGGGAAAACAACACCTGGGAAGAGTACCCAGGGCGCTTGTATCAACACAGGTGCCCTAGAGTGTAGGGCACCCCTGTTGGGGCAGACCCACTCTCAGGTGCCTGGCAACCAAGCGCATGAGGTCTCCCAGGTGCCTAGGAATGTCCAGGGCACCTGGGAAAGGTAGTTTTATCTGATACGTGAAGTTCACGATTACGGATCAAGTTTGACCGTACTGAGGTGCCTTAGAGGCCTCTAGGGCACCCTGGATGATGCTATATAAAGGGGTTCGACCCCTCAATGCCATACATCAATTTCCAATCCACCTAAGCATTTTTTGCTAAGAAAAAATGGTCAAGTTAAAGTTTTGCGACTAAGGAGGCTCCAGGAAGAAGCGTGCGGCGCTTCGGACTTCCAGAGTTGGCAGAGTTTTTGGGTTGCGTTTTATTTACAAGTTGTATTTTGATTTACTTATTATTTGCTTGTAATCTGAACTGTAAGACGGGTATTCTCCACCTCCAGAAATTTTGGAAAGGAGACCATTAGTGGACTCACGCCGAGTACATAGGCCTTGGACGTACTGACCCAGGGGGGTCGAGAACCAAGTAAATAAATCCCGCGAGTCTTATTATGTTGTTTGTATTCGTTTTTTTATTATTCCACTGCGTACTAACTCTTTGACTAGAATGAATGAATGACAAAGTTCCGACAAGAGTTTTTCGAGTCGATATTCACCCCCCCCTCTATCGATGGCACCGATCCTATAAGAATTACACTAGTATACTTTGTGTGTATTGAGCAGGATTGATATAGAGGTGATTCAATTTATATTGACTATATAATTGAATCAGACCTCAGATATTATGGTGTACATGCTCTAAATCCCGATATAATAACGAGCACATGTTCTTAATATCTATTTCTTTGATTTACCAGTGGCCGAGATTTATTTATTAAATTAAAAGGCCTGATAAATTGAGAAATAATATTATTTATATGGTGTGTTGTTGATTATAGATGGAAACTGTGTCCTATATATTAGGATGATGATGTCCTCTTGAGGAGCTCATAAAGATCATCATGTAAAATCTTGCAGGTGGACTTGGTCATACATGATGACAAGGTTGAGTGGTACTACTCATGAAGTTAGATATATATTAATTAAATTATTACTAATTTAATTAATTAATGGGCATTCAAAATCTTAAACATGAGGAGATAATGTACACATAATACATTGAGCCCATAATTAATTATGGGGGTTGGTGAAGTAGTGTAATGATAATCCTTTAGTGGATTGGATTATAATTAATGGATCAGGCTTTGATCCATTAGGAGGCCAAGACCCAACTCCTCCTCATGGTCCCTATTGTAGTCTATAAATACCTCATGAGTCATGAGACCAAGGGAATTTATTAATAACAAACCCTAAGCCTCGCTCCTATTCTCTCTTCCTCTCCCTCTCTCCTAGGGTTTGGGCAGCGCCGGTGGTGAGGAAAGCTCACGGTGGGAGGAAGAAGAAGTCTCTTCTTCATCTTCTTCCCTTCCTCTCTTCTACCTCTCTTGAGCGTGCACAACTAGGTGGAAGGAGTGGTCGGCGGTGAGGAAAAGCCTTCCTTTTTGCGCCGGCGGCAAGGAAAGGAGAAGGTGGTCAGCGGCAGCAGCAAGGAAAGGAGAAGGTGGTCAGCGGCAGCAGCAAGGGTTTGGAAGAGGAAGAGAACTCTTCTCTCTTCTTCTTCTACTTCTTCTTCTTCATCTTGTTCTCTTCTTCCTCCTTGGCGAGCGCGAGCTTGGAGCAAGGAGGAGGGGCGGCAGCGCAAGCAACCAAAACCTAGGGTTTTGTCTGGCGATGAGGAAGCATCAACCCTAGGGTTTCGGCCAAGCTAGCTAGCATTTTGAAGAAGGTACCTTGCTGACTCCGGTTCTTGGAAGATCGTCACCCACACAACGTCCAAGAAGAGGTTACGACATACAATAGAAGATCGCAAGGTAAAACAAGAGGTATACTTCTTGTTTAGTTCCTTTTGTTCTTGTTTAATTATTGTATGTTCGTTATTGTCATGGACCCCAAAGATAAACACAAAAACCGGTGATCTATTCATTGTTTATTCCGTGGATAATTGGCTATACGAGTTAGATTGCTTAAACAATAAGTTTGTTCAAGCGGTCACTCAAGTTGATTATTACGATGATGAAATCGTTGCTTGGGTAATTTATCTCCATCTGGATTTATTTTAAATAATAAAATATTAATGTAACACCCAATAATTTTCGTGAATTATTAGGAATTTTTCTGAATTTTATAGCATTTTTTCGGATTAAAATAAAAAGAAAAAAAATAAGGGGTCGAGCAGGGTTTGATCCCGCGACCACAGGGCAAAGCAAGGCCTTAAGTGAGTTGAGGTAACCAGCAGGGCAAAGGTATCAAGCACAAAAAAGGATGAAGCGAAATAATGTTATAGGTAAGTTAGGCTTTTTCATGAAGAGGTATTTAAACATCCACTTAAGTTGGGTTAAGACCCCTTTTAGGGTTTCGGGAGGTCGCGCGAGCAGTTTGGGAGGCTGCGAAAAACAGGTAAGAAAAGGAGAGTTTTCTCCTCCTTCTTCTTCCTCTTGAAGTAGAAAACCTAGGGCTTCTTCCCTAGGGCCAAGGGTGAAGTTTTCTCCCAAGGGAAGAGAAGAGGAGCGCTACGCTAGGAGTTTCCTAGATATTTAGTGAGTTTTCTTCAAGAAAAAGTGTAAGTAGATCACTCACCTGCAATAGAAGTAGTTTCGCCATGTATTTCTCGTTGTAGAATCATGTTTGTGATCTAAGTGCATGCTTTAAGATTATGGTTTTTCTTATTTGTGTGTTTTAAGTTCCTAAAGAATACATGTTTTCTCATAGAATATGAATTGGAGTAAGTTTTTGTGTATATGAGCTAAGTATGACAAGAGTAAGTTCTTGAAAAGTCCCAAAAAGGAGTTTTGGGATTAAGGGCACCCAAGGTGCTCGATGAAAGTTCCAAGTAAGAAAAGGTAAAGGTTTATAGTGCAAGATTTATGAAAAAGAAAGTTAGCTTGATAAATACAAGCATTATGAGTAAGAAAGTATTTTACTTTTGTAAAGTGACATGTACCGGGCAAATGAGAGGCCCACAGAAAGTAAGAAAGAAGCTCTAATAGGGTGCGGTGGCTAGCTACCCCGAAACCTATTAGGGATGCGCGCATTGATACACTGATACCAGGTACAGTGTCAAGGCCTGAGAAAGTTGATTATTATTTTAAAGTATATGAGTATATGTAAGTGTTTTCAGTTTAAACATATGTTTTGCTATGTATGTTAACATTGTTATGTTACAAGCATGTTAAAGAGCAAGAGCAAGGAAGTTAGTGGTTTAAAGTATGGAAATGCATAAGTAGCAAGTCTCAAAAGAAATTATGAGCATGTTAGATTTGCCTATGTTTTAATGCTAGTAAATGTTTTCAAGCATGATTGAGCATGATAAGTATGTGAAAGTTTCCATGTGTAAGTATTTCAAAGTGCATGTGTTTTGAAGCAAGCATTATTTGAAAAGAGCATGTTTATCATTGATCGCATGGATTTGTGAGTTAGGATTTACTTACTAAGCAAATCGCTTATTAGTTGCATTTCCTTCTATTGCAGACAAAGGTAAAGAAAAAGCATAAGCTAGGGAGGCGAGCGGGACTTGCATTGATGTTCAGTGGCGGCGAAACCGTGGAAGAGATCGTCGGGTTAAGTCTTGTAGAACATGTGTTTTGGTGTTTTGAATTGGTAGAACGAATGACTTTGTTTAAACCTTGCATAGAGACAAAGTTGGGTACAAACTCTAGTCTAGAGTTCATATATTTTGATAGCTTATTTACTTCCGCAAAGATCCTAATTGCAAGTTTATGAGGTTGTTTTGAGTTGCTAAAATGTTTATAAAACTAGTATAGAGTATAGAAATGGAGTTATGTCTTTCTATGTCTTGAAAGTATATGAATTGTGGAGCTTTGGAAATGGTTTTTAGGTTTGTAAATGCAGGTTTCAGGCGTGCCAGTCGACTGGTTCAGAACCAGTCGACTGCCCTATCAAACAGAAAGTTTCTGTTCGATGCACCAGTTGACTGCCAAGAGGCCAGTCGACTGGTGCCGGGCACAGAAAGTTTCTGTGGCTGACACCAGTCGACTGGCTATATAGCAGTCGACTGGTACCATTAAAAGGAAACTGTTGTAGGGCAGTTGGTTAGTGCTTTAGGTTTACAACTAAGAGATCTAGGGGTCAAATCCTTGCAAAGCAAATAAAATGAAATTTTTTTTTAAAGGAAAAAAATTCAGAGCAAGTTAAGGGAAGTCAAGTAGTTGTAACCTAAGGCTAAGAATAAGGTAAAGTTAAGGTTAAGTAAAAGTGACGTCCGCTTTAAGGGAGAGAAGTTAAGGTGGGTCGTCACAGAGTGGTATCAGAGCAAGTTTCCACCCTTCCGCCACACTGACATCAAGCATCAATCCTGCCGCCTGCCAAGTAAGAAGTTCATATGTTGTAGTTTTGTATGCTTTTCATTATTGACTGCTAGTATCAGTAAGTGCATGATGATAAGGAAGTATGTTAGTATTATTATATGCTATTATGTGCATGATCAGTATATGCTATCTATTATGAATATGATGATAGTATGATGATAGTATGATGATATGACATATGCCATATGAGTATGATGATATGAGTAGGATGATAGTGAGGTAATAAAATGCCCTTATTGATGAAAGGTCTTTATCGAAGTAATGTTATTACCCTCTTTAAGATATAGAATAAGAGAATGCCAAGAGTACATCCTGGAAAGGCCCAAAATGAGGAGCGAGCTCCTAGAGGGCAAGAGGCAACATAGTCTCTTTATGATATAGAGTAAGAGAATGCCAAGAGGGTGTCCTAGAAAGGGCCAAAATGAGGAGCGAGCTCCTAGAGGGCAAGAGAAAGAGTCAGTACCACCACCAAATCTCTTAGAGGTGGTAGTGCAGTAATGGAGACAGTTAGCAGAATAACAGCAAGTTATTGCCACCATGATAGCTAACGAGTAGGCCACTCCTGTTACCCCATTGGTGGCGAATGTAGTGGCACCAGTTGTGACCAAAGACCCATCGGGTACTTTTGTAATCCCGGAAAGGGGGGGTAAGGCAAGAAGCGTACCTCATTCAGTTGAAGAAACTGAAGCCAGGGAACTTCCCAGGCACAAGCAAACCATGGGATGCTTGAGCATGGTTCAAAACGTTGGAAAGAATAGTAAGGCTACTGGACTGGCATGAGGTAGAGAAGATATAGTGTGCATCTTTCTGACTTACGGGAGATGCTAGGATGTGGTGGGAGAAAGTTAAAGCCAAGAGAAATGTCAGCCAGATGACATGGGCCGACTTCGAGATCGAGTTCTTTGAAGAATACATTCATATGCGAGTAACCAACAAGCATTTTGATGAATTCACGGAGTTCAGACCTGGAGAACTATCCGTGGATGAAGCAGTGACCAAGTTTAATCGGTTAGCTCATCTGTGCCCATAGCTAGTTAGAACAGAAAAAGAGAGAGTCAGGCTAAGGCTCAAGATGTTAAGGCTGAGATAGCGTTAAAGGTGGACAGCAGTGTTAAGAGGTCGCAAACCTCCGAAGAACTGATAAGTAGTGCTTTGATCATCGAGCACTACTTAAACAGTACAAAGACCACCAGAAATGTTGAACGATGAAGTTCTTAATGACCTTACCTTCGAGAGAGGTCATGGCATCTACTCAGTGGCTAAGAGCTGTATTAATTCGGATTTCCAACCGAGAACTCTATAGTGATTTAGTAGTCCTTGAGATGAAGGATTACGATATCATTTTAGGGATGGATTTCTTGAGCAAGTATAGTGCCTCTATTGAATGCCGTAAAAGAAGAGTAAAGTTCACACCAGAAGCAGAACCTCCATTTGAGTTTATTGGAGACCCAAAGAGAAAGACAAAAAGGTTCTTATCTACCTTACAAGCTCAGAGAATGTTAGATAATGGATGTTCTGGTTATTAGCGCATATAGTGGATGCAAGTCAAGGAGAAGGATTGAAGAGAGAAGAAGTGAGGGTAGTCTGTGACTATTCTGAGGTGTTTCATGAAGAGTTACCAGGACTCCCTCCCAATCGGGAAATTGAGTTTGAAATCGAGTTGGCCCCAGGAACCAACCCAATTTCGAAGGCACCTTATCGCATGGCGCCAGCAAAACTGAAAGAATTGCAAGAACAATTGTAAGAGCTGCTCGACAAGGGTTTCATCCGCCCTAGTCATTCACCTTGGGGAGCTCCTGTATTGTTCGTCAAGAAGAAAGATGGATCTATGCGAATGTGCATAGATTATCGAGCTTTGAATAAGGTAACCATCAAGAACAGATATCCTTTGCCAAGGATAGATGATTTATTTGATCAGCTGAAGGGAGCCACAGTGTTCTCCAAGATAGATCTGCGATCAGGTTACCATCAGCTTAGAGTGAAGGAGAGTGATGTGCCAAGGACTGCTTTCAGTACAAGATATGGGCACTATGAGTTTGTGGTCATGCCCTTTGGAGTGACAAACACCCCTGCGACGTTTATGGATCTAATGAATAGAGTGTTCAAGGATTTTCGGGACAAGTTCGTCATTGTCTTTATTGACGATATCCTAGTGTATTCAAAGACTCAGGAAGAACATGCCGAACACCTGAAGATGGTATTGAAAACCTTACATCAGAAGGAGTTGTACGCAAAATTCTCAAAGTGTGAGTTTTGGCTTGACCAGGTGGCCTTCCTAGGCCACATCATTTCCAAAGAAGGCATTATGGTAGACCCAGCCAAGATTGAAGTAGTTAGTAACTGGAGTCGACCAACAAATGCTAGTGAGATCAGAAGTTTTCTGGGTTTAGCAGGGTACTACAGAAGGTTTGTAGGAGACTTTTCAAAGATAGGTTCTCCACTTACAGCCCTTACCAGAAAGAATAAGAAGTATGAGTGGACTGAAGACTGTGAGCAGAGTTTCCTTGAGTTGAAGAAGAGACTGACAAGCGCTCCTATTCTTACAGTACCCGAAGGTGATAAGAGCTTTGATATATACAGTGATGCATCAAAGCTAGGACTTGGAGCCATACTTATGCAAGAAGGCAAAGTCATAGCTTATGCTTCCAGGCAACTCAAGGATTATGAAAAGAATTACCCCACTCATGATCTGGAGTTGGCAGCTGTAGTCTTCGCTCTAAAAATATGGAGACATTACCTGTATGGAGTGCAGTGCAAGATTTATACAGATCACCAGAGTCTGAAATATTTCTTCACTCAGAAAGACCTCAATATGATATAGCGAAGGTGGCTTGAGTTAGTGAAGGATTATGACTGTGAGATCCTTTACCACCCTGGTAAGGTAAATAAAGTAGCAGATGCACTAAGTAGAAAGGCGTGTGCCACTTTGATGTCCTTGTCATCATTATCACCACCATTACAGAAGGAAATAGTAGATTATGGAGTTGAGATCATTTATGGGCAGTTAGCTCTATTGACACTAGAGTCAACTTTGCTTGAAGAAATACAGAAAGAGCAAGTTGAGGATTCTGATATCCAAAAGATCAAGCAAGAGATGCAAGAAGGAGAGAGTAAAGAGTTTAGAGTATCTGACAGTGGGATACTCTACTATGGTGACCGTTTATGTGTCCCCAATCATGAAGAGCTGAGAAAGAAGATTCTTGAAGCAGCCCATGGAACTCCCTACTCAATGCACCCTGGTTCCACTAAGATGTACTAGGATTTGAAAAGAAGATTTTGGTGGTCAGGGATGAAGAGAGACATAGCTAAGTATGTCAACACCTGCCTGACATGTCAGAGAGTTAAAGCAGAACACTAGAGACCAGGAGGTGTCCTACAGCCCATTCAGATTCCAGAGTGGAAATGGGAAGACATAGCCATGGATTTCATAGTTGGTCTACCAAAGACAACTAATGGTTATGACGCTATTTGGGTGATAGTAGACAGATTGACCAAGTCTGCCCACTTCTTAGCAATCAGAGTGTCTTACTCAATTGAAAAGTTATCCAGTTATATGTGCAGGAAGTGATCCGACTACACGGAGTCTCGAAGACCATTATCTCTGATAGGAATGGTCGTTTCACTTCACACTTTTGGGAGTGCGTACAGACAGCGTTAGGCACCAAACTGAAATTCAGCACAGCTTTCCATCCCCAGACTGATGGACAGACAGAGAGAGTGAATCAAATTCTAGAAGATATGCTCAGAGATTGTGCATTAGATTTCAAAGGCAGTTGGTGCAAATATTTATGTTTAGCTGAGTTTGCCTACAACAACAGTTACCAAGCCACTATTGGTATGGCACCCTATAAAGCTCTTTATGGTAGGAAGTGTAGATCTCCTCTCTGTTGGTATGAAGGTAGTGAGAAGAAAGAAATGGGGTCTCAGACTGACCTTATAGATGATACCACAGAAGCTATAAAGAGCATCCGTCAGAAAATAGAAACTGCTCAGAGTCGGCAGAAGAGTTATGTCGATGTACGCCGTAGACCGTTAGAGTTTGAAGTTGGGGATACAGTTTTCCTCAAAATAGCTCCTATGAAGGGTGTAATGAGATTCGGCAAGAAAGGCAAGCTAAGTCTTCGATACATAGGACCCTACCTAGTGACGAAAAGAGTTGGCAAAGTAGCTTATGAGTTGGAGCTACCACCAGAGATGTCAGCAATACACAATGTGTTCCATGTCTCAATGCTAAAGAAGCATATACCAGATGCCAACCAAGTGATTAAGCCACAGATGGTACAAGTTCAAGAAGATCTCAGTTATGAAAGTCGACCTATTCAGATAATAGATCGAGTAGATAAGAAGCTGAGGAACAAAGTGGTACCACTAGTAAAAGTCTTATGGCTGAATCAGAAGTATGAAGAGGCAACTTGGGAATCAGAAGATAGCATGAGGCAAAGGTATCCAGAGCTGTTCTAAGTTCGAGGATGAACTTTTTATAAGGTAGGGAGGATTGTAACACCTAATAATTTTCATGAATTATTAGGAATTTTTCTGAATTTTATAGCATTTTTCGGATTAAAATAAAAAGAAAAAAAATAAGGGGTCGAGCGGGGTTTGATTCCGTGACCACAGGGCAAAGCAAGGCCTTAAGTGAGTTGAGGTAACCAGCAGGGCAAAGGTATCAAGCACAAAAAAGGATGAAGCGAAATAATGTTATAGGTAAGTTAGGCTTTTTCATGAAGAGGTATTTAAACTTCCACTTAAGTTGGGTTAAGATCCCTTTTAGGGTTTCGGGAGGCCACGCGAGCATTTTGGGAGGCTGCGAAAAACAGGGAAGAAAAGGAGAGTTTTCTCCTCCTTCTTCTTCCTCTTGAAGTAGAAAACCTAGGGCTTCTTCCCTAGGGCCAAGGGTGAAGTTTTCTCACAAGGGAAGAGAAGAGGAGCGCTACGCTAGGAGTTTCCTAGATATTTAGTGAGTTTTCTTCAAGAAAAAGTGTAAGTAGATCACTCACCTGCAATAGAAGTAGTTTCGCCATGTATTTCTCGTTGTAGAATCATGTTTGTGATCTAAGTGCATGCTTTAAGATTATGATTTTTCTTATTTATGTGTTTTATGTTTCTAAAGAATACATGTTTTATCATAGAATATGAATTGGAGTAAGTTTTTGTGTATGTGAGCTAAGTATGACAAGAGTAAGTTCTTGAAAAGTCCCAAAATGGAGTTTTGGGGTTAAGGGCACGCAAGGTGCTCGATGAAAGTTCCATGTAAGAAAAGGTAAAGGTTTATAGTGCAAGATTTATGAAAAAGAAAGTTAGCTTGATAAATACAAGCATTATGAGTAAGAAAGTATTTTACTTTTGTAAAGTGACATGTACCGGGCAAATGAGAGGCTCACAGAAAGTAAGAAAGAAGCTCTAATAGGGTGCGGTGGCTAGCTACCCCGAAGCCTATTAGGGATGCGCACATTGGTACACTGATACCAGGTACAGTGTCAAGGCCTGAGAAAGTTGATTATTATTTTAAAGTATATGAGTATATATAAGTGTTTTCAGTTTAAGCATATGTTTTGCTATGTATGTTAACATTGTTATGTTACAAGCATGTTAAAGAGCAAGAGCAAGGAAGTTAGTGGTTTAAAGTATGGAAATGCATAAGTAGCAAGTCTCAAAAGAAATTATGAGCATGTTAGATTTGCCAATGTTTTAATGCTAGTAAATGTTTTCAAGCTTGATTGAGCATGATAAGTATTTGAAAGTTTCCATGTGTAAGTATTTCAAAGTGCATGTGTTTTGAAGCAAGCATTATTTGAAAAGAGCATGTTTATCATTGATCGCATGGATTTGTGAGTTAGGATTTACTTACTAAGCAAATCGCTTATTAGTTGCATTTCCTTCTATTGCAGACAAAGGTAAAGAAAAAGCATAAGCTAGGGAGGCGAGCGGGACTTGCATTGATGTTCAGTGGCGGCGGAACCGTGGAAGAGATCGTCGGGTTAAGTCTTGTAGAACATGTGTTTTGGTGTTTTGAATTGGTAGAATGAATGACTTTGTTTAAACCTTGCATAGAGACAATGTTGGGTACAAACTCTAGTCTAGAGTTCATATATTTTGATAGCTTATTTACTTCCGCAAAGATCCTAATTGCATGTTTATGAGGTTGTTTTGAGTTGCTAAAATGTTTATAAAACTAGTATAGAGTATAGAAATGGAGTTATGTCTTTGTATGTCTTGAAAGTATATGAATTGTGGAGCTTTGGAAATGGTTTTCAGGTTTGTAAATGCAGGTTTCAGGCGTGCCAGTCGACTGGTTCAGAACCAGTCGACTGCCCTATCGAACAGAAAGTTTCTGTTCGATGCACCATTTGACTGCCAAGAGGCCAGTCGACTGGTGCCGGGGACAGAAAGTTTCTGTGGCTGACACCAGTCGACTGGCTATATAGTAGTCGACTGGTACCATTAAAAGGAAACTGTTGTAGGGCAGATGGTTAGTGCTTTAGTTTTACAACTAAGAGATCTAGGGGTCAAATCCTTGCAAAGCAAATAAAATGAAATTTTTTTTTAAAGGAAAAAAATTCAGAGCAAGTTAAGGGAAGTCAAGTAGTTGTAACCGAAGGCTAAGAATAAGGTAAAGTTAAGGTTAAGTAAAAGTGACGTCCGCTTTAAGGGAGAGAAGTTAAGGTGGGTCGTCACAATTAATCCGGGGACATGGAGAGGATTCACATGTGCACCGGAAACGAACAATTAGTATCAGAGTGAGGTTTCCGACTTTGTGTGTTTTGGATTCGGTTACTTTCGTGCATTTACCATATATTATTTTATGCCTGATAATAGTAGGATGTGCGTAGGCTAACTCTTTGGTTGCAAGCATAAGATCCGACTATTATGGCTTAATGTGGTTGTGTATGATGTGTGTGCATGATTATAATATTTATTTGAATCCTCGGGGTTGATGATAATTACCATTTTGTTAGTTAATTTAGGCTCTCAAATCCATGTTTTGATCCATTTTTTACATGCTTAATCTTGAGTTTACACTAGGTTCCATGGATTAATTCTATTTTGGCTTTTATTGCAAATCTTTGTATATTTGAGATGTTTTGATATCTAATTCGAATTTGGTTTTGTAGGCTCTGAAGGATCATGGACCTATGTCAAGTTGGATCAAGTTGAGTCAGAATTCTACTCGAGGCGATCAAGCATTGAATCAATTTGGGCCGTCCGATCAAGGAACAAGTAGATCTGAGCCATCTGTGAACTTCTGATCAATCCGAGTTCAGGATAAGGCTAATCATGACCCCAGATCAAGATCTGAAAGTTTGGACCACATCAGAGTTCATTTGACCGTCGGATCAAGTGGAAGTTTCAACCGTCCATTCAATAGGGCAGAGAGATGTGAGCCATCCATTGCAGATCTGGTTGATCCCAGCTAAGGAGAGGATGATCTGACCGTCGGATGGAGATCTGGAAACGTTGGTTCAGATCTGAGACGATTCGACCGTCGGATGAGGCGGAACAATCACAGTCGTTCATTGCTAACCAATATAACCGACTCCTCCGATCAGATCTGGCGTCGTCACGTTTGCTCCAGTTCTTCCGTGTTCTTGCGTTTTCTTCTTCGTTTCTTCATCCGATAGCGTGGCCACAGCAGTTTGAGCTTCGATTCAAGATTTCAAGTCACTGAGATCTATTTCCCGAGAGGATGGTGATTGGTTCTCGTCGCTGAAAGGTTTCGCCAAAGGGTTGCATTCCACTCGATCGCCTCCTGTTTGCTCAACTTCACTGATCGGAGCTGTCAGAGAATTCAGAAGGGTTTTCTGAAGATCTTTAGGAGTTTCTGAACCACAAGCATCACCCGATTCATCAATCAAGAGGAGTTCGGATGAAATGTTCAGCTACGAATTGAACCAGCGCAAATCTCCCGCGGGGAACTCGGATCCGGCTGATTTGGCGAGCTAGAGGGTTTCTAGCTAGATCTTGGGTGACAACAAGATAGTTCTTGGATTGAATCATTAAATCTATTGTTTAGATTTCGCATATTTCGTTTCTGAAAGTTAACTCTGCATTCTTATTCTTCTGTATTAGTTTTTGACCGGTCTTCTGACCGAACCAGACAGTTTCTGATCAGTCCATTCGACCGATCAGTCTTGCCTCTGATCGGTCTATCGATCGATCTGGCAGGTTATAGCTTCAGTCAATCCAGTTCTTAGTATCTTGTTTCAATTTTCGAAAATTCTACAATTAGCTACAATTTTTGTGTTATTTCTCAGTTTGCCTAGTTTCCATAATTCTGAATATTACAATTAGGGTCAAGTTTAGTTCTCCCAATTTACTAGTTTAATTCCTGCTTTAGCTAAGTCTAATTTGTTGCAACTGTAATTCGATTTATATTCGAAAACAAACCCCCATTTCCATTTAAAAACCCAAAACAACATCAAACGACAACTTCACGCTTGAATTAAACAACCTAAACTAGTCCTTGAAAAAATACGACCTGTGGCCCCTATACTACACATTTAATTTTGTTAGCCAAGGGTTTTTAGTTTATAAATATCTAAATTTAAGGCTTATCCATGACACTAGTATTGGGCAACATCAAATTTTTGGCGTCGTTGCCGGGGAACATTAGTTGAGTTTGTTTGATTTTAGCTTGTGTGCTTATTGCCATATTTTGTGATATATTTCACTTGTTCCATTTTTCTATATACATTGTTGCGATTTGTGTTTGTTGTATGACCAAGTCTGTAGGTGGTGATCTTGAGTAATTTGACCCTAAAATTGAGAGGACTTTCAGAGCAAGGAGGAACTAAGGCAGAATTTCAGAGGCTATTGATATTATTCCTACTCAGTCCATTCCTACTCAGTCAGGCAATCCTATGGCAGACCACCAGAAAACTATAAAAGGGCTTGCAGCACCAGATGATGCTTTCCAGTACTCATGCATTGCTTACCCAGAGCTTACTGGTGACTTTGAGCTGAGATCAAGCTTGATTCATTTATTTCCTAAGTTTCAAGGTCAATCTGGAGAGGATCCAAACAGACACTTGCATGAATTCACGTAGTCTGCACCACCATGAAGCCTCAGGGGATTTCTGAAGAGGATATTAAGCTGAGAGCATTTTCATTTTCCCTAACTGGAGCAACTAAGGATTGGTTCTATTATTTGCCCACTAGACACATTTCTAGTTGGATTTCCATGATGAAGGTATTTCTAGAGAAGTACTTCCCAGCCTCCAGGACAACTATCATCAGAAAGAGTATTTGTGGCATATAGCAAGTAGTGGGAGAGACCCTATATGATTATTGGGAAAGATTCAACAAGCTTTGCTCAAGTTGCCCACAGCACCAGATCAGTGAGCAGATCCTTATCCAGTACTTCTATGAGGGTCTACTCCAGATGGATATGATTATGATTAATGTTGTAGCTGGAGGAGCCTTAGTGAATAAAACACCAAACCAGGCTAGAGAGTTAATTTCAAACATGACAGAAAATTCACAACAATTTGGGAGTAGAGCTTTGTCCACTAGAGGAGTAAATGAGGTCCAGATGGTTTCTAACGAACAAAAAGTGATTAAGAATTCTTTGATGGAGCTTACCTCATTAGTGAAGCAAATGACATTAAACAATGTGAGCCAAAATCCTAATTTTTCAGTACCTCCACCTTCAAATCATGTGATGAGGTTGTGTAGCATTTGCTCAAGCCAAGAACATAACTCGGATTTGTGCCCTAACCTACAACAAGATGAATCACTAGTGGCTTTGACTAGAGGACAATTTCAAGCCAAGAACAACCCATATTGATCTAGTTATAATCCGGGTTGGAGGGATCATCCAAATTTAAAGTATGACAATTCTTTTTATCAACAAAACCCATCACAACAGCCATTTCAACAGCCTCAACCGAATTTCCAAAATTCTCAGCAAGGGCAGCCACAATTTCAGAGTTTCCTACAGATTTCTACATTTTGGACATGGAGGGAGACTACCTAGCACACAGATCTCCACTCATCCATGGGAGGCCATTTTTGAAGACTGCAAGGACAAAAATTGATGTTTATGCTTGCACACTGTCTATGGAGATAGGAGACACAGTAGTCCAGTTCAGCATTTTTGACGCCATGAAGCACCCCAGAGAGGATCACTCTATTATGAGCATTGATATTCTAGATGGGCTGGCTAACGCAGATTCAGTTGCTGAGGGAGCTCCACTGAGGAGATTTCAGTTCAGAGGAGGTTGAGGAGACATTTGCTATTGAGGAAGATGATTTGGAGGGTATTTCAAATTCACTTTCAGCTGGAGAGGATTTTAAGGTGTAGGGGATTGTATTGAGCTCTAGGGATCACCTACTTTGATTGATATTCCAGAGGACGCAGAGGATAGGTGTGAGAGTGTAGGGGATTGCACTGAGCCCCAGGGATCACCCATACCTATTGATCAGGCACAGATTGAGCTAAAGCCATTGCCAAATCATTTGAAATATGTTTATCTAGGAGAGGAGCAGAATTTTTCTGTCATCATCGCCCAGAACTTAGACTCAGAGCAAGAAGACAAATTACTACAAGTTCTGAGGCAGCACAAGAAAGCCATTGGGTGGACTTTAGCTGATATATCAGGTATTAGCCCAGCTAGTTGCATGCACAGGATAGTTTTGGAAGAGAATCTCAAGCCAGTTAGGCAGCCACAAAGAAGACTAAATTCACTAATTTTGGATGTGGTAAAGAAAGAGGTGACTCGACTCTTGCAGGCAGGTATCATATACCCTATTTATGACAGCCAGTGGGTTAGTCCCATCCATGTGGTGCCTAAGAAATCAGAAGTAACAGTGGTGGAAAATGGAAGCAATGAGTTAGTACCCACTAGAGTTAAAAATTCATGGAGAATATGTATTGACTACATGAAGCTAAACCAAGTCACGAGGAAAGATCACTTTCCCTTGCCTTTTATTGATCAGATGCTCTAGAGATTGGCAGAGAAGTCTCATTACTGCTTCTTGGATGGGTACTCAGGATATTTCCAGATTTGCATAGACCCAGAGGATCAGGAGAAGACCACCTTCACTTGTCCTTTCGGCACATTTGCATATAGACGGATGTCATTCGGGCTCTGCAACGCTCCTGGGACTTTCTAGCGGTGTATGGTACGTATATTTGATGAGTTATTAGAGCACTGCATGGAGATTTTCATGGATGATTTTTTTATTTTTGGCACTTCATTTGATTCTTGTTTAGATAATTTGTCTAGGGTACTCCATAGATGCATTGAAACCAATCTTGTTCTTAATTTTGAAAAATGTTATTTTATGGTAGAGCATGGTATTGTCTTAGGTCATATAGTGTCTAGGAGAGGTATTGAGGTAGATCCTGCTAAAATTAGTGTTATATCTTCTTTATCTTACCCCGTATGCGTACAGGATGTTCGAGCTTTTCTTGGTATTGCAGGATTCTACAGAAGATTTATTAGAGACATTAGTGAGATTGCTCGGCCCTTGACTAAATTGTTGCAGAAAGATGTAGAATTTTGTTTTGATGAAAAATGCAAAGCAGCTTTTCAGAAATTAAGAGAGGCTCTTACCTCAGCTCCTATCATTAGACCCCCTGATTGGAATTTACCTTTTGAACTAATGTGTGATGCATCTAATTTTGCTGTAGGAGCTGTTCTTGCACAAAGGGTGGATGGAGCACCTCACGTTATCTGCTATGCTTCCAAGACCTTAGATGTTGCACAAGCAAACTAAACCACCACCGAAAAAGAGCTTCTTGCTATTATTTTTAGACCGATTTAAATCTTATTTGTTGTGCTCACATGTTATTGTTTTTTCTGATCATGCAGCTCTGAAGTACCTTTTGAAGAAGCCAGATGCTAAGCCTAGATTAATCAGATGGATGCTTCTACTCCAAGAATTTGACTTGGAAATCCGAGATAGAAGTGGCAAAGAGAATTTGGTTGCAGACTACTTGAGCAACAGAAGTATCAGAAGATGAAAAACAGAAAAGAAAGACAAAAGAGGCAGCTGAGAAATAGAAAAAAAAAAGAGAAGAAAAGGAAAGAAAAAGAAAAGGAAAGAATGAACATGAAGTATCAGAAGATGATTAGATTTCTGAGTTGGAAGATGGAAACAAGGAGCTCATTGAAGTCAAGAGTTAGCTACTGATTGGAAGAAAAAAAAATATCAGGCAGAGCAGTTTCAGAATTCTACGCAGACCAGCTACTGATCAGCCCCTGATTGGTCACCAGTCCGATCAGGGAGAAGCCTGATCAGTCACTCAGACCGATCAGGAGCTATCCAGTCCGTTCAGAAGTAGTTGAGAACGATCCAGATGAAGCACAGACCGATCTCCAGAACAATCAGGCATAGTCTAATCGGTCCCTGGACCGATCAGTGGAGTTAGCACAGAACAGAACACTGAATTCAGTGCTGTTCCTCATCCAAATCAGCTGATACCTACCCACCTTAGCTCTGATTCCATTGAGAGGACTATAAAAGAGGGCAAAGTGCATTAGAAACATTTTTGAGTATCCAAGTCTTCCACTTTCTTAACTTTTCCATTTACCTAACTTCTATTTCATTTCTGTCATTTCATATATCATCTAACTTTTCTAATAAGCCTTTGTAGATGTGGATCCAAGTCAAGAATGATGGTGGAGAGTAGATAATAAGCAAGCTTATGGTAGTTCAAGAAACATGTTGTGTTTGAGTGAGCTCCACTTTCATTGAACCTTAGAACTTAGGAAGAGAACCACTAAATATTCCCTTGATAGGATTTGTGTATTTAGTTCATCTCAATGAGTCATGAATGATGAAGTATGCTAAGTTGTTGATTTAAGGACAAGATACTAGTCCATTGAGCTTAGATTTTTGAGAATTAACAACCCTAGGTAATTTCCTTTCAATTGCTTCTAATTATGATTGAGAATAATTAGGGGATACATGATTAGTTAGCTTGTGCGAGACGCCCATGATTAAGTGTGGGGGAGTTGATAATTACCATTTTGTTGGTTAATTTAGGCTCTCAAATCTATGTTTTGATCCATTTTTTACATGCTTAATCTTGAGTTCACACTAGGTTCCATGGATTAATTCTATTTTGACTTTTATTGCAAATCTTTGCATATTTGAGATGTTTTGATATCTAATTCGAATTTGGTTTTGTAGGCTCTGAAGGATCATGGACCTAGGTCAAGTTGGATCAAGTTTGACTCAGAATTCGACTCGGATCAAGGCGATCAAGCATTGAATCAATATGGGTCGTCCGATCAAGGAACAAGTAGATCTGTGCCATCTGTGAACTTCTGATCAATCTGAGTTCAGGATAAGGCTAATCATGACCCCAGATCAAGATTTGAAAGTTTGGACCACATCAGAGTTCATTTGACCGTCGGATCAAGTGTGGGGAAGTTTCAACCGTCCATTTAAGAGGGTAGAGAGATGTGAGTCATCCATTACAGATCCGGTTGATCCAAGCTAAGGAGAGGAGGATCTGACCGTCGGATGGAGATCTGGAAACTTTGGTTCAGATCTGAGAAGATTCGACCGTCGGATGAGGCCGGAACAATCACAGTCGTTCATTGCTAACCAATATAACCGACTCCTCCGATCAGATCTGGCGTCGTCGCATTTGCTCCAGTTCTTCCGTGTTCTTGTGTTTTCTTCTTCTTTTCTTCAACCGATCGCGCGACCACAGCAGTTTGAGCTTTGATTCAAGATTTCAAGTCACTGAGATCTATTTCCCAAGAGGATGGTGATTGGTTCTCATTGCTGAAAGGCCCTGCGGAGAGGGTTTCGCCAAAGGGTTGCATTCCACTCGATCGCCTCCTGTTTGCTCAATTTCACTGATCGGAGCTATCAGGAATTCTGAAGGGTTTTCTGAAGATCTTTGGGAGTTTCTGAACCACAAGCATCACCCGATTCATCAATCAAGAGGAGTTCGGATGAAATGTTCAGCTACGAATTGAACCAGCGCAAATCTCCCGCGGGGAACTCGGATCCGGCTGATTTGGCGAGCTAGAGGGTTTCTAGTTAGATCTTGGGTGACAACAAGATAGTTCTTGGATTGAAGCATTAAATCTGTTGTTTAGATTTCGCACATATCGTTTCTGAAAGTTAACTCTGCATTCTTATTCTTCTGTATCAGTTTTTGATTAGTCTTCTGACCGAACCAGACAGTTTTTGATCGGTCCATTCGACCGATCAGTCTTGCCTCTGATCGGTCTGTCGACCGATCAGGCAGGTTACAGCTTTAGTCAATCCAGTTCTTAGTATCTTGTTTTAATTTTTGGAAATTATACAATTAGCTACAATTTTTGTTCTATTTCTCAGTTTACCTAGTTTCCATAATTCTGAATATTAGCTGCGAATTACCTGCGTTCAATTTAGTCCTTGGAATTCAATTAGTTTTGCTTAGTTTCAATTAGGGTGAATTTTAGTTCTCCCAATTTACTTGTTTATTTCCTGCTTTAGCTAAGTCTAATTTGTTGCAACTATAATTCCATTTATATTCGAAAACAAACCCCTATTTCCTTTTGAAAACCCAAAACAACATCCAACGACAACTTCACGCTTCAATCAAACAACCTAAACTAGTCCTTGGAAAAATACGACCTGAGGCCCCTATACTACACATTTAATTTTGTTTGCCAAGGGTTTTCAGTTTATAAATATCTAAATTTGAGGCTCATCCGTGACACTAGTATTGGGCAACATCAGTTGACGAGGCTAATTAGTATTTAATTTTTATAATTAAATACGACATTGTTTAGCCAATCATTTTAGTTTACTTTTGATCTAGATTTATTGTAAACTCCTTCATGGAGTATAGGATTGATGGATGTAAATTAAAATAGTTATTATCTTGGCTCGGAGATCCTTCATGGCTTGAGGCTTGCGCATGGTGCTTGGAGGAGGAGACGAGGTGGCGACACGACGGGAGGCATATTCAAGAACAAAAGCCCATAATAGTTGGAATTTGTTTTCATGTTTATTGTTTATTGTTTGATATGCATGTTGTGTGTGTTTGAAAATTCCTCAATTATAAATTACTAAGTGGGAGAGGGATTCTTTGAGTCCCGTGGCCTCCATTACAAATTTGATAAGTGATGCGAACAAGCTTGCACGTTGGCTCTGAGTGCCTTCCTCCATATCGGATGAGTTTGTTTCGCGGATCACTAGATCAAATATGGTTATACAAAATTATTTAGGAGCGTGTGATCTGTAGGACCGGTGCCGTCGATAGAGGGGGGGGGTGAAAATCGACCGTTGAAAAATCTTCGAAAACTTCATAAGACTTTCGTTCGTACTGGACTCAGAGCGTTAGTGCAGCGGAAAAGAAAAAACAGAAAAAGAAATAACAATACAGCAGACACGCGGGATTTATTTACTTGGTTCCCGACCCCTCTGGGTCAGTACGTCTAAGGCCTATGTACTCGACGTGAGTCCACTATTGGTCTCCTTTCCGGAATTTCTGGAGGCAGAGAAAACTCGTCTTACAGTTCAGAAGTACAATCAAAAAGATAATAAATTGAATGCGAAATAATAAACGTAAATCGAACAAAACAAAGTTTGAAGCTCGGCCGATCTAGACCTCCGAAGTGCCGCACACTTCCTCCTGGAGCCTCCCGGTCGTAGAGCCATGTCTTTAGCACATTGTCGTCTGTCAGAATGCTCAGAATCGCTCTTGGAAGTTGTGTCTAAACCAGAGGGGTCGAAGCCCCTTTTATAGGCTTCGTACGGGCGCCTGATACGTTGGGGGCACCCCTACAAACTTTGTCAAACCTTATCCCTGCTCCGAACTCGTCACAGCTGATAAAACCTCTAACTAGGGCACCCCAGACTCCAGGGTGCCTGAGTGAAGGCTTATCTATGTTTCGAACTCGAAACAGCAAATACAGCTTTCAACTTGGGCGCCCATATCATCCCGGGGCGCCTGAATGGAAGCCTATTCTGCTTATTTCATGAAACTATGTTTTTGCTCTTTGGGCTGGGTACCTGGACCTTACTGGGCGCCTGGCTTCAATGCTTCCAACCCAAGACTGGGTTTTATTCTTTGATCTGGGCGCCCCCATCAATTGGGACGCCTGGCTTGGCTGCTTTCCAGCCTTTTGTCTGCTTTGTCTCCGGTTCTTGGTATCTGCAAGATACACAAACACAAAGCAAATATACATACAATATTAGCCTTAAGGACATGGTTCGGACTTCAGATTTCCATGAAACCCTAGGTCAAACCAACACAAGTTCCCACCCTCCAGAACGCGCCTTTCACCTACTCCTTTCAGGAGACGGTTGCCACCTAGTCCTTCGGGTGGACTGTTGCTAAGCTTTCGATACTCTCGGATCTCGAGACGTCCGAACCCTGACCCGTCTCTACTTCTGTCCTTAGTCATCGCTCAGCTAAGTTGCTCAGTCCCTCGGACTAAGACTTCGTGCCCAAACCCTAAGTCCAGGACTTCGGTGCCCAACCCTCGGCCAGGTCTTCTTGCCCAGTCCTCGACCAGGACTTCGGTGCCCAACCCTCGCCAGGTCTTCTTGCCCAGTCCTCAACCAGGACTTCGTGCCCACCTTCCGAGCAGGTCTTCGGTGCCCAGACCTTTGCCAGGACTTAGTGTCCAATCCTTGATCAGGACTTCATGCCCAATTCCTCGAACCAGGACTTATTGCCTAGGTTTACTAGGACTTTCTTCCACTTTGGTTACTCCTCTCTTAACTCCCCTTTGTCTGTTCAATGTATCACTGACTTAAGTAATTTGTCAAACATTAAAACACTTAGAGGAGAACATCATTGATGCAACATGCACCAACAATCTCCCCCTTTTTGATGTTTAACAATAACTTAAGTTAGATTGGTTTAAAGGGCTAACTTACAATCCTTGGGATCAAAAGAAAATAAAAAATGATATACGTTTTGAAACTACATTTTGATCTTTGGGAGAAAAATATTTTCTAACATAACCTCACTCTCCCCTTTTTGAAAAAAAGATTTTGATTTTCATTGATCCTTCTAGAAGACACCAAAAATTTTCTAACTTAAGCACACCTCGCCCCCTTTGTCATACATCAAAAATCACCAGAAATACTTGTGCCAATAATGAAATCATTTGGTTCTTTTTAAAAATACTTAGTATAAGTTTTTGAAAGCATACCATAAAACTAAGTACTTAAGTATTTTGAACTCAGAAAACTTAAACAATATTGCTTTTTTTTGAGAAAATATTGTATTTTTGAAAGAATACTATGAGCTTTGAAAGTTTCAAATACTTTAAAAAATGATCTTTGAGACATGCAAGTACTTTAAAAGATATTATGAATTTTTGAGAAATATGCAAGTACTTTTGAAAAAAATAGATTTAGCCTTTTTGGAAAATCTAAGTATTTTTGAAACATATTATGCAATTTTTGACAATCTATGTACTTTTGAAAAAAATGAATTTTGAGAAGTATAAGTACTTTTGAAAAAGATTAGACTTTGAAAAATATAAGTACTTTTTTTTTAAAACAGTATTAGAATTTTTGAGAAGTATAAGTACTTGACATAGTTTCTTTTTCAGTCTGACACAATCCTAGGAAATCTTATTGACTACAAGGACATTTTCCTAAGTGTCCTAGAAAATTCTTGAAATTCAAGTAAGTACTATTTCTGAACAGAATTTTGATAGAAAAAATGATAGTATTTTGAAAATATATGTAATTACATTTTGAAAAATGTATGAATTTTTGAAAACATAATATTTTACTTGACTTGGTTTATCTTCTAGTCTGACACAATTATAGGAAACCTTGTTGACTACAAGGACATTTTCCTAAGTGTCCTGAAAAATTTTCAAAACTCAAGAAAAATATTATTTCAAATTGATTAAAACCAGATGAATTTTTGAAAATAATAGTATTTTTAAAGAAAAATTATTAAAATGTTAGTCTTTGAAAGGATACTTATGTTTTTAAAAGGATTTGAAAATATCGCGTATGAAAACATTTGAAATATTCAATAATTCTTTTAATTTGACCTCCCCCTAAACCTGACCCAGTCCTGGGAAGCTTGTTGACCACAAGTACTCTTCCTCTGAGTCTTTAGGATTTGGTTCAGATTAAAAAGAATTTTTAACCATTTCAAAAATAAATGATTACCAAAAAAAACATTTCTGAAATTCTACTTTTGTCTCAGACTCCCCCTTAATTTGACAGATCCTAGGAGTCCTTGAAGATCATGAAGTGGATCTTCCTCTGTGTCTTTAGGGTTTATCAAAGTCAAAGGAACAGGTAATTTTTTTTTTGAACATATAATTTTTAAAACATAAGCCTTTTTCGAAAACACAAGTGATAATGATTTTAAGGTACAGTTTTCGAAATGTATTTTCAAATGATAAAAACATTAAAGAAAAATTCCCCCTATACCCGACAGCGTTTGACTCTATCTAAGTGCCTTAAGGAAGTTTAGTGTTGTCCTAAGAGGCTTGTGTCTAATTGCATGAGTGAAACAATTTTTGAAAATGATATAAATTTTTGAAAACATACAATATATTAGCAATCAGACAAGCATGAACTCCATAAAAATATTATTATGTTAAAGGACTATTTTAAAAATATATTTTTAGAAAAATATTCTAGCAATTTTGAAGAACAGTTTTGAAAAATATTTTTCAATTTATTAGTCCTTAACATCTCACCCATTCTAGATGTCTCAATACAGCAAGCATGGTTGCCTTATGGGTGTATTGTGAGATACTTGAATCATTTTTCTTAGTTTATTATTAACTCTAAGATTTAATTGAAGCTTGTGTTAGATTCAAATCTGACAATAGTAAAGTGAATTTGGTTTTCAATTATCAGCTTCTAGGTCTTGGCGAGGCACTAGGTCTTCTTTGGCCGTAGCCTTATTGGATCATCAACCCTTTCCTTGACAAAGTCTTTTATTGAAAATTCATCTTCAAGTTACTCCTTGAATGATTTTGGTCTAACTAGTTTGGGTCTTAGATCGGTAGCTTCGGCTAGTTCCGCCAAGATGGCTTCCCTAACGTACTATCATCTCACCTCCACCCAATACTAGGTTGTTCAAATTTCAATTATTCTTTTTCCTATAACCATTCTAAATTATGTATAAAATTTAAATATGAATGACATGTCATAAATTTAAAAAGATAGCAAATGCATGGCATGACAGTTATGCATGAGTCAAACAAGTCAGAATATTTAATTAAGTTTCTAAAGATGTATCAAATTCCCGTTTTGACACATGTCATGTGAACCCGCGAATATGTCAACCCACTTTGACATATTTAATTTTATTAAGTTGATTGTTGCGGTTTGCGTAAGATTTTATTTAATTCGAGTTTAAGTCACTTAAGAATTAATTAGATTTGAATTAATAAGAATTACTTAAATTTGAATTAGTTAAGGATTAATTAATTAAGAATTAATTTGAATTAATTAAGATTTAATTGAATTAATTTAAGTTTGAATTAATTAATATTTAATTGAATTAATTTAAGTTTGAATTAATTAAGATTTAAGTTATGAATTAATTAAGATTTAGTTGTATTAATTTAAGTTTGAATTAATTAAGATTTAATTGTATTAATTTAAGTTTGAATTAATTAAGATTTAATTGTATTAATTTAAGTTTGAATTAATTAAGATTTAATTATATTAAATTAATTCAGATTTAATTAATTAAAATTTAAATAATTAAGGTTGAAATGATTAATTAATAGATGTGGGTTTAAGTTCATAATTTTCATTATTTCAAAAATTTCTGACTCATTCACTATTTCTTCTCTGTTTATCCTTTCAAGTTTTTCTAATAATTCTAATTTATTTGAATTTTTGTGATTTTTATTGACTATAACCTCAATCTTAGAAAATTCCATCTTTCAAGATTAGATCTTTCAATATCCTCAAAGTAGGTGGCGTAAAATGTGCCACTAGTTAATTTTTCAGGATTATCCAAGAGAATAATTAAATTATTATCTCAAGAGACATCATCTCCACTATCCTTAGAATTAATCTTATTATCCTCAAAATTATCCTCATTATCCTTAAGATTTTCAAATTTTAGTTCAGATTCATACAATGGATTTTCAAATTTGAATTCATAATTATCTAAAGGATTTTTGAATTTAGATTTATCCTTAAGATTTTTAAATTTAGATTTATCCTTAAGATTTTTGAATTCAGATTTATCCTTAAGATTTTTGAATTCAGATTTATCCTTAAGATTTTTGAATTTAGATTTATCTCGGTTAAAATTAAAAATTTTAGAATTATCATCAAGAATTTTAAAATTATCCTATTTAATTTCAGGAGTAACAGTAAAACTATCAGATTTAATTTCGGAATTAATTTCAGTAATTTTACAAGATCTAATTTTAGAAATAATTTCAGTAATTTTTGAATTGATATTAAAAATTAAACAGTTAACTTCTAATATTTTGACGTTATTTACATTTTCTAACTAATCATTCAAGTCATTAATTTGCCTATTCAACCAATTTAATTTTTCAGTAACATTATCTAAACAATTTACATAAGAAAGTGCTGAAAATTTAAAGATTTTCGGAACATAAATCTTACGTACCTTTGACGGACACTTATTTTTGTAATGTTCGTACTTTTCACACTTGAAGCATTTGATGTGACCTTTTATCTCTCCGGATTCCTGGCGTTGGTGCCTCCTTTGCCGTCGGTGAGGAACGATTCTCACGAGTAGGGCACTGATTTTTATAGTGCCCTCTCTCCCTGCACGTGAAGCACATAATATGGAATTTAAAATTTGACATTTCAAATTAAATTATACCTGATTCACCCCTGGGCTCCCCCTCAACTCCTGGCGTCGTTGCTCCATCGGCGGTTAGTCCGGTGAAGAGCGGCCTGGCTCTGATACTACTTGTAGGACCGGTGCCGTCGACAGAGGAGGGGGGTGAATATCGACCGTTGAAAAATCTTCGGAAACTTCGTAAGACTTTCATTCGTACTGGACTCAGAGCATTAGTGCAGCAGAAAAGTAAAACAGAAAAAGAAATAATAATACAGCAGACACGCGAGATTTATTTACTTGGTTCCCGACCCCCCTAGGTCAGTACGTCCAAGGCCTATGTACTCAGTGTGAGTCCACTATTGGTCTCCTTTTTGAAATTTCCGGAGGCGGAGAAAACCCGTCTTACAGTTCAGAAGTACAATCAAAAAGATAATAAATTGAATGCAAAATAATAAACGCAAACCGAACAAAACAAAGTTTGAAGCTCGGCCGATCTGGACCTCCAAAGTGCCGCGCACTTCCTCCTGGAGCCTCCCGGTCGTAGAGCCACGTCTTTAGCACGTTGTCTTCTATCAGAATGCTCAGAATCGCTCTTGGAAGTTGTGTCTGAAGTAGAGGGGTCGAAGCCCCTTTTATAGGGTTCATACGGGCGCCTGATACGTTGGGGGCGCCCCTATAGACTTGGTCAAACCTTATCCCTGCGCTGAACTCGTCGTAGATGATAAAACCTCTAACCAGGGTGCCCCAGACCTCCTGGGCACCTGAGTGAAGGCTTATCTGTGTTTCAAACTTGAAACAGCAAATACAACTTTCAACTTGGGCGCCCGTGTCATCCCGGGCACCTGAATGAAAGCCTATTCTGCTTATTTCATGAAACTGTGTTTTTGTTCATTGGGATGGGCACCTGGACCTTACTGGGTGCCTGGCTTGAATGCTTCCAACCCAAGACTGGGTTTTATTCTTTGATCTGGGCGCCCCCATCAATAGGGGCGCCTGGCTTGGCTGCTTTCCAGCCTTTTGTTTGCTTTGTCTCCGGTTCTTGGTATCTGCAAGATACACAAACACAAAGCAAATATACATACAATATTAGCCTTAAGGACTTGGTTCATACTTCGGATTTCCACGAAACCCTAGGTTTAAACGACGCAAGTTCCCACCCCCGAGAATGCGCCTTTCACCTACTCCTTTTAGGAGACAATTGCCACCTAGTCCTTCGGGTGGAATTTTGCTTAGCTTCCGATACTCTTAAATCTCGAGACGTCCGAACCCTGGCCCGTCTCTACTTCTATCCTTAGTCATCGCTCAGCTATGTTGCTCAGTCCCTCAGACCAAGACTTCGTGCCCAAACCCTAAGTCTAGGACTTCGGTGCCCAACCCTCGGCCAGGTCTTCTTGCCCAGTCCTCGACCAGGACATCAGTGCCCAACCCTCAGCCAGGTCTTCTTGCCCAGTCCTCGACTAGGACTTCGTGCCCACCTTCCGAGTAGGTCTTCGGTGCCCAGACCTTTGCCAGGACATAGTGTCCAATCCTTGATCAGGACTTCATGCCCAATTCCTCGAACCAGGACTTATTGCCTAGGTTTACTAGGACTTTCTTCCACTTTGGTTACTCCTCTCTTAACTCCCCTTTGTCTGTTTAATGTATCACTGACTTAAGTAATTTGTCAAATATTAAAACACTTAGAGGAGAACATCATTGATGCAACTTGCACCAACATGATCCTCTCCATCGGAAGGGACATAATCCTAGATAATTACCTTAGTATCGTGCAATGGTGAACACTTAGGTGCAAATAATAGTATCATCCCAATCGGAGTCTGCTATTATTTGTAGGGCCGAAGAGAAACCAACTATTAATTTTATTTGTCAAAAAGTAAGGTTGACAAGATAATAAAATTAATGGGTAAAATCCCCTCTTACAAATGTAGAATTCGTATACGTCTACACTATTGTGGCATACGATATTCTCGGTGTTTTGAGGTGTTGGTTGATTTTAAAATTTTATTGTTTGAGGAATCAATAATTTTTTGAAATCTAATGTTTTGATCATTGTGATTCATAGGATTTTCAAAATGGCTTTCAACCCATTTGCTGTTATTTTAAAAGAAAATAAACTTACTGGCCCTAACTATATTTATTGGAAACAGAATATGGACATTGTCTTGACTGCTGAGGAGTACAAATTTATACTCTTTGAGATCTGTCCTGAAAAGCCTAGCGAGAATTCTAGTGAAGAGGGGAAGGAACGTTATAAGAAGTGGGTGAAGGCAGACAAGATGGCGCGGTCTTACATTTTGGCATCTATGTCAAATGTTCTACAACATCAACATTAGGCCTTCGTTTTCGCTTATGATATGATGTTCAATCTTAAGGAACTCTTCGGACACTAGAATCGGGCTGCTAGGCAGAGGCGATGAGGAACTTGATGACGACCACAATGATTGAGGGAACACCCGTGAGGGATCATGTTCTCAAAATGATGGCTCATTTGAATGAGATGGAAGTCCTTGGAGCGGAGATCGATGGGGAAACCCAAGTCAATATCATTCTCCAGTCTCTACCTAGGAGTTTTGAGCAGTTTTGCCTGAACTGTAATATGAACAAATGGACATATTCGTTGGCGAAACTTCTGACAGAACTCCAGGCGGCCGAGGGGCTTTTGTGTCAGAGTACTTGTGCTTTTGTTGCTAAAATGCTTTCTACTTCTAAGCTGAAAAGAATGAAGAAGAAGAAACAAGGTTTAGCAAAGAAAGTGGCAGGATCTCAGGGACCTCAGGCTGGAGTGAAGAAGCCGAAAGGCAAGTGCTTCACGTGCAAGTAGACTGGACATTGGAAGGCAGATTGTCCTCGTCGAAAGGAGAAAAATCAAGGTATATCTTTTTGTTTAGTTGTTGAAACATGTTTAGCAGTGTTATCTACCGGTACCTGGTGTATAGATATGGAAGTCACTGATCATGTCTGCAATTCTTTGCAGGAGTTCGAGGAAACCAGATGACTAGTTGAGGGAGAGATTACCGTCGACATGGGCAATACTATGGAGGTGGCGGCTATTACAGTGGGTGACGTTTATTTATCTTTTTATAGGAATAAAATTTTAGTTTTAAGAAATTACCTTTATGTACCTTCATTTAGAAAGAATTTTATTTTAGTTTCTAAGTTATTGATGGATGGGTATTCTATTTTTTTTAATGGCAGAGTTGTTATAAAAAAGGAATAGAGAAATTATCTGTTCGGGTGTATTGGTTGGCAATTTGTATACTCTTGAACCAAAAACTCCCACGATGCAAATAGAAATCAATAACTCATCATCTAATCATAATAAGAGAAAAGAACCTTCGAAAAATGAACCAAACGTATCTTTGCATCTATGGTTAGGTCATATTAACCTAAGTAGAATTCAAAGGTTGATAGTCGATGGACCTTTGGGTTCATTGGTGGTGGAAGATTTCTCAACCTGTGAATCTTGCTTGGAAGGTAAAATGACCAAGAGGCCTTTTAAGGCCAAGGGGTATAGAGCCAAAGATGTGTTGGAGTTTGTTCATTCCGATTTGTGAGGTCCTATGTCTATCCAGGCTAGAGGTGGCTTTGAATATTTCGTCTCTTTTATAGACGATTATGTTAGAATGTATACTAAAAGCCTAGCTTTTGTATGGACATCTACATTTTGAAAGAGAATCACATGATCATTGTTTGCATTTTATATTTATTATATGTGTGCATATTATCTAATACTTTACATTGTAGATAACAGGTGTGTGGTGTCACTTAGAAGATCATGTTATTAGTCTCTTGTAGAGTATAGTAGAGGCTCACAACTGAGATGGTTTTGGACAAACCATTGGGATGGTTGTAGTGTAATTTGGTATTGGTTTATCTTGACCATAGAATTACACTAGTACATTTTGTGTGTATTAAGCAGGACCGACATAGAGGTGATTCAATTTATACTAATTATATAATTGAATCAGACCTCAGTTATTATGGAGTACCAGCTTTTAATCCCGATATAATAATGAACACATGTACTTAATATTTATTTCTTTGATTTACCAGTGGACGAAATTTATTTGTTAAATCGATAGGCCCGGTATGTTGGAAAATATTATTATTTACATGGTGTGCCATTGATTATAGAAGGAAACCATGTCCTTGTGAGTCAGGTTGTTGATGTCCCCTTGAGGAGCTCATAATGAACATCATGTTAAATCCTGCAGGTGGACTTGGTCCGACATGATGATAAGGTTGAGTGGTACTACTCATGGAGTTAGATGTTAATTAATTAAATTATCAGTAATTTAATTAATTAACGGACATTCGATATCTTAAACATGGGGAGAATTTTGTACTCATAATATGTGGAACCGATATTTAAATATGGGGTTGGTGAGGTAATTCAATAGTGATCCTTTAATGGAATGGATCATCATTAATGGATCGGGTTTTGATCCATTAGGTGGCCAAGACCCAACTCCTCCACATGGTCCCTATTGTAGCCTATAAATACGTCATGAGCCATCAAGACAAAAACCCTATGTCTTTCTATTCTCTCCTCTCTCTCTCTTTCGGGTTTGCTGCGCCGACCACCCAAACTCCTCCAGCCAGTTGTTCCTTCGGCATATATGAGAAGAATGCTCGCTGATCCTCCCTCTCACATTGTTGTGGCTTCATAGCCTCTCCAAACATGACAGCCTCCCACATTGGTGCGGCTTCATAGCTTCTCCTAACGTGACAGTAAGCCAGCCACGTTGCTGTTGCTTCACAGCCTCTCCAAACGTGACAACCTCCCACGTTGGTGCGGCTTCACAGCTTCTCCTAACGTGACAGCAAGCTAGCCACGTTGATGTGGCTTCACAGATTCGCCAAACGTGACAGCAAGCCATGTTGTTGTGGGTACTCCAAGCGTGGACAGCAACAAGAGAGGGAAGGGCAAGGGCGTGGGTTCATATCCCACAGCTGTCACCAGGGAAAAGGGAGAAGGAAGAGGGGAGAACATCTCCTTCTTTTGTCGGCGCAAGCAAGAAGAGAAAGAAGGGTTTTTGGTGGCTTCGGTTCATGGAAGTTCATTACCCACACGATGTCCAAGAAGGGGATAGGTCATACAGTAGAAGATCGCGAGGTAAACGAGAGGTATATCTTCTCTTTTGGTTCCTTTGATCTTGCTATTATTTCATGTGTTTAATTAATTGCATGATTATTTTTGATTAATTAATTATGTCAATTAATTATTTTCGACCCCGATGATAACCACAAAAACTGACGATTCACTCATCGTCTATTCCGCGGCTAATAGGTTGGACGGGATTGATTGCTAGAATAACACATTTGTTCAAGTGGTCGCTCGAATCGGTTAGCACGATGATGAGTTGGTAGTGTAGGAAATAGTTCTCCATTCAGATTGAAAAATTTTAATCAGGAGACATGGAGAGGTTTCTCATGCGCAACCAGGAATCCACGACCAATAGATTATTCAAGGTATGGATACATTTACTTGATGCGCTGCAAGTCTGAATGCTTTGACAGGTTCAAAGAATTCAAGGCTGATGTGAAGAAACGTCAAGATAAAAGTATCAAGACACTATGATCTGATCGTGGTGGTAAGTACCTCTTGGGAGAGTATAGGAGTTACTTATCGGAGGTAGGAATTCAATCTCAATTGTTTGCACCTGGTACACCCCAGCAGAACGATGTGGCGGAATGAAGGAATAAGACTCTTATGGAGATGGTTAGATCGATGATGAGTTATTCTGAGTTACTGAATTCATTTTGGGGATATGCTTTGGAAATGACAGTGTACATTCTGAACTTGGTACCATCTAAATCAGTTCCCTTTACTCCCACAGAGTTGTGGACTGGGCGTAAGCCTAGTCTGAGACATATTCGGATTTAGGGTAGTCCAACAGATGTGCTGAAGGGAGATGCTGATAAGTTAGAATCTCGTACAAAAGTACACTTGTTCATAGGCTATCCTAGAGGAACGAAAGGTGGTTTATTTTATAGTCCTAAAGATCAGAGGGTGATCGTTAGCACGAATGCCCGATTTTTAGAGGAAGATTATGTGATGAACCACAAACCCATGAGTAAGATTGTTCTTGAGGAGATGAGAGGGGAAGTTTCAACTTCAGTACCAACAGTATAGGAGGATATACCATAAGTGGCTGCACCGTGTGTCATAGAGGATACACAGATAGTACCTCGTCGTAGTGGGAAGGTTGTTAGACAACCTGATAAGTTCATGTTCTTAGGAGATTCTTCGGACTTGGTCCCTAGCGAACATGAACCTGATCCCTGGACCTATGATGAGACACTCCAAGATAATGATGCGGTATCTTGGTAAAGGGCAATGAATTCTGAGATAGAATCCACGGATTCTAATCAGGTATGGGAGCTAGTAGAACCACTCAATGGTGTAAAAGTCATTGGATGCAAGTGGATCTATAAGAGAATGAGAGGACCAGATGGGAAGGTAGAGACCTTCAAAGCAAGACTTGTTGCTAAAGGGTATACTCAGAAAGAGGGTATCGATTATGAGGAGACCTTTTCGCCGGTAGCCATGCTTAAGTCTATCCAGATTCTCTTGTCTATTGCCACTCATATGGATTATGAGGTTTGGCAGATGGTGTTGGGTTCTCCCAGCACCAAAACATAAAACGCAGCGGAAACAAGAACCCTCGAGCGATCCATGCGAAAGAAAAACTCGTACAAAGTTCATCTATCTAATAGATCTATCTAAAGTGTATACCTTTAGAGCGTGCCCTTTGCTTATCCCGCTCGTCCAAGATGCGCCGGATCACTTGCACGTTCAAGTGTCTGTGCCTCTATTCGTATCCACACGGACACAATCTCTCAACTTCGGAAGAACTACCTTAGTTGTGCTAGCAACTTGAGGTAGTTCGCAAAACACCAAGAACCCTACAATAGGGTTTCGGCCAAAAGTGGAAGATGAGGGAGGAAAGAAGATAGGGAAGAAGCCAAGGTAAGAAAACCTCATCCAAAGTCACAAGGCCCTCTTTTATACTCATCCCATGAATATGAAGAGGTTTGTGTCTCTTTGGCTTCCATCATTAATACCAATAAAGAGCACATCTTTTCATGTGGCTCTTTATCTTTTCCCATGCAAGAAAAGAATCTTTTCTTTTCCCTTCATTAAACACTTTAATGAATTTCCCTTGTAATCCCGACCGGGCCTCTCGGGCTTCCGACTAGGTCTCCCGAGTGCCGAGCCCCGACCCAGTCTGCCGAGCTCCCAGCTCAGTCTGCCAAGTGACAAGCTCCCGACCCAGTCAGCCGAGTGCCGAGCTCCGACCCAGTCCGCCGAGCTCCCAGCTCAGTCTGCCGAGTGCCGAGCCTCGACCCAGTCTGCCGAGCTCCCAACTCAGTCTGATGAGTGCCGAGCTCCGATCCAGTCTGTCGAGCTCCCAGCTCAGTCTGCCGAGTGCCGAGCTGCGTCCCAGTCTACCGAGCTCCCAGCTCAGTCTACCGAGTGTCGAGCTCCAACCTAGTCTGCCGAGCTCCCAGCTCAGCCTGCCGAGTGCCGAGCCTTGACCCAGTCTCCCGAGTTCCTAACTCGAGCTCCCGAACTGACCTCCCGAGTTCCTAACTCGGGCTCAGATCTCCCGTGTTCCCAACTCGGGCTTCCCGAAGCATCATGTCCTTAGTGTGTGACCCAATAGGTTCTTGCGACGTTGGCAATGCGCCTAAATACTTTAGACACATAAGGAATGAGCGACATCTAGCAATGCATCATTGCTACCCAACCAACAAGAAAAGTCGAGATCCGACTAAACCTCCGTGACTATGATAATGTATGACCTTGTCCTTCTATCTTTAATATCTAGATTGACCAATGAGGCATAGACTGTGTCATCTTTAGTCAATCTTGTGTTTCTTGATCCCCGAGTAGACTCACTCAAACAAATGAGCTCAATATCTCATATTGACACATTTGAGCATGGTCATGCGTTTCAGTAGTCCTACTCGATCAAGGGGCCCACAGATATCACTCCCGTCATATGGGGGGGATAGATCACATCTATATCACTCACATCCCTCCGCATAATTCATTACATACCCAGTGATCGCCTTTATAGTCCACCCTGTTACGGATGACGTTTGGCAATACAAAGTACATAACTCCTTATGTAGGGAACCGTAGTGACTTCAGGTCTAAGGATATTCATACTAATAGTCACATGAGAAAGTTTATGACACTCATATGACAATCTATGAAACTTTCTCATTGCGGGTCAATTCAGTACACATTCTCCAATGTATACCCATGTGTCAACTTGATATCACATATCCATGACTTGTGAGCTCAAGTCATCAGTTGACTTACATGCTAGTTTCCATGCATTAATATTATCCTTGAATATTAACACTTGACTAGGAATGGTTTAGTGTAGTGTTCTCTACATCATCTCACTATCAATTCAACCAATCGATATAATATAGATAAAAACCTACTACGCAAGGACATTATTATACCTAGTTATTTGGCACAAATACAAACTAAGTATAATAACCAAACATGCCATTATTAATCATAGAATATGATATAAAATGTCCCTGGTCAATCATCACATAATTGGCTCTAGGGCTCCTACTAACAGATGGATGTCAAGACAGCTTTCCTTAACGGAAGTCTTGAGGAAAACATCTATATGAAGCAACCAGAGGGATTCATTGCAAAGGGCAAAGAGCATCTTGTGTGTAAGCTTAATCGGTTCATTTATGGATTGAAGCAAGCTTCAAGATCTTGGAACATCCGGTTTGATGAGGTAATCTAGTCTTATGGATTTATTCAAAGTCCGGATAAGTCTTTTGTATATAAGAGATGTGATGGAAACGGAGTGGTATTTCTTGTACTATACGTAGATGATATTTTGCTCATTGGCAACAATGTCAAAGTATTATCAGATGTAAGGGTATGGTTGTCGAAACAGTTTGATATGAATTACGTGAGAGAAGGGGGACACATCCTTGGGATCAAAGTTATAAGAGATCGCAAGAAAAGGATGTTGTGCTTATCTCAAGCTTTATACATAGACACTGTCTTAGCTCGTTTTAGCATGCAAAACTCCAAGAAAGGTTTTCTACCTTTTCGGCATGGAGTACCTCTATTTAAGGAGATGTGCCCTAAAACATCAAAGGAGATAGAGGAGATAAAGGCGGTTCCTTATGCTTCGGCTGTAGGAAGCCTCATGTATGCTATGTTATGTACGGGACCGGATATCTACTTTGCCGTGGGCATGGTTAGCTGATATCAGAGAAATCCAAGATAGGGATATTGGACTGCAGTAAAGCATATATTGAAGTACCTGAGAAGGACTAGGGATTATATGCTAGTTTACCAGGCAGATCAATTACTCCCTGTGGGTTACACGGATTCTAACTTCCAATCAGATAGGGATAAAAGTAAGTCTACCTCGGGGTATGTTTTTACTTTGGGAGGTGGAGCCATAGTATGGAGGAGAGTCAAGTAGAAATACGTGGCGTACTCCACCATGGAAGCTGAGTATGTGGCGGCCTCTAAGGCAGCCAAAGAAGTTGTATGGCTCAGGAACTTCTTGATGGACTTGGATGTGATTCCTAGTTTATCCAGAGCTATCACAATTTATTGTGATAACATTGGTGCATTTGCAAACTCGAAGGAACCACGAGCTCATAAGGCAAGTAAACACATAGAGTGCAAGTACCACCTGATACGAGAGATCGTAAAGGAAGGAGAAATTGTTGTCGCCAAGATTGCATCAGAGGATAACCTGGCAGATCCTTTCACTAAGGTTCTTCCAACAAGAGCTTTTGATAGGCATGTGGAGGGAATGGGAGTCAGATGTATGAAACTTTGATGGCGGCATAGTCTTATACAATAAGTGGGGGATTGTTAGGATGTATACTAAAAGCCTAGCTTTTGTATCAACATCTATGTTTTGGAATGAGAATCATATGATCATTGTTTGCATTTTATATTTATTATATGTGTGCATATTGTCTAATACTTTACATTGTAGATAACATGGTGTATGGTGTCACTTAGAAGATCATGTTATCAGTCCCTTGTAGAGTATAAGTAGAGGCTCACAACCGAGATGGTTTTGGACAAACTATTGGGATGGTTGTAGTGTAATTTGGTATTAGTTTATCTTGACCATAGAATTACATTAGTACACTTTGTTTGTATTGAGCAGGACCGATATAGAGGTGTTTCAATTTATACTAGCTATATAATTGAATCAGACCTCAGATATTATAGTGTACGTGCTCTTAATCTCGATATAATAATGGGCATATGTACTTAATATCTATTTCTTTGATTTACCAGTGGGCGATATTTATTTGTTAAATAGATAGGCCCGATAAATTGGGAAATAATATTATTTACATGGTGTGCCGTTGATTATAGAAGGAAACCGTGTCCTATATATTAGGATGATGATGTCCCCTTGAGGAGCTCATAAAGTTCATCATGTAAAATCCTACAGGTGGACTTGGTCAGACATGATGATAAGGTTGAGTGGTACTACTCATGGAGTTAGATATTAATTAATTAAATTGTTAGTAATTAATGGATATTCGAGATCTTAAACACGGGGAGATAATGTACATATAATAAATGGAGTCATAATTAATTATGGGGGTTGTTGAGGTAGTGTAATGATAATCCTTTAGTGGATTGGATTATCATTAATGGATCAGGCTTTGATCCATTAGGAGGTCAAGACCCAACTCCTCCTCATGGTCCCTATTGTAATCTATAAATACCTCATGAGTCATGAGACCAAGGGATTTTATTCATAACAAGCCCTAAGCCTCTCTCCTATTCTCTCTTCCTCTCCCTCCCTCCTAGGGTTTGGGCGACGCCGGTGGTGAGGGTGAAGAAAGCTCACTGTGGGAGGAAGAAGAAGTATTTTCTTCATCTTCTTCTCTTCCTCTCTTCTCCCTCTCTTGAGCATGCACAACCAGGTGGAAGAAGGATTGGTCGGCGGTTAGGAAAAGCCTTCCTTTTGTGCCGGTGGCAAGGAAAGGAGAAGGTGGTCGGCGGCGGCGACAAGGGTTTGGAAGAGGAAGAGAACTCTTCTCTCTTCTTCTTCTACTTCTTCTTCTTTATCTTATTCTCTTCTTCCTCCTTGGCATGCGCGAGCTTGGAGTAAGAAGGAGGGGGGGTAGCGCAAGCAACCAAAACCTAGGGTTTTGGCGGGCAGTGAGGAAGCATCAACCCTAGGGTTTCGTCCATGCTAGGGTTTGGAAGAAGGTACATTGGTGACTCCGGTTCTTGGAAGATCGTCGTCCACACGACACCCAAGAAGAGGTTAGGACGTATAATAGAAGATCGCGAGGTAAAACAAGAGGTATACTTCTTGTTTAGTTCCTTTTGTTCTTGTTTAATTATTGTATGTTAGTTATTCTCATGGACCTCGAAGATGAACACAAAAACCGACGATCTATTCATCGTCTATTCCGCGGCTAATCGGCTAGATGAGTTAGATTGCTTGAACAACAAGTTTGTTCAAGCGTCACTCAAATTGATTAGTACGATGATGAAACCGTTGCTTGGGTAATTTATCTCCATCCGAATTTGTTTTAATTAATCAAATTTTAATCCGGGGACATGGGGAGGATTCCCATGCGCACCCAAAACCAACCTGAACATTAGTACAAATGTGTGATGCGCAACCGGTATCTAATACCCAAGAAGAAGAAATAGAAAGATTGACTTCTATAACAAAAATATCTGAGACAGAAGTCTCACTTCTTTTTTTATTTACATCCTCTTGGTAGAGTTTGCAATTCTACTTCCAATGTCTAGTCTCACCACAGTGGAAGCAGGTCCCTTCCTTAGACACCGTCTTTGTCCTTCAGTGTAGTAAAGTTGGCATTGTCATTGGCTTGTGTCTTACCATTGTCCTTAGGCTTCCATTTGTCTTTGCCCTTCTGTACCATCAGTACATTACTAGTCTTGGTTTTCTTGGGATTGGATTCAACATTTCTCATCATGCTGAGCATCTCAGGCAAGGACATATTCAGATTTGGGGTAGTCCAGCACATGTGTTGAAGGGAGATACTGATAAGTTGGAATCTCATGCAAAAGTGCGCTTGTTCGTAGGCTATCCTAGGGGAAGGAAAGGTGGTTCTATAGTCCTAAGGATCAGAGGGTGATCATCAGCACGAATGTCGGATTTTTAGAGGGAGACTATGTAATGAACTACAAGCCCATGAGTAGAATAATTCTTGAGGAATTAAGAGGGGACGTTCCGACCTTAGTACCAATTGTACAGGAGGATATACCACAAGTCACTGCACCGCTTGTCATAGAAGATACATAGGTGTACCTCGTCGTAGTGGGAGGGTTGTTTGACAACCTGAAAGATTCCTGCTCTTGGGAGAGTCTTTTGTACTTGGTCCCTGGCGAACATGAATCGGATTCCTGGACCTATGACGAGCAACATCCGCTTTGATGAGATAATCCAGTCATATGGGTGTTGGAGCAATTGGCCCCAAGATGGTCTGGAGTAACCATAGATTTTGATGTTTGGGTAAAGGGTTTAAGTTAGGTTTACCCTTGTGTACTTATATGTGTATGTTGAGTGTGCAGGTTATACAGGTTACACATATGGACTTGACTGGACGGCCTCGGTACGGTGAAGGATGGCATGGAGGCAAGCTGGAGGCTTGCATGCGCATTCGAGGGACTTTGGAGAGCAGGGACGATGAGCTGATGGGCACGGACTTCGAGGAATCCGTGAAGGATGGCATGGAGGCAAGCTAGAGGCTTGTGTGCATCCGAGGGACGGGAGCCGAAGATGAAGAGGGCGTGAAGGCAACAGTCGAGGCTGTGAAGGAGGAGTCAGTCGAGTCATGAGGGTCGAGTGCTGTGTAAATGTACTCGGGAAGGGTTTCAGCTAGGGACCAGTCGACTGCCCTGGGGGCAGTCGACTGGTAGGTGGCTGATAAGCTGGCTGAGAATTCGAACGTTAAGGTGCAACGGTCGAATTTGGCTGGCACCAGTCGACTGCCCTGGGGGCAGTCGACTGGTAGCGAGGGTTTCAGCCCGAGTCCTATTTAAAGAGGACTTCGTGGGGGCTGAGATTTTTGACGAGTTTGGTCTTGGTTAAGCATCAAATAGTAGTCTTTGTGCTCAGAGGTTCTCAAGGTGTTGTGGTGAGGTTTCTCCACCCACAAGGAGCAACGAGAGCTAGCCGGTGGTTATCCGGGGAGTGATCCACCGACGGATTCTTGGATTAGTGACCCAGCCGGGGTGGATACCAAGTAAAAGCGGTTTGTTAGCATTGTTTCTTTATTGTTAGATTTTGTTTTGTTTGTATTTCCGCTTGCGCGCTAACAATCTTGTAGAGAAGAACCGACAAACGCTATTCACCCCCCTCTAGCACACCATAAACGATCTTACAGTTGGTATCAGAGCCAAGGACCGCTCTTGATCGGACTAACCGCCGAGGGAGCACACGCTAGAGGAAATGAACCATGGAAGATAAACTTAGGGAAGACATCTACACTCCACCGGCCTACGATCATCAGGATTTCGACTTTTGGAGGGCAAGGATCGAGATATGATTCGGAATGGAGTGGGATCTTCGAATCGCGCTTGAAGAGTCATATGAGACTCCATAGGATAAGCACGGGAAGAGGCTTAGGCCTAGATATTGGAGTCAAGAACAACAAGATCAAGCGAAAGCGAATGAGAAGGTAATTAGCATTTTGGTAAATATTTTGCCTAATATCATTTTGAGTTGTGTAGGTAAATA
Organism: Boesenbergia rotunda; assembly: GCA_024364735.1. Taxonomy (NCBI): domain Eukaryota; kingdom Viridiplantae; phylum Streptophyta; class Magnoliopsida; order Zingiberales; family Zingiberaceae; genus Boesenbergia; species Boesenbergia rotunda. The sequence continues at coordinate 326,489 of JAGFNQ010000855.1, forward strand.
TCAAAATGCATATGAATTGTGGAGCAAAGTGAAAGAAATTCACGAGAAACCTACACAATCTCAAGAGTCCAAAGAGATGTGTCAAATGGTTCTAGAAGAAGAATTGACCATCTCATCAAGTGAAGTGGAAGAAAAAAGTGAGAGGTCATCTACCTCATCTAGAGAAGAGGAGGAGGTCACCACCTCAAGAATAGAGGGGGAGGAGAGACCCTCGTCAATGCCGGAACAAGAGGAGGCATCCACATCATCAAAGGTTGAAGAAGAAGCTCCAACCTCCACCAGAGCAAGAGCCAAGGACCATATCACATGCTTTGGGTGTAATGAAAAGAGGCACTACAAGGGCAAGTGCCCGAAAGGTAAAAAGGAGGTAAAATCTACACTCATTTCAAGTTCTTTTAAATCTAACATGAGTTGTAGGAATGGAGGAGCCCAAGAAAAGAAAAAGAAAATCCGATGCTTCACATGTGGAGAGCTAGGGCACTACCACACCAAGTGCCCTAGTAAAGGAGAATTAAAGAAGATGGAAAATTTGAGGAGATGGGAGAAGAAGGAGAGAAAGAGAAGAAGCTTCCATCAAAGGGGAACTTCAAGGGTAAGGGAGGTAATTCCTAACCCTAGATTGAAATGTAATTCATATTTAAGTTCCTCTATCCATGATAGAAATAGAATTAATCATTCATCCACGCATGCTAGTTTTCATGAAAAATGCTTAATGGTGCATAATTTTGGATTTAGATATAATGATAGGACTAGGGTTAACAAGGTAGATCATAGCCCTAGGAAAAGCATGCATCATGAGGCCAAGACCTCTAGACCTACGAATAATGGCACTTGTAACGCCCGCTTTTTTTTTCCATAAGCGGCGTTACGTTAACATACTTAGGGCATGTAGACATCATAAGGCAGCGGAATAACTTTAACTTTACTCGTGCATGCCCTACTACCATTCTTAACATAATGACATGGAAACTCGGCATATTGACTTCTTACTTAAACATGCCCTACTCCAACTTATTGCGCCTCCATTCAAAGTAAATACGTATCCAGACTGAGATTTGGAGTCATCCTTATCTGTCTGGATACTGGCATCTGTATACCCACGTATTACCATATCTCCTTCTCCATATATTAGGAACACATCCTTAGTTCTTCTTAAGTACTTAAGGATTGTTTTGAGAGCCGCCCAATGATCCATTCCTGGATCCGACTGGTATTTGCTTGTGACGCTCAAAGCATACGATACATCGGGCCTAGTACATAACATAGCATACATGATAGATCCTATCGCGGATGCATAAGGAATCTTATTCATGCAAATCCTCTCATCTTCTGTGCGCGGACACATAGACTTTGAAAGGTTGATCCCATGCCTGATGGGAAGGTAACCTTTCTTGGATTCCGACATGCTAAACCCTTTTAGCACTCGGTCTATATATGTAGACTGCGAAAGACCAAGCAACCGTTTTGATCTATCTCTATAGATTCTAATCCCAAGGATATAGGTTGCTTCTCCCAGGTCTTTCATGGAGAAAGTTTTGGACAATCAAATTTTAACTGTCTGTAAGACTGATATATCGTTTCCTATAAGTAAGATGTCATCGACATATAATACTAGGAATACGACTGCACTCCCACTAACCTTCTTGTACATACAAGGTTCGTCAGGATTTTGTGAGAAATCAAACTCTTTGATTGTCTCATCAAAACGGATGTTCCAGCTCCTAGATGCTTGCTTCAGTCCATATATGGATCGTCGAAGCTTGCATACTTTGGTTTTATTAACCGATGTGAAACCTTCAGGTTGTATCATGTATACATCCTCAAGCAGGTTTCCGTTAAGGAAAGCTGTTTTCACATCCATTTGCCATATCTCATAATCATAATGAGCTGCTATGGCTAGGAGCATCCGAATGGATTTAAGCATAGCTACTGGCGAATAGGTTTCGTCATAATCAATTCCTTGTTTCTGACAATATCCTTTTGCCACTAATCTAGCTTTAAAGGTAACAACATTACCTTCCATGTCGGTTTTCTTCTTGAAAACCCACTTGCACCCTATGGGCTTAATCCCTTCGGGCGGGTTAACCAAGTCCCATACTTGATTTTCGTACATGGAATCCATTTCCGACTTCATGGCCTCAAGCCATTTGTCCCTTTCTGAACTTTTTAGGACATCTTCATAACTGATAGGTTCATCATCACTTATGAGTAACACGTCATTCGATTCACTTACGAGAAATCCGTATCTCTCTGGAATATTGCGTGCCCTATCAGACCTACGAAGAGGTGGTGTTATTTTAGGTTCAATTGATAGCTCATCACTATGAATTATCGGTTGTGGGCCTAGACTAGGTGTCTCTGTAATGTCTATTTGAGTTTCTTAAACTTCATCAAGTTCAATGCCACTCCCACTATTTTCATGTAAAAGAAATTCTTTTTCCAGAAATACAGCATGCCTTGAAACAAACACCTTTTGTTCCAAGGGATGATAGAATTGGTAACCCTTCGTTTCCTTAGGGTACCTAATAAATAGACATTTATCAGACTTAGCATCCAATTTGTCTGATATAGTCCGCTTCACATAAGCAGGACAACCTCATATCTTAAGGTGAGTTAAGTGAGGTTTCTTACTATTCTATGTCTCATATGGAGTAGTAGAGACTACCTTGGTAGGTACTCTGTTTAGCAAGTAAACAGCTGTCTTAAGTGCATAGCCCCAAAAGGATTTTGGAAGAGTTGCATGGTTCATCATGGATCTAACCATGTCCATCAAGATTCGGTTACGCCTCTCAGATACACCATTATGCTGTGGTGTATACGGCGGAGTCCATTGGGACAATATCCCATTGTTCCTAAGATAATCTTGAAACTCTTGACATAAGTATTCACTACCCCAATCGGATCGAAGTATTTTAATACTTTTGCCAAGTTGTTTCTCTACTTCATTTCTGAACTCTTTGAATTTCTCAAAAGCTTCAGATTTGTGTTTCATCAAGAACACATACCCGAATCGTGAGTGATCATCGATAAAGGTGATGAAGTAGCTATAGCCTTCTTGTGCTAGAGTTGACATTGGTCCACATACATCGGTATGTATTAGACCAAGCAATTCTCCCACTGGATTACCTTTTCCGGAAAAGGGTAATTTGGTCATCTTACCTCTTAAGCATGATTCGCATGTATCAAATGAACCGGGTTCAAATCATTCCAAAATTCCACATCGGTGTAATTCGGTCATGTGTTTCTTACTTATATGGCCAAGACGACAGTGCCACGTGTAGGAGTCTATTCGATTATCTATTCGAGCATGTTTTGCTAACTTCGATATTGAAAACGTCACTGGATAAATCTAATGTGTAGATGCCATTGCACAAAGTTCCATTCCCATAAAGAACGCCATTTAAAGTTATGTAACAACAATTGTTACTAAAAGTTAAATGATAACCTTTTTCATTCAAACATGAAATAGATACAATGTTCTTTATTAACGAAGGAACGAAATAACAATTATCCAATTCTAAGACACGTTCAGTTGGGAGCTTTAGCAAATATGTTCCGATGGCAACAGCAGCAATCCTTGCTCCATTTCCAACCCGCAAATTCGCTTCTCCCTTGACGAGTCTTCTTCTATTCCTTAGCCCCTGTATGTCATTACATATATGTGAGCTACACCCAGTATCAAGTACCCAAGTATCTGAGGAAATAGAGTGACATTCAATAACGAAGATACCTGAAGAGGATGGGGCATCGGATGCCTTCTTCTTCAAGGACTCAAGATAAACCTTGCAGTTTCTTCGCGAGTGACCCTCCTTGCCACAATGATGTCAAGTTCCTTTTGGTTTCTTTTCAGTCTTTTTGGCCTTTTTCTTCTTCCCTTTATTCTGTTCTTTGGCCTTCCTCTTAGAACCTTTCTTCGAGGAACCAACCAACAGTACCGCCTTTTGATCCGGCTTTACAGAAGGCTCCACAGACTTCAGCAGGTTGAGCAACTCAGGAATGGAAGTCTCTAGTTTGTTCATCCGATAGTTCATCACAAATTGTGAATAACATTTGGGCAAACAATTCAGAATTAAGTCAATACTTAGTTCATGATCCATAGCAAAACCGAGTGCGCTCAGTCGCTCAATGTACCCCAACATCTTTAACACAAACTGCGAGGCAGAAGTGCCTTCCTGCATCTTAGTGGTGAAGAGGAGTCTGGAGACTTCGAACCTTTCGGATCTCGCCTGCTCTTCAAACAACTCATGAAGATGGAAGATGATGGTATAAGCATCCATATGCTCATGCTGCTTTTGCAGCTCAGGTATCATAGAGGCTAGCATGATGCAACTCGCAAGTTCAGAATCGGTCACATGTTTTTGATGGGCCAACAATTGGTCCGGAGTTGCATTTTCTGGAGGATGGTCGGGAAGTTGATTTTCAATGACATAAGCAAGCTTCTCCGCCTTGAGGACTATCCTCAGGTTTCGAAGTCAGTCTATGAAGTTTGGCCCAGTCAGTTTATTGGTGTCCAAAATGGAACGCAAGTTTAGGGAAGACATGATCGAGTGATTATCCTAGAAATACAAATTGAGATTATGTGAGAAGAATGATTAAAGAATGTATCAATATACATTAATTAAAAATCCTATTTATTTTTCAAATTGAATAACCCTTTTTATCAATTCGGGATATTGTAGGAACATCTCCAAATAGGTTGATATCCAACCATAGATAAGAACAACCATGACTGTGGCAATCAAGTTTTTCTTAGCTATGAAGGTGGGTAATTATACCGATTACATATCACATATATGTAACTATCACTTTATGCTATCAACTAATTGAATGTTTGCATAAATCATTGGGTTGTTAACTCATTAACAAGTATGCAACATTATACATAGCACCCAACTGCACCTCTCTTTACATCGACCTTGGCTGTGGCACAACAAATCGATGCTCCAAGCTTAAGGCTGACCCATTAATCAAGAAATAGTTTTAATATGGTTGGAGCTCATTCAACCGTTTAGTCAGGCTTGGATGTGTCCAACAACCAAAACTAAGGATTGACCTCTGACTCCAACTATATTATTCATAAACTAATTCCATGGTTTGAACATGTTGAGGTTCAAGTCGGGCATGGATGTGTCCATCAACCCAAACGAGAAACAAAACTCCGGTTCTAACCATATTAATGGAAGGTGTTAGTCTTAATATTTTGTAAGGGGTTTTGGGTCTCATCTTTTCTAAGCACATTCATGACATATGATTATGTCATGACTAACGATTTCCTTAATAAAGTATGTATGTGACTTAATTTATCAAGTCTCATGAATTGAATTAGGAACCGGATTTCCTCATTCTAATTTCATACTTTATTAAAGGAATTGTTTTGGGAAACAATTTCCTAAATTGTCATAATCAATTTCGGAAATAATATGTTTAAGACTTTGATTTCTCTAAATCAAATCTTATTAAATTAAGAGGCAATTCCCTTAATTCAACGACATATTATTTTCATGAAAATCTCAATTAAGAAAACTCTATAGGAAACCATTTTCCTAATTAATTTTGGAGACAACAATATGTAAGAGCATCACCTCTTAAAACATATTTTATTCATGGATTTAATTAATTACAACAAAACATTTTCTAAGGGTGGCTCCCCGAGGCTCAGATACCCAAGGAAAAGTAATTTGTCATAAATCCAATTTGGACGGCTCCCCGAGGCTCAATCCAAATTAAACATGACAATTTCAATTTTAAAATTGGGAAATTAAATTACAACAACTAACTTTAAATTGGACGGCTCCTCGAGGCTCAATCCAAAATAAAGAATTTTGTTGTCAATTTAAAAATCAATTTAAATTTAATTATCAATTAATTGTCCATGAATTTGTCTAGACTTTCTCGAAAGAAAGTGCCCAAAATAGCGAGATTTCAAAATAGTTTTTCAGAATAATTGTAAGTTTCTGTTACAAAGAAAACTTACATATTTCTAAAAATTGGAAAATTTCTAAAATTAGAAAAATTTCCAAAATTGGAAAGTTTCCAAAGATGGGAAGTTTTCACAATTATTATAAAATTTTTAGAAACTAGGATATTTCAAAAGTTTGCGAAATTTCATGAGGATTTCCAAACTTAGAAATTCCTAAATCTAAAATTTATTATAATTGGAAAGTTTCCATAATTGAAAATTTTTTTCCAAAATTGAGATTATGACAAAGTGTTCCGCAAAACAATTATATGATTATATCAAACACTAACCGGCTCTGATACCACTGTTGGGACCGGGTGCATGTCGACAAGGATACGGGTTCGTAAAATTTTAAAATTTTTACGTGCAGTGGAAGAGTTAGCATAAAATAATTTCCTAAATTATTTTAACCGCGTATCTAGCATGCAACCTTATGGTGTGTGGACATAATCATAAATTAAAACTTTGCGGAAAAGTAAACTAATTTACCAAGTACCTCGCGTAACTCGAAGTAAGGGACGAGATCCAACCGTAGCGTCCCTTGGAAGCTTCACCTCTATTCGCGTCCACGCTGAGTTCTCTTCGAGATGACTTCGCAAAGTCACGAGTTTTGTGCCAACGAGAACTACTAGATCCTCTAAAGGCACAACTAAATGAACAAGAGAAAAGATAGGAAACTAACCACCCAAGAAACGGAATCGAATTCCGAGAAGGAAGGAGATGTGATCCGCTTCTTCTTCTTCTTGGTTGGCTTCTCCTTCTTCTTGGTAGCTCACGGCAACCACCTAGGGATGAAGTTGCGCCGGCCCTAGGGTTGGTGTGCGCCAGCCCTAGGGTTGGTGAAGGGCGCCGGCCCTAAGGGAATGAGAGAAGGAGAAGAGAAGAATAAAAGAGAGAGAGGGAGAGATTAGCTCAATCAATTATTGATTAGGAATTAAAGGCTTCCCTTTGGTTCCTTATATAGTTGCTTCTCCCTTGCCAAGTCTCCTCTTAACAGAATTAACGGAATTAGTTATAAGAATTTTATCTTATAAAATTTCTTATGACTTATTCCGTTATGCCTAGTTTTATTATAACTAATTTATAATAAAACAAATTCTTCTCTCTTCTTTAAATTATGGAATAAATTTTATAAGAAATTTATAAACTTTCTTATTATGGAAAAATCAATTCATAATTGATTTTATAAAATTAAAATAAACTAATTCATGGATTATTTTAACTTCCATAAAAAGAATAAATTTCTATAAATTTATTTATATAAATTTTTTTATACAAATTTATTTATCCATAATTTATAAAATAAATCGTGCTAGATCTATTTTATTAATTAAACCAAATAAAATGGTTTTCTCCCTTTAATGTGGCCGGCCAAACCAAAGAGGGTGGGCACCCTCTTTGGCCGGCCACTTCAAGTCCCACCAATCGCGAATTAAACTCATTTAATTCGCCCAAGAAGCCTTCAAAAGACTTAGCCAATTTTAGCTTCCATTGCGCCTCTGATTAACTCAGATTCGACTTATTTCTCTTGATTGGAAAATCCAATTTTCAACTCATTTTAAATCCCTCGGATTACTCGTAGTGCGTGTGACTAAATAGGCTTTCCATTTATGTTGGCCGTCTATAATCAACCAATTATAGAACGATCATGAGTGACACCTAGTAGTACATCATGATCCCCAATTAATCGAAAGATCAACGGTTTGACCTCAGAAGAAATTATTCTGAAACCCTTCAGCAGCTCTAATGAATCATGCCCCATTCCCTTCACCACCTTATACCCACTTGGTTCAGGACATGGTCTGTTTGTGTCAGTCCCCACTAGACTGACTACGTCACACCTAGCCCAAGTAGTGTCTTTCTCGTCCTTTGGATTTCTAATTACTCTCATGTATTTAAGAGACTCGCACTCTAAACATGATATACTCTGGCCAGAGGTTTTGAGTAACAATCCGACGATAGGCCTGGGTATACATCTCCTCGCAAGGAGTGGTGAATCCTTTGTAGGCTGTTCAAACATCTTCGGGCACTTCGGCTTATACCCAATCATCCTGGGTCCACACCTCCTTGGAGATACTTGCTTAAGATGTTAAAGTATAAGTCTCCATGACCAGGATGACTTGAACACCGTAAGTCAAAGGAACATCGCACTTAAGCTGCAGTAAGAACTTCATTGACATATCTACATGTAGATTCCCATATGAAGTCTTACAGCTAGTCACTCTAATGAACTAGTTCCCTTAACTAGCATCCATGTTTATCTCCGGACATCCCAATGTCACCAGCCAGTTAGAATCAGCTGATTAGAGAATAACCCATGCTAGTCTCAACAGAATTGATAGTGTCCGTTTTTATCAATTCATCGACTAGGGATATCTTCAATACTTCACATTTGCACATTTAAAGATAATCACAAGTTGTGATCCCATCACAAATTCTCTTATGCTGTGAGTTGTATTGCGGACATTCAGTAGATGAGTTTAAGATCCCAATCAAATACACAAACATGTATACTCAAATAGTGAATTATCATTTATTAAAATAAATGTTTACAATCATAAGGCGATTGCCTTAGGACACTTCTCTCATATCACTAACATCACTACCACACACATGCGTTCTTGCCCTCCTGCTGCTTCCTCATTGTCCCCTTGAATGATCTGCGGTATAAGGAAATAAGACTATAAGCACACAGGCTTAGTAAGACTCTTTCCTACTCACAAAACCATTCGTTATTTCATAATGAGCACATGAAACATTAACATACTTGGTGCTCTACTTAGAACATAACAACTTGAATCACTTATCATATACTTGACATGGCTTGAACATAAATATAAGTGAACATTCCTATCATGGCATGAGACATGGCATAAACGTACACATAGTAAACATTCTAAGCATGGCATGCTACATGGCATAAACATAAACATAATAAACATCCCTAGCATGGCATAATACATGGTATATACATAACATAATAAACATTCCTAGCATGGAATAATACATGGTATAAACATGTCTATAAGGTGTAAACCAACCTGTATGGCATAAACATAGGCATACTTCCTATCATAGCATATGAGCATCCTCTTAACATAATCATGACATAGATCATTTACTCTCATGCATATTTCTTAACATGAAGCGTAAGCATAAAAATCTTATCAGCATAGCATAATGCATAACATGAATGAATGCATGAGTGGAATGCATATACATAAGGATGCTTAACTTTTAAAACATACTTTTAAATGTTTAAACATAATCATCATATCATTGGGGTCCCCGGCTTGTACCACATACATACATCATAGCGCGCATCCCTAGCAAGTCCGAGGTAGCGAGCCCCGACCTACTAGGGTAAGGACAGCATAGTCGGTAGTCCCCGAACTGAGGCGTTCTTAAGGAGCCCATCCCTGTTGAACAGCTCCGGTAGTGCCAGAACTGTGGACAGCATAGTCGGTAGTCCATAACCGGGGCGTTCTTAAGGTGCCCATCCCTTGGACCCATACTTCGGTCCGGTACAAGCCCATTTATAAAGTAAAATACTTTACATGTTTCATCATCCATAAGACATTCATAGCATAACCATGTTACATAAAGCATGACTTAACACATGCTTGTCCTTTCATCGTTCATACTTATTGCATAGCATCATGATGCCTGGAAGGCATGAGCATTATCTTCATTCATAAACATGGTATGCATCTTCTTTCATAAACATGGCATGCATCATTCTTATCATAACATAATCATAACATACTTATCATGACATCGTTCTTATCATGAACATAAACATAACATACTTATCATGGCATCGTTCTTATCATGAACATAAACATAACATACTTATCATGGCATCGTTCTTATCATGAACATAAACATAACATACCTATCATGGCATCATTCTTATCGTGAACATAAACCTAACATACTTATCATGGCATCATTCATATCATGAACATACACAATAACATAGCATGGTTCTTAACATAACATGAGCATATAACATAGCATGGTTCTCTACATAACCTAAGCCTACATAGGTAGGACTTCCATAAACATGCTACCTACTATCCAAGTGCATGGCATAAAACATAAGACATTCATAATAAACCCTATTAAGCATGGCATCCAAATCATAACATACAACATAAAACATGGTGCTTAAAGTTAGGGTTATAGGTAACATGAGTTCTACCACATGCTTGGACCTATATATATATATATACTTCATGATAAGCATAAACCATCATTCTTTGAACCTTAACTCCACCCCAAACCCTAGATACATGGCTTGGCCGAAACCTATAGGGAGGAGTTCCATCAATTCCATAAACATGTAAGACAGCATAAGGTAAAGGAACAACCATACATCATCTATGAGACCATAAGAAGCCATTGGGGCCCATGATTAGGGTTAACCCTAACCTTTAGCCCTCCTTCCTAGGGCTGGCCAAAACATGTAAGGCCATGGGGGCATGGAAAAATTCCATTAAAATCCCCAATCAATCATTAAACACCAACCATACCTTACCATAGGGCCATTGGAGCCCTTACTTGAAATAAGTCCTAACTTTTTACCCTAGTAGCAATCCTGGCCGAAACTTATAGGGTCTCTAGGCCATGTGAAAATTCACATAAATCATCCTCCATCTCCCTTATATCATGATAATACATAAAACACATACTTGAAGTTTTAGACCCAACCCTACCCATGGGTTCTTGAAGTTGGCCGAAATCCTAGGGGATCCTAGGGTACCCCAAAATTTCTCAAAAATTATATTTAATCTCTAAACATCATGAGAGTACATTAGACAACATTAGGAAGATTTTTAGCATCATCATGGACCCTAAAATCCTAGTGGCCGAAACCCATAGGACTAGGGTTCTTGGTTTTCTTTCTTTCAACATCAAATCCCAAAAACCAACCAATATATCATGCTAAAAACATAAGGAACTATTATACCACAGGTGAGGGAGTCTTACCTTGGTTGATCTTGATTTTTAAACCTTAAAGGAGAAGAAAATTGCAAATCCTTTGGACACTTGAACCCCCTTGCCCTTGTATCCTTGGAAAACCTTTAGATCTTGGTGGTGAGACCTTCTTGTGGAGCTTTTCCAAGGGAGAACCACCCTTGTGGTGTTCGGCTAGAATGAGGAGGGAGGAGGAGAGGAAATGCAATTGATGGAAGGAAGAAGGTAACTCCCAAACCCCCCTCTTTATAACCCATTAAGGAGGTAAATGAAGAGTCTCTTCATGACCCTTCATCTTCTTCTAAGCCTTAACCAATTTCCACTTCATTCCCTCATAACATTCCCTTGCTAGGTGAGTTGGTTAGAGTATGCATGGTTGTACAAGAGGTCCAAGGTTCAATCCTTGGTCTATGCACATTATTTTCCATTTTATTTTTATTTTATTTTTTCTTAATATTCGAAAATCCCCTAAAAATTCCCCCATAATTATGTTAATATTTCCTATTAAAATCCCTTTATATTTATATTAATTTTTACCTAAAATTCTCCAATAATTATGGTACTAAAAAGCCCATATAAGGCCCATTAGTACTTAGTTTTCTCAATTTAAATGAGAAAATATGGATTTCTAGGCCACATTTTGTATTAATATTTCTAGGTCCCTCGGAAAATTATCTAGACATGCTCAATATTTTAAGAAAATATTAAGAGAATTTTTCGGGTTGTTACAGCACTAATCCCAAAAAGGGGAGGAATGTGCCTAGAAAGGAGGTTAGGCCTAGGAATGTCCAAGGTGGACATAGGGGTTCTAGGGTTAGAACTCTAGAGAGAGAAAATCAAGCCTTGAGGGCAAGGCTTGATACATTAGAAAAGGCCCTAGATAGATTCATGGTTGGATCTAACGGCTTAGACATGATGTTGGGTAGTTTAAAATCCAACTATGATAGATCGGGATTGGGATACCGATCTAAGACTTCCTAGGCCAACAAAAAAAAATATGCTGGGAAGGCATATGATCATGATAAGGAGGGTAAGTCCAAGGATGGCAAGGGAATGTCATCCAAGGGTAAAAAGGGTGACTTAACCAAGGACAAGGTGTCCAAGATTAAGAAGGTTCACTTTGTAGGCCAAGAGTCACCGGGGGCACACCGGTGTGGCTTAGTGTGGATTGTGTCACCTAGGGAGGTGGCTAGGGCTCAGAACTCAAGGGGGAGCACTAGGAGCCTATGGTGTCCATGGTGAATGGATCTCAAGAGTTTTTCTCCTAGAAAATTAGGTTGAAATATGCCAAAAGGATTAGAAGACTTGGGTAAGTCTTAATTCTAGAAAATGGCACATTAAAAGGATAATTAGGGAGAAAAAGGTGAAAATAGGATATATCTAAGAAAATTAGGTTTTAGTGATTGAACACCATGCAATTCAGTGCTAGAAATGAGTTATAATCAAGTATAAGAGAATACACTAAGGAGAAGTCACAATTGAGACTTTTGGGATGAGTTTCAATGATACACTTTAGGATAAGTTGAGTTTCATGCCAATCTTGGGATCTGGAGTACATTTGGTTGGAAACGTATTTTTCCCAAGTAGACACTGGCCCCATAAATCTCCCCACGAAATTTCATAATTTTTGGAGATTTATAGAATTATCTAGGCATTACTGAAATTGGGCTGAAAAACCTGAAAATCAGGTATCAGTCGACTGCCCTGGGGGCAGTCGACTGGTAAGAGCCCAGAAACATTCTGTGAGTTTTGGGAGTCGACTGCCACAGGGGTAGTCGACTGGTCTGTAGGCTGAAATGAAAATAGGTGTATTGGACAATCAAAATTACAAATTTCGATTATAGGATATGGTTGTGGATTTAAAGTCTTAATTATGATCTCATATTCCTTAAATGAAGTGTTATCTCATGGGTTAATAGGGATTTATTGATAGTTTGAAAATCAAGGAAGATTGATAAAGTTTCCCTAAGTATCTAGGATTTAGAGGTCTAAAGGGAAAATTGAGGACAATTCCATGTGTCCAATTATGATGGTTAGCATTAAAAACCACATGGAATTAGAGATAGACTTGGATGTTGATACAAAATGCCAATCTCTTAAGATAATTAGAAGTTTTACCAAAAGTCAAGCACATTTACATTTTTTTATGGAATTATATTTTTCTAGGATAGGGTATATCCTAGTAAATGTGCTTGCAACTTTTTTTTGAAATGTTCAAGGTTTAGTTGAGTTCGTTTTGGCACTAGGGGTAAGGTTGCATGGGAGCAAGCCTTTAATGATGTCCAAGGGAGAAGAAGTATGGTGTCAAGTTGGGTGGAACTTCACCATGGGAAAATGAAAATTGAGAGAAGGCATAGGTTAAGGGGGAGGTAGCTCGTGTTTGTCTTGATTTTCATAGAAAATTATTTTTGGATTTTGTGTCTAACTTGGGAACGGTGATAGATACATGGTGAAATGTATTTTTCCCAAGTAGGTATGGGTACCACAATGTTCTCCATGAAATTTGGGAATTTTTGGAGAATTGTGGAATTTCTGACGCATTTCTGAAATTTGGCCATAAAATAGACTTTCAGAGTATCAGTCAACTGGCCATTTTGGCAGTCGACTGACCAGGGCTGATTTGGATATCAGTAGCTGGTTTGGGATCCAAATGATAAGAAACATGTGTATGGGGGTTGAGTACACATTGTTTAGGATCATTAAGGATTGAAAGAACCAATAATTGGGATATTATTGGGGTCTTTTTGATGTATGGCAAAGGGGGAGAAGTTTGGGGTTATGTTGGGAAACCATACTTACCTTTGCTAGAAACCCTAGGTTTAGGGGGAGCTGAGATTGAGGGGGAGCATGGTTGCTCCATTCTTGGTGTAAGGGGAACCTGTGAGGGGTTCTTAAAAAGCCTTTGTAAGTCCAATGCAGGGGGAGCTTGGGAGAAGCTTTAAAAAGCCCATTTTGGTGAAAAAGTCCTAACTTGGAGAGTTAGGTGTAGGATGCCTTGGGATAGGATCCATTCATGCATTGTACATTCATTATTTTTGCCATTGACTACTGTTTTGTTTTCCCTAACTTAAACGGATTGCCAAACATCAAAAAGGGGGAGATTGTTAGAGCAATTGGCCCCAAGATGGTCCGGAGTGACCATAGATTTTGATGTTTGGGCAAAGAGTTTAAGTTAGGTTTACCCTTGTGTACTTATATGTGTATGTTGAGTGTGCAGGTTGTACAGGTTACACATATGAACTTGACTGGACGGCCTCGGTACGGTGAAGGATGGCATGGAGGCAAGCTGGAGGCTTGCGTGCGCATCCGAGGGACTTTGGAGAGCAGGGACGATGAGCTGATGGGCGCAGACTTCGAGGCATGCGTGAAGGATGGTATGGAGGCAAGCTGGAGGCTTGCGTGCATCCGAGGGACGGGAGCCGAAGATGAAGAGGGCGTGAAGGCAACAGTCGAGGCTGCGGAGGAGGAGTCAGTCGAGTCGTGAGGGTCGAGTGCTGTGTAAATGTACTCGGGAAGGGTTTCAGCTAGGGACCAGTCATCTGCCCTAGGGGCAATCGACTGGTAGGTGGCTGGTAAGCTGGCTGAGAATTCGAACGTTGAGGTGCAACGGTCGAATTTGACTGGCACCAGTCGACTGCCCTGGGGGCAGTCGACTGGTAGCGAGGGTTTCAGCCCGAGTCCTATTTAAAGAGGACTTCGTGGGGGCTGAGATTTTTGATGAGTTTGGTCTTAGTTAAGGGCCAAACAGTAGTCTTTGTACTCAGAGGTTCTCAAGGTGTTGTGGTGAGGTTTCTCCACCCACAAGGAGCAACGAGACTAGCCGGAGGTTATCCGAGGAGTGATCCACCGACGGATTCTTGGATTAGTCACCCGGCCGGGGTGGATACCAAGTAAAAGCAGTTTGTTAGCATTGTTTCTTTATTGTTAGATTTTGTTTTGTTTGTATTTCCGCTTGCGCGCTAACAATCTTGTAGAGAAGAACCGACAAACGCTATTCACCCCCCTCTAGCACACCATAAACGATCTTACAATGGGTTTGTTCAAAGGCCGGATGAGATTTGTATATGTAAGAGATGTGACGGAAACGTAGTGATAATCTTGTACTATACGTAGATAATATTTTGCTCATTGGAAACAATGCCAAAATATTATCAGACGTAAGAGTATGGTTGTCCAAACAGTTTGGTATGAAGGACTTGGGAGAAGCGGGACACATCCTTAGGATTAAAGTTCTAAGGGATCCCTAGAAAAGGATGTTGTGCTTATCCCATGTTTCATACATAGACACTGTCCTAGCTTATTTTATCATGGAAAACTCCAAGAAAGGTTTTGTACCTTTCAGGCATGGAGTACCTCTATCTAAGGAGATGTGCTTTAAAACATCAAAAGAGATAGAGGAGATAAAAGGCGGTTCCTTATCCTTCGAGTATAAGAAGCCTCATGTATGCTATAAACGAGACAGGATATCTGGTTTGCCATGGGCATGGCTAGCAAATATCAAAGTAACCCAGGTCAAGGGAATTGGACTGCGGTAAAGCATATATTAGTTCCTAAGAAGGACTAGGGATTATATGTTGGTTTACTGAGTAGACCAATTACTCCCTGTGGGTTATACAGATTCAGATTTCTAATTGGATAGGGACAAAAATAAGTATTCCTCGGGTTTTGTGTTTACTTTAGGAGGTGGAATCATAGTATGGAGAAGTGTCAAGCAGAAATGCATGGCAGACTCCACCATGGAAGCTGAGTTTGTAGCAACCTCAGAGGAGCTCTAGGAAGCTGTATGGTTCAGGAACCTCATAATGGACTTGGATGTGATTCCTGGGTTACCCAGAGTTATCACAATTAGTTGTGATAACAGAAGGAGCAACTGCAAACTCGAAGGATAACCTATGGTTTTCTTTACCTCACCACCGACGTGACCTAGTGTAGGACCGGTGCCGTCGATAAAGGGGGGGTGAATATCGACTTGAAAATTTCTTTGTAAAATTCATCTTTCGTACGTTTGTTCTAGTTAGAGAGTTAGTAGCAGCAGAAATAATAAAGCAAATGAAAATAGACGACACTCGTACATGTGAGATTTACTTGGTTCCCAACCCCCTAGGGTCAGTACGTCCAAGGCCTAATTACGGGTAGCGCCCATCCACTAGTGGTCTCCTTTCCAGACTTTTCGTAGGCTGATAAACCAGTCTTATAGTTCAAGGTTACAATCAAAACAATAGTAAATAACTTTAAATTGAAAATGAAAAGTAAACCAAACAAAAGTCGAAGACCCGGCCAATCTGGAAGTCCCAAGTGCAGCGCACTTCCTCCTGGAGCCTCCTTGGTCGCAGAGCTTCGACTCTAGTGCTTTTTCTTCGCACAGAATGCTTAGAATGTTGTAGCAAGTGTTGTTCTGAGTTGAAGGGTCGATCCCCTTTATATTGCCATGTCCAGGGTGCTTATAAGGTTGTAGGGCGCCTGCCACATGTTGGTCAAATTTCATCTTCGCACCGAACTCGCAGCAGGGATAGAAATCTCATTCCCAGGCTCCTGGGAGCCCTCAGGCGCCTGTGTTAGCAGGCGCCTGGGATGGGCCTACCCAAGATGGGGCGCCCTTAAGGTATGCGGCACCTATATTGATACACGTGCCCTAGATGACCATCCAGGCAGCCATTTTGTGTTTGCTCGCCTGCTTTGCCTTGGTACCTGCAAGATACACAAACACAAGACAAACAAATATATAATTATAGCCTTAAGGATTGGTCTGACTTTGGATTTCTCGTGAAACCCTAGGTTGAACCGACGCCTAGTGTTCCCTTCCCGAGGAACGCGCCCTCAGCTACTCCTCTCAAGAGATGTTTGCCAACCGGCTCCTCCGGTTGGACTTTTGCCCGATCTTTTAGATCAAGACATCAGTGCCCAGTCCACGACCAGGACTTATTGCCCAATTCCACAAACCAGGACTTCATGTCCAACCCTCAGTTAGGTCTTAGGTGCCCAGCCCTTGGCCAGGACTTATTGCCCAATTCCACGAACCAGGACTTCGTGCCCAACCGTCGGTCAGGTCTTAGGTACCCAGACCTCAGCCAGGACTTATTGCCCAATTCCATGAACCAATACTTCGTGCCCTGTCCACGACCAGGACTTATTGCCTAGGTTAACTAGGACTTTTCTTTACCTTGATAAGAATTTCTTTTGCTAGTCATATTAATCCTGACTAGACCCTTACCATGCTAACATATATTACTAACTTAAGTATATTGTTAACCCTCTTCCCGCTGAACCCCCTTTCTCCTCGGTCCACAGAGACAAAATGTAGGACTGATGCCAACAGTTCATCACGGAAGAAAGGACTCACTGAATCGGGATCGCTAACTAATACTAAATATAATAGAAAAAACTATCTTTTCTGTATACTTTCCCCGGTTCCATTGCTACCGCGGGCCTTACGCAATCGATCGGATCATATGGATATTCCTTCAACACAACATAGGTCATTAAAAGGATCTCGGATGACTCACCAAACCATGAAAGCCAGGATCATTCAGAAAATGAATTCCTATTTGAAGAGTGCATAACTGCATGGATAAGCTTACACTAACCCGTCAATTTTGGATCCAATTCAGGATTTTCCTTGGGTGGTATCGGGAAGGAATTGGAATGTAATAATATCGATTCATACAGAAGAAAAGCTTCTTTGTTGATTCAAACGCTGTACCTATGCTATGGGGTAGGGATAGAGGAAGAGGAAAAAATCGAACATTTCACATAGTACTTTTTTTGTTTTTGATCGAAAAATCAATCTGATTTATTTCGTACCCTTTGCTCAATGAGAAAATGGGTCAAAACATCAAAACATTAGAGGAAGACATCACTGATGCATCTTGCACAAACAATCTCTCCCTTTTTGATATTTGACAATATCTTAAATTAGAATCGGTCTTAAGGGTTAAGTCTAGGTTTAATCTTTTGGGAGAAATTGAAAAAAAAAATCTGACTTAAGCTCTTCTCTCCCCCTTTGTCACACATCAAAAGAAAATTACATGAAAACTTGCGCTATCAATGAAAAATTTCCTGAAAATTTCTCTCCTCCTTTTGAAAGTACTTAGGACAATTGTTTTAAAAGTATAATTTTTGATAAAACATTTCGAAACTCTTCCCCCTTTTTGTTTGAAAAAGACTAAGTACTTGTTTTGTAAAGTATTATTAAAACTAAGTGATGGATCGTCTTTGACGTGCTAGAGGGGGGTGAATAGCACTTTTTTCGATTTTTGTCTCTACAATTGTTATTAGCGTAGCGGAACGATAATATGCAAAGGAAACAAAATGCAATGCTAACAAAAGGAGTTACTTGGTATCCACCCAGATGGGTGACTAATCCAAGGATCTACGCCGCGAGCACCACTTTCACTATGAAACCCTCCTTCAGGTGGAGAAAACTTTACAATCGAGATCTTCCTCTTTACAGAATATAGAAATATGAGAGAGGAAGTAAGAAACACTCTTCAGACGAGCAGCACTTCGACTCTGTACGGAACCGTACCGTTCATGTGCAAAAAGGTGCTCCTTTTATAGGTGAACAGGACAAACTCGTAGTCTGTCTAGCCCCACACCAGTCGACTGCCCCATGTGTGATTCTCCTCCCTCGGCTCTCGTCACTCGGATGTGTCCACCATGTGTGATTCTCCAAGTCCTGCAAACTCAATCACACACATCAAATACATCATTATACTCTAACCTTAAACATAATCACCTACACACATCAAAACCATGATCTTCCAATCATTTAAGGGTTGATTGCCTGAACAATCTCCCCCTTTTTGATGTGTAGCAATATGTTTAAGTTTAGAGATAAATAATAGCCACAATAACAATAGAAAAAAAATAGAAATTGAAAAAATATAAGACATAGTATCCCTAAGAGGTAACCTGTAACGCCCCAAAATTCCCATTTTTAGTTCTTAAAGTCCTTAGAATTATTTAAAAATGGTTTAGAAATATTCTAGATATTTTTAGGGATTTTTAGAATATTTTTATGGAATTTTCCGAGTCCGTTTAGTATATTTAAAAAAAAGAAAAACGTTTAAGGGCAGCAGGGGGTTCGAACCCGCGACCAGCAGGAGACCAGGCGCGAGCGCGACCGGCTAGGCTAGGGTATCAAGCACAACAAAAGTTGGAGAGAAATATATTTATAGAGTAGTTACGATTCTTTTCATAAAGATAGTATAAATAGATAAGTTAAGAGAGGAAATTAGATTTTTGGTTTTCTCTCTTCCTCACCCTAGCCGCGCGAGACAGCCTCCCTTCTCCTCTCTTGGGCAACGCCAACCAACACCAAGGCCAAGGGGGCCGGCCAAGGTTCTCCTCCGAGAGATATTCCTATATTCGGGATCCCCGCGACGAGAGGAACGCGTAGGCGCGAAGAATTCTCCGAGATCTCAAGTTTCTCCCGAGCCCTAGACGTCAATCTTGGTAGTAAGTCCAAGATATCAATGTAAGTACTGCTCACCTGCAGTAAGAGGCGGTTTTTCCGCAAGAATTTCCCTTAAAAGTTTTTAAAAGAGATATTTCCTTTTTGTTTAAGTTTTTGCATGTGATCTTAGTTCATTATATGCTTGTATAAGTTTGATAAAGCACCCTATGTGAGATTAGGGGCTAAGAAAGTTATGAGAAAAGAAAAGAGAAGATAAAGATAAGAAAAGAAAAGGCCAAGGCCTTAAGAAATCCCCAAAAGTCAAGACTTAGGGATTTTAGCACGCAAGGTGCTCGAGAAAATGCCAAGGCATTTACAGATAAGAAAGAAAAGAAAGAAAAGCTATTTTATTTTCTAAGGCCAGTACCCGGCGTCCAAGGGCGTCGTTAAAGAAATCCAGGTGTCCAATTCCAAGGTCTTGGCCCTGGTAGACCAAGGTCTGCTCTATTAGGATTGGTGGCTCGCTACCCCAACCTTTTAGGGAACGCGCATGAGATGGTACTTACGTCTTCAGTGGATCCAAGTGATTATTATTTTCAAGTATATGCTTTAGCAAAGTTTCTAAAGTTTAAAGAGTTTTCAAAAAGTTAAAGAATAGCTAAAGTTTCAAGTTGAGCCAAGAAAAGTAAATTGAGATTTATTAATGCTTGAGTATGCATGTTTTGAGTTATACATGTTCTTAGTTTTCTTTCAAGCATATAAGTATCTCATATGATTTTCATATTGATCAAGAAGCATGTTTGCACATTTCGAGATTTTGTGAGCTAGATAGTACTTACTAAGCTTTTTGCTTACTAGTTGCATTTCCTCTTACTGCAGATAAAGGTAAAGGCAAGCAATTCTGAAGGAAGGCGACGAGGCGGTGCTGAGTAAAGTGTGTGTGGTGGCTGATTTTGGAGAGATCCTTGAGACGAGACAATTTAGTTATTTGAATTACAATGTTTTAGTTTATTCAAATTTCAAGTTCTTGCTTTATGGAGTTTAGCGAACATTTAAGCTTTGGATAGTTTTACATGCTCAATTTCTTAGAGTAAAGATTCCATGTCATTTCATTTAGCATACATATCCTTATGATTGCATTGGATGAGTAGAAGTGTGAGTAGTTTGAAATATTGATACTTTGTTAGAGAAATAGATGCATGTGCCAAGATAGTATTAATTTCCCTTTGAATCAAGTTTTTATTGCTTAAGTATGTTTAGAAAAGTTGCTTTCTCATTTGATAATGCCTTAGGGATGTTTCAGAATTTTGTGTGATGAGTTTCAATGGTTAGAAGTTAAGTTTGGTACAAACTCTAGCTTAAAGTCTATGTAGATTTTTCATAACTTGCTAAATTCCGCAAAAGTCCTAATTTCAAGTTTATGGATTCGTTTTGATTGGCTAAATTGTTTAGAAACTGGCATAGAGTATAGAAATGGTGTCATGATTTTATATGGCTCGAAACTATATGTTGGTGGGCTTTTGAAGCAAGTTTCGAAACCTGAATTTTCAGATTTCAGGCTTATCAGTCGACTGGTACAGTATCAGTCGACTGATACCCGTAAGCTGAGTTGGGCGAGGCAAGTTTCAATAAGTATTTTCTTACGAGTTTTTGAGAAAGAAAGTGTGACATGGTATCATGCATGACTATTTAAGTTAGAATATCATTCTTAGATAGATTAAAAAGAAAAAAAAAGATTTCCGCATTTTTAGTCGTGCATTAGAGTCGAGAAGTAGACAAAAGTAACGATCCGTCTAAGGCAGAGAAGGCGGGTCGCTACAGGTGGTATCAGAGCAGTTCCCATTCTCCAGCATCACACACACATCAGCATCAACCTTGCCGTCTTCAAGTAAGAAAGCTTTAAGTTTCAGTTTTTCTATTGCTCCTTTATTTAATTGCAGTATAGAGAAATGCTTAAGTACTACTCACATGTGCATAGAACAAGGAAGCATGTTTAATCCCTTAGTATCACGGAATCATGTTTAATCCCTAGAATGGACATTAGGATACTAAGTAAGAAGATAAGTTTATACCTAGAGAAGTAGTAGTGATTTCTTGTTCCCTTATACATTATTAGATGGCAAGAAGAGGCCGAGCTCCTAATGCAAGGAACGGAACCCCAGTTCAAGATAACAATGAGCCTGGCACAGAACAGCCAGACCTGATGGCAGTCATTGCTCAAATGCAAGCTCAGATGACAGAACAACAGAAGATCATCGCCACACTGATGGCAAATCAGCACCCAGTGCCCCCTACACCACCCCCAGCAGGAGTGGAAACTCCAGTGGTGACTGAAGCTCCACCCGTCACACAGGAGACCCCTGCCGTGAACCGAAGACAAGAAGCATACCTCGTCCAGTGGCAGAGGCTGAAACCCGAAAGCTTCTCAGGCACGACTGAGCCCTGGGATGCCCAGGCTTGGTTCAAGACTTTAGAGAGCACGATGGAGCTTCTTGACTGGCCAGAAGTCGAGAAGGTCAAATGTGCCTCCTTCTGCCTAACTGGAGATGCTCGTATGTGGTGGGAGCGAGTCAAGAGTAAGAGGATAGTCAACCAGATGAGCTGGGCAGATTTCGAGCAAGAGTTCTATGAGGAGTTCTTCCACATGCGGGTTACCAACAAGCACTACGAGGACTTCATGGAGTTCAGACAAGGTAGCCTACCAGTGGGAGAAGCAGTCGCAAAGTTCAACAGACTAGCTCGCCTCTGCCCAGAGCTAGTCAGCACAGAGAAGGAGCGAGTCAGACTGATGCTCCGCATGCTGAACCCTGAGATAGCACTCAACGTGAACAGCGGGATGCACCGACCCCAGACCAGCGAGGAGTTGGTCAGTAGTGCTCTAATCTCAGAGCACTACCTGAATAGCATCAAGGCACAGCAAGCACAGCAGAAGCCAGTCCTGATTGAGAACAAGACAATAGGAGGCCAGAAGCCTCAGCCAAATAGCCAGAACTGGAAGAACAAGAACCACAAAAGGAAGCAGTGGCCTGGCAGCCAGAAAGGAAAACCAGAGAATAAGCAAGCTAGGTATCCACCTTGTCCTAAGTGTGGGAGGAACCATCCAGGAACATGCCTTTTGGGTGTAACTGGATGCTATTCATGTGGACAAGAGGGACACAGATCCAAAGACTGCCCAAACAAGTTCAAGGTACTTCCTCAGCAGTCCGTACAGTATGGAGGCCAGCCTCAGTTACATTACATGCCTACTATACTGGAGGGACCTCAGATCAGTCAAGGAGGGTTGGAAGCAGCACCAGTTCCAACCAATGCCAGAGTCTTTGCCCTCACGAAGGAAGAAGCTGCCAGCGCCTCCACGGTCGTAACAGGTCAAATAGTTATTTTACAGCATTTAGCTACTACACTGTTTGACACTGGGGCGACCCATTCTTTCGTATCAGTACCTTTTGCTAGTAAGTTACAGGTGCCTGCAGAGAGTTGGGAGTCCAGATTCCTGACAACTCTCCCTTCAGGGGAAATCATGGAGTCCACCCAGAGGCTCCGGGCTGTGCCAATCAAGATTTCAGACCGAGAGCTATATGTCGATCTGATAGTCCTTGCGATGCAGGACTTCGACATCATACTGGGCATGGATTTCCTCAGTAAGTACAGCGCTTCAGTGGACTGCCGTAGAAGGAAGGTGGTTTTCAGCCCAGAAGGAGAACCACCATTCGAGTTTCAAGGAGCCCCAAGGAGGAAGACTCAGAAATTTCTCTCAGCCTTGGCAGCCCACCAGATGCTAGAGCAAGGGTGTGCTGGTTTTCTTGCACACATAGTGGAATCAGAAGCAAAGGAAGAACTCAAGCAGGAGGATGTACGGGTAGTCTGCGAATATCCAGAAGTGTTCCCAGAAGAATTACCTGGACTACCTCCCAACCGAGAAGTGGAATTCGAGATCGAGCTAGTGCCCGGTACCGGTCCGGTCTCGAAGGCCCCATATCGTATGTCTCCAGCAGAGTTGAAGGAATTACAAGAGCAACTCCAGGAGCTACTAGACAAGGGCTTCATTCGCCCGAGTCATTCACCCTGGGGAGCTCCTGTACTTTTCGTCAAGAAGAAGGATGGGTCTATGCGTCTGTGCATAGACTACAGAGCTCTGAACAAGGTGACCATCAAGAACAAGTACCCCCTTCCTAGAATAGATGATTTATTTGATCAACTCAAAGGGGCTACAGTGTTCTCGAAGATAGACCTGCGTTCTGGGTATCATCAGCTAAAGGTTAAAGAAAGTGACATCCCCAGGACGGCCTTCAGGACAAGATACGGCCACTACGAATTTGTAGTAATGCCTTTTGGAGTAACCAATGCTCCAGCAGTCTTCATGGAGCTGATGAACCACATCTTCAGGGAGTATCTCGATAAATTCGTCATTGTATTTATTGATGATATTCTCATATACTCACAGACTCCAGAGGACCATGCTACACACTTGAGGATAGTGCTGCAGATCCTTCAGCAGGAGAAGCTCTATGCAAAATTCTCAAAGTGTGAGTTTTGGCTAGATCAGGTGACCTTCCTAGGTCACATTGTATCCAAAGAAGGCATTCAAGTTGATCCAGCCAAGATAGAAGCAGTCAGCAACTGGTGTAGACCCAAGAATGCCAGTGAGATCAGAAGCTTCTTAGGCCTGGCAGGATATTACAGAAAATTTGTGGAGGACTTTTCCAGGATAGCCTCTCCACTCACAGCCTTGACCAGAAAGAACAAGAAGTTTGAATGGTCAGATAAATGCGAGCACAGTTTTCTAGAGCTGAAGAAGAGACTGACCAGTGCTCCCATCCTGACTGTTCCAGAGAGTGACAAGGCCTTTGACATCTACAGTGATGCATCCAAGATGGGCCTTGGAGCTGTCCTCATGCAAGATGGTAAAGTAATAGCATATGCCTCCAGACAGCTCAAGGACTATGAGAAGAATTACCCTACCCACGACCTTGAGCTAGCAGCTGTGGTTTTCGCACTGAAGCTCTGGAGACACTACCTGTATGGAGTGCAGTGCAGAATCTTCACAGACCATCAAAGTTTGAAGTACTTCTTCACTCAGAAGGACCTGAATATGAGGCAGCGCAGGTGGCTAGAGTTGGTCAAAGATTATGACTGTGAAATCCTCTACCACCCAGGTAAAGCTAATAAAGTGGCAGATGCACTGAGCAGAAATCCTGTGCAGCACTGATGTCCCTATCATCACTGTCTCTACCACTTCAGAAAGAAATAAAGGATTTTGGAGTCGAGGTAATAATTGGGCAACTTTCTGCATTGACTCTAGAGTCAACCCTGCTTGTGGATATACAAAGAAAGCAAAGTCAAGACCCAGAAATCCAGAAGATCAAGCAGGGGATCCAAGAGGCAGAAAATTCAGAGTTTCGAGTATCAGATAGTGGCATCCTCTATCTTGGAGACCGCCTTTGCGTCCCCAATGATGAGGAACTAAGAAAGAATATTTTAGAAGAAGCCCACAGTACCCCGTACTCTATGCATCCTGGTTCTACCAAGATGTACCAAGATTTAAGACAAAGGTTCTGGTGGTCTGGACTCAAGCGAGACGTGGCCAGATATATCAGTACCTGCTTGACCTGCCAGAGAGTCAAAGCAGAACACCAGAGACCAGGAGGAGTTCTGCAGCCTCTTCCCATTCCAGAGTGGAAGTGGGAAGAGATATCCATGGATTTTATCACAGGTCTCCCAAGGACCACCCATGGACACGATGCAATATGGGTGATAGTGGACAGATTGACCAAGTCTGCCCACTTCCTAGCCATCAAGTTATCGCATTCGGTAGAGCAATTAGCACAGCTGTACGTGAAAGAAGTGATCAGGCTTCACGGAGTTCCGAGGTCGATCGTGTCTGACAGAGATGGGCGGTTCACCTCCCATTTTTGGAGGTGTGTTCAGGACGCCCTAGGCACCAGACTTCAGTTCAGCACAGCTTTCCATCCCCAGACAGATGGACAAACAGAGAGAGTAAATCAGATTTTAGAAGACATGCTCAGGGCTTGTGCATTGGACTTTAAAGGTAGTTGGTGCAAATTTCTGTGCTTAGCTGAGTTTGCCTACAACAATAGCTATCAGGCCACCATCAGGATGGCACCTTATGAGGCATTGTATGGCAGGAAATGCAGATCACCCATATGTTGGCAAGAAGCGGGTGAGAAGAAAGAGATGGAGTCAGGACTAGGCAGCCAGACTGAGCTTATAGATGAGACCGCTCAGGCTATCCAGACGATCCGCCAGAGGATTGAGACTGCCCAGAGTAGACAGAAAAGTTATGCTGACACACGCCGTAGGCCACTTGAATTCCAAGTTGGAGATTCAGTATTTCTCAAGGTCGCTCCCATGAAGGGAGTGGTGAGATTTGGCAAGAAGGGCAAGCTAAGTCCTCGCTACATAGGACCCTACAAGATCATAAAGAGGGTTGGTAAGGTAGCATATGAGCTGGACCTACCAGAGGATATGTCAGCTATCCACAGTACCTTTCATGTCTCTATGCTAAAGAAGTGTATTCACGACCCTAGCCAAGTGATTCAGCCTCAGTCAGTACAGATCCAAGAAGATCTTAGTTATGAGAGCAGACCGACACAGATAGTGGACAAAGCAGTTAAAAGATTAAGAAACAAAGAAGTGCCACTAGTGAAGGTCATCTGGCAGAATCAAAAGCATGAAGAGGCTACTTGGGAACGTGAGGACAGCATGAGAGAGAGATATCCAGAATTATTCTAAGTTCGAGGATGAACTTTTCATAAGGTATGGGGGATTGTAACGCCCCAAAATTCCCATTTTTAGTTCTTAAAGTCCTTAGAATTATTTAAAAATGGTTTAGAAATATTCTAGATATTTTTAGGGATTTTTAGAATATTTTTATGGAATTTTCCGAGTCCGTTTAGTATATTTAAAAAAAGAAAAACGTTTAAGGGCAGCAGGGGGTTCGAACCCGCGACCAGCAGGAGACCAGGCGCGAGCGCGACCGGCTAGGCTAGGGTATCAAGCACAACGAAAGTTGGAGAGAAATATATTTATAGAGTAGTTACGATTCTTTTCATAAAGATAGTATAAATAGATAAGTTAAGAGAGGAAATTAGATTTTTGGTTTCTCTCTT
>JAGFNQ010000856.1:0-211468 GCA_024364735.1 Boesenbergia rotunda
CCCATCATTATCCAACGGCCCTTGTTGTTGTGGTCCCGGTATAAATAGTCCCACCTCTTCATTTTCGTCCCCTCCGTCCTCGCCTCCTGTCTCTTTATTCCCTTCTTGTCCGACCTCTGCCGTCAACATCCTCGATTTCCGGCGAACAGTGTTTCCGGTGAACCTCGTCCCTAGGTACTCTTTCTCCCTCCCGAGTCTTTGTTTCATATTTCCCGACCTTGTCTTGATGGCTGAGTCGTCCACACCCCCTGAGCCGTGGTACGTAACGACTCGCTCTTCACTGACCTTGGGCCAGTTGGAAACTTTACGCATAGACTATGGCATTCCCGAAGACCATCCCATGGCCCTACCCGACCGTCGGGGTCGGCCGCACGGACCCCCTATGAATTACTTCACCGTCTTCTCCGACCAGCTGTTAGCCGGCTTACGTTTCCCACTTCATCCGTTCTTTCGGGAGGTCTGTCGATATTTCCAGGTGTCCTTGTCCCAATTAGCCCCCAACTCAATCAGGATCTTGTGCGGCACAGTAATTGTCTTTACCGCCCATGAAATTCCCCTCACACCCCAGGTATTTAATTACTTCTACTATCTTAAGAAGCAAGAACCCGGGAACTTCTATTTCCAAGCCCGTATCAACTCAGCTTTTTTAGAAAAAGTCCCTTCTTCCAACAAAGGTTGGAAATCCCACTTTTTTTATATCCAGACGAATCCTCCCCCGACCTGGCCCACCGCGTGGGTAGAAGACCTTCCGAACCCACCCCGATTGCCCAAAAACCTCCGCTCTGATCCGGGCTATCAGCTGGTCTTCTCACGACTCGGTGGGATCCGATATCACGCGGGCCAGTTGCTGATTGACGGCGTGTTGTATTTTGTTCAAGTTGAGCCAAGTTTATGCAGAGCTGCCTGGCACCCTTGGTAAGTCTCTACTTGGTTGGTCGGCAGGTTAATGCTAACTAAAACTCTCTCCTTATTGCAGCTGAGACAATGTTTAGGGCTCGGGTTGGCGATGTAATGGCTCGGGAGGAAGCGGCCATGGAGGCTTTGGCTGCCCGGCTAGCGGCAGAGCGGGCCGTAATTCCTGTGGATGTTGTCCCCGCTCCTGAGCGACCGGCAGTCGGGGAAGAGGCTCGGGAGGAAGATCTACCCTCCGGCGATTCAGATGATACCCCCCAAGTCGTAGACGAGGGATCTGCAGAACCAGCAGGAGAGGCCGAGGTAGAGCAGCCGGAGCCCGAGGGCTTAGTCAGGAAACGGCGCCGGCTGCGTATTTCCCCGGATGCGTCCCCCACCTCCACGCCGACCATTCAGCCGGAACCAGCCGCGCCCGGTACTCGGGTATCAGCGACTGCCTCGACTCAACCCTCATTTGGTACCCAGGGGTCAATTCCACCTACCCCTCGCTCGGGAGCCACGGCTCCTCCTTCCACAGTACTCCCTTCCGGGGCCTCCACCTCGGGCACCGCACCATCTCGACCGGTGCCTTCAACGGGCCCTGCTAGCGTCACTGGCGGTGGAGGCTCTCTTGTCGATGCGTTCACCTCCCCGAGCGACCTTGGACATCGACGTCCCGTCAGCGACCGTACTGACTCGGATAGTTCAACCTCAGCCTCTTAATTTGCACGGCCATCTGGCATCCAGTTGGGATCAGGGTCAAGCTATAGCCACCGTGACGAATCCCATGAGTCTGGCCGATAGTTTCTTCGTAGACTCGACTCAGGTACATCCTTCCTCTGCTTGGCCATTTATGTAATGCCTATGATATTAATTCCATCTTGCAGCATTGGTCGGCTAGCCAAGCGGTCAGTCGGGCGTTAATCACCAACATCAGGGAACGCCGCGCGGCTGAATGGAAAGTGAAGGAGTTGGAGGATAAGCTGGCCTCCTGTGTTGTTCCTCCGGGTGATGAAGGTCGAGATCAATTACGCTCGGAGATAACCGCCTTGAGGCTTCAGTTATCCGACTTGGAAGCTCGCTCCGAGGAGGAACAGCGTGCCATGGCTCAGGCCGCCGTAGAAGGGGAACGCCTGACCCATCGGGTGGGGCACTTAGAAGGCGAGAAGAAATCCTGGAGACTCGCAATGCTCGAACCCGCTCTGACTTAGACAAGAAAGTTGTTGAGGCGACAGGTCTTCGGAGGCAACTGAAGGAGTCGGCCGTAGCTCACAATCAGACCCAGTTGGCGTTGAAGAACAAAGAGGCCGAGCTGGCTGCCTTGCAAGAGACCTCTCAGACCCTGGAGTCTCAACTGGCAGAGGCCAGGCGACTACTGGCGACGCGGGACGCTGCACTACAAGGCAAGGACTCGGAAAATGCCCGGCTAAAGAAGGAGCTTGAGGACTATCGGTCAGGCGAGTCAGCTCGGATCGAAGCAGCCCGCCTGGCCTACATCCAATCAGATCCTTTCCTCGACCAAGTGGCAGAGCGCACAGGTGGTATGATCCTATATGGCGTTCGGGGCGCCATTCAACAACTGACTGAGGCCGGCCACCTTCCTCCTGATCTCCCTCCCAATGCAGTGAAGCCGACACGGATCGAGGCATCGATTCCTGAGGACGCCTTTCCCCCCTTCACTTAGACTAACTCCCCTCCTTTACATATTTTGTTCCGCCTGGGCTCTAAGGCCTTACAACTTTTGCGCGTGTCTTGCTCGGCCCTCGAGGCCTCATTTTCGCAATGTCTGATAGCCTTACTTCAATTATCTCAACTTTTCACGTCCTCACCCTTCTTGGTCGTGTATCGTCTTTGTTAATGTATGATGTATGAGATTCTGACTGAAGCCCGTTCGTTCGGGCTCGATTTCTTTAGGTCGACCAGAAAATTTTGCTAAGTGTTGGACGCTCGAGACAGTCACGTTATCAACCACTCGGCGTCAAATTTAATCCAGTGGATGTCCCAACCCAACTATGTCTCTCGGAAGGGTCGGCATCCTCACTCGGCAATTGATGCTTGGTCGAGTCGGCGCCCTGACTCGGCAGTTGATGCTCGGTCGGGTCCGCGTCCGGATTCGGCGATTGATGCTCGGTCGGGTCGGCGCCCGGACTCGGCGATTGATGCTCGGTCGGGTCGGCGCCCGGACTCGGCGATTGATGCTCGGTCGGGTCGGCGCCCTGACTCGGCCATTGATGCTCGGTCGGGTCGGCGTCCTGACTCGGCCATTGATGCTCGGTCGGGTCGGCGCCCGGACTCGGCGATTGATGCTCGGTCGGGTCGGCGCCCCGACTCGGCGATTGATGCTATGGGAATATATTGCTTCGTGGTTGTTTTGAGCAAGAGTCTGGACACCGTCCGACTTACCCTGGCCGAACGTGGACCGCCACGCCCGACCGGGCCCGACCGAACGTGGAACGCCACGCCCGATCGGCGCCGAGTCCGGTGGGTGCGTGGGAGCATGCCCACTTATAACTCGCCGGAGCAAGAGTCTGGACACCGTCCGACTTACCCTGACCGAACGTGGATCGCCACGCCCGACCGGGCCCGACCGAACGTGGAACGCCACGCCCGGTCGGCGCCGATCCGGTGGGTGCGTGAGCGCGAGCTCACTTATAACTTGCTTTTGCAAGAGTCTGGACATCGTCCGACTTACCCTGACCGAACGTGGACCGTCACGCCCGACCGGGCCCGACCGAACGTGGAACGCCACGCCCGGTCAGCGCCGATCCGGTGGGTGCGTGAGCGCGAGCTCACTTATAACTTGCTTTTGCAAGAGTCTGGACACCGTCCGACTTACCCTGACCGAACGTGGACCGCCACGCCCGACCGGGCCCGACCGAACGTGGAACGCCACGCCCGGTCGGCGCCGATCCGGTGGGTGCGTGAGCGCGAGCTCACTTATAACTTGCTTTTGCAAGAGTCTGGACACCGTCCGACTTACCCTGACCGAACGTGGACCGCCACGCCCGACCGGGCCCGACCGAACGTGGAACGCCACGCCCGGTCGGCGCCGATCCGGTGGGTGCATGAGCGCGAGCTCACTTATAACTTGCTGTGGTTGTTTCCCCTGAAAAGCTGGAGTTCGTCTTTCTCTTCGCTTTTTCTGATTACAGTTACAAGAGTTGTTCCGCTCCACTCTCCTCACGGTACAATTTTAAGTGTACTGCACTCCAAGGTCTGCCCAGTCGTTTTCCTTGAGCATCTTGTAGGTAATAGGCTCCCGACCCCAACGCCTCGACCACCAGAAACGGACCACTCCATGGAGGCTCCAGCTTGCCTACTTCTCCCACTGGCTTGACTCTTTTCCATACCTTGTCCCCCACTTGGAAATGTCGAGGTATGACCTGTTGGTTGTATCTATTCCGCATCCTTTGTTGGTAAGCGGCCATACGGACTGAAGCCTTAGCTCGGACCTCCTCAATCAGATCTAGCTCAGCTCGTCTCTTTTCTGCATTGTCTTCCCCATATAAACGTCTCCTGTCCGACTCACAGCCGACCTCCATAGGGACTACTGCTTCACTCCCATAGACCAACTGAAAGGGGGTGCAGCCCGACCCCTCTTTGGGTGTGGTTCGGAGGGCCCATAGGACACCAGGAAGCTCATCCACCCAAGATCCGCCGACCTGGTCTAGCTTGGCTCTGAGCCCTTTCAGGATCTCTCTATTGGCTACCTCGGCCTGGCCATTACTCTGGGGGTATGCCACGGAAGTAAAGGCCTGCTGAATTCCAAATTCCTTACACCAATTTCTGATAACCCGACCCTGAAACTGCCGACTGTTGTCTGACACCAGCTTGTGAGGTATGCCATACCGGCACAAAATGTTCTGCCAAAGGAATTTCTTCACAGCTTGTTCGGTGATCCGGGCCAGAGCTTCTGCTTCGACCCACTTGGAGAAATAGTCTACTGCTACCAACAAGAATTGCTTCTGGCCGGCTGCCCTGGGGAAGGGTCCCACTATGTCCATGCCCCACTGGTCGAAGGGACAGGACACAGTGGAAGCCCTCAGCATCTCGACAGGTCGGTGCGATAGGTTTTGATACTTCTGGCAAGATAAACAAGAAAGAGCTATCTTCTCTGCATCCTTTTGGAGAGTCGGCCAAAAATAACCGGCCAGTAGAACCTTCCGAGCCATGGACCGGCCTCCTGAGTGATTTCCGCAGCACCCCAGATGCACTTCCCTGAGCACATAGTCTGCGTCTTCTTTTCCGAGGCATCTGGTCAGAGGTTGGGAAAAAGCCCGCTTGTATAGTGCGTCCCCTATCAGAGTGAATCGAGCTGCTCTGATCTTCAATATCCGAGCTTGCTCGGGGTTATCTGGCAGAGTCCCCTCTTTCAGGTAAGCGATGAACGGAGCTCTCCAGTCCCCCTCTATCTCTGCTTCTGCTTCCCTCTCGATTTGAGCTACCAGCATGACCTGG
Source organism: Boesenbergia rotunda (assembly GCA_024364735.1). Classification (NCBI taxonomy): domain Eukaryota; kingdom Viridiplantae; phylum Streptophyta; class Magnoliopsida; order Zingiberales; family Zingiberaceae; genus Boesenbergia; species Boesenbergia rotunda. The sequence goes on from JAGFNQ010000856.1 coordinate 5,350, forward strand.
GGTGAAGGTTTGGGGAAAACCCATGGACGGACTGAGCTGGCCAGCCTGGCCAGCTCATCCGCATTGGCGTTGTCCCCTCGGGGGATCTGGATAAGCTGGACTTCTTGAAATTCTGCTTGTAATTTTTGATATGCTTCTACATAAGCCTGCAGCTTCTCATCGTTTACTTCGAAACGTCCGGCCACCTGCTGAGTCACTAACTGAGAATCAGAGTGCAGGATGACTCGAGTGGCCCCGACCTGCCTAGCCGCTTGGAGGCCGGCCAAGAGGGCCTCATACTCCGCCTGATTATTAGTAGCTTGGTATTCTAGTCGCACCGCGAGATGAATGGGGTCTCCCTTAGGAGACATTAACAGAATGCCTAAGCCACTCCCCACCCGAGTGGCCGACCCATCCACGTATATCTTCCAGACCTCTTCTTCTTCCCCCGTATGAAGTTCACTCAAGAAATCTGCCAAGGCCTGAGCTTTGATCACCGTTCTGGGCTGGTATTGAATGTCGTACTCGCTTAGTTCAGTTGTCCATTTGACCAACCGACCTGAGACTTCAGGATTGATCAGGACCTTCCCGAGTGTGCTATTGGTCAACACTCGGATGGGATGGGCCAGAAAGTAAGGTCGCAGTCGCCGAGCCATTAACACCAAGACATAAGCTAACTTCTCGAGTGTAGTATACCTACACTCGGCCTCTTTGAATAAGTGCCCAAAGAAATAGACCGGTTGTTGCTCGGTCTGTTTCTGGGTTACAAGTACAGCGCTTGCAGCTCCATCAGTGGAAGATAAATAAACATACAGGGGTTCTCCTTCTTCTGGCTTGGCTAGCACAGGCAGACTGACCAAGTAAGCTTTCAACTCCTCGAAAGCTCGGTCACACTCGGCATCCCATTGAAATTTGGAGGCCTTGCGCAGGATCTTGAAGAATGGCAAACTTCTGTCAGCTGAACGAGAGATAAATCGGGACAGAGCTGTGATCCTCCCGGTCAAACGCTGCACTTCTCTTAGGTTCTTGGGTGGCGGCATGTCGAGCAGAGCTCTCACCTTGCCTGGGTTGGCTTCTATCCCCCGCTCAGTCAGGATGTAGCCTAGGAACTTCCCGCTTTTGGCTCCGAACAAACATTTTGCCGGGTTGAGTTTGAGGCCATACCTTCGAAGGGTGCAGCAGGTCTCCCGGACATCAGCTATCAAGTCGGCAGCCCGGTTGGACTTGATAAGGATATCATCCACATATACTTCCACATTTCTCCCGATCTGATCCTTAAAGACCCTATTCATCAATCTCTGGTATGTAGCTCCGGCATTCTTGAGGCCGAAGGGCATAACAGTGTAGCAATATGTGCCCTCTGCTGTGACAAAACTAACCTTTTCTTGATCTCCTGGGAACAATGGGACTTGATGGTATCCCTGATAAGCGTCCAGCATGCAAATAAGCTCACATCCTGCGGTAGAATCCACCATCTGATTTATTCGGGGAAGCGGGTAGAGATCCTTGGGACAAGCTTTGTTGAGGTCTCGAAAATCTATACATACTCTCCACTTATCGCCTGGCTTGGAAACCAACACCACATTAGACAGCCAGGCCGGGAACTGGACCTCGCGGATATGCCCAGCCTCCAGCAGTCTCTCCACCTCTGCCCTAATGACCTTGTTCTGCTCTGGGCTGAAATCTCTTTTCTTCTGCTTTACGGGTCGGGCGTCAGGGTAAACATGCAGTTTGTGCTCCATGATCTCGGGCCTGACCCCTTTCAGATCTTGCTGCGACCAGGCGAACACATCTTGATTTTGAGTCAGACACTCTATCAGCTGTTGCCGGAGGTCGGTCGGCAGCTCCGGCGCTATTCTCACCCTGGTTCCTTCTCGGTCGGGCAATAATTGGACCTCTTCTTTTTCTTCTTTCATTTCGTCCCAGGGAGAGGGCTGAGAGGATTGCACCATGTTACAACTGGCTGGGGCAGTTCGGCAAGCCTTGCTGACTTCTACGCGAACATCATCCACATAACATCGGCGGGCGACCTTCTGATCTCCTTTGGCTTCCCCCACTTGGTCACCCACTGGGAATTTGACCTTTAAGTAAAAGGTGGACACCACGGCCCGGAACTCGTTCAGCACTGGCCGACCCAATATGGCATTGTAGGCCGAGGGGGCATCCACTACTAGGAATGTGGCCCACCTGGTCCTCCTCAAGGGTTCCTCGCCGAGTGATATGGCCAGCTTAATCTGACCCAAAGGCTGTACTTCATTTCCAGTGAACCCGAACAGAGGTGTGGCCACGGGTCGGAGCTCGGTCACTTCAATCTGCAATTGCTCGAAAGCTTTTAAGTACAGGATATTCACCGAACTTCCCGTATCCACAATAGTTCTGTGGATCTGGTAGTTGGCTACGATCGCGGTGATGACCAGGGCATCCTCATGAGGGACTTCTACTCCTTGCAGATCTGATGGGCCGAAGCTGATCTGCGGGCCTTGAGCTTGGGCGGAACTGCAGCCCACTTGGTAGATGACAAGTCGCCTAGCCTGGGATTTCCGAGCTCTGTTGGAATCTCCATAGGTGGGGCCTCCCGAAATCACGTGAATGGCCCCGTGCGCTGCATTCTGTTGGTTGGCCTGTTCCTCATTAACATTGCCGCGCTCGGGAGAGGCGGGGGTCGGGAACAATTGTCTGACTGAAGAGGTGGTTGGCCGAGCCAGGGACTCGGGTTGGCGTGGTGACGTCCTTCCCCGTCCCCGACCGCCTCCTTGGTGAGCTCCTCTCGGGCTCCCTCGACCAACACGACCTCGCCCTCTGCCGGCCTGCCAACAATCTTGCAAGTCGTGTGTATGACTGTTATGAAAGGAACAGTAGGGTTGCCATCGGGAAGGAAGGCAACCCTGGGCCACTTGCTGTACTATTCCCTTTTCCGTTCCTTGCCGATGACCCGCGGCTCTAGGACTCCTGAGGGGTCCTCCGGGGAGTACGCTTCTCTGATGATGCTGAGGGGCTTCGGGTGTGGGCCTGACTTCCGGCCGCCTAGCAGCCTGTGCTTCCTCGACATCAACATACTTGCTAGCTTTGCCCAGAAGGCTCTCGAAGTCCTTTGGGGGCTTTCTGATCAAGGATCTAAAGAACTCGCCCTCTTGCAAGCCTTGAGCAAAGGCACTCACTAGTACCTCCGGCGTGGCTGTCGGTACATCTAACGCAACTTGGTTGAATCTTCTAATGTAGGCTTTCAGAGGTTCCTTGGGACCCTGCTTCATGTTGAACAGGTTTAAGCTGGTCTTGTAATGCCTCTTGCTGCTTGCAAAGTGTTGCAGGAACACTCTTTTAAAGTCAGTGAAATTTCTTATTGACCCTTCGGGGAGCCTGTCAAACCACCGCTGGGCTGGTCCGGCTAGAGTGGTCAGAAAGGCCCGGCATTTAATGCCATCTGCGTACTGGTGCAGCAGTGCAGCGTTGTCAAATTTTTTCAGATGCTCCTCAGGGTCCGTGACCCCTCCGTACTCGGGGATGGAGAAGGGTTGAAAGTGCTTGGGAAGCGGTTCCTGCAGGACCTGATTGGAGAACGGGCATCCAGTCAATTCAGTCGGGACTGGAACGAGTGGAGTCTTGCCTTTGCTGGTTCGGGCACGATTAGAGGAAGCTTCATGGGGGTCAGACTGCCCTGCTCCTTCGGCCGGCCTGAACAGTGCTGGGTGGAAAACGGGGCCATCACCTTGCCGAGCTCCTCCTTCGGTGCCCGGCCGAGCGAGGGGCTCGGTCGGACCCTCCTGGGTGAATCGAGCAGCTGCCTGTTGCTCAACCGCTAACTTTCTAGCTCTAGCTTCGACTAACAGATCCAAGTCTTCTTGTGAAAGCATCACGGGCCTCCGGTTGGAGTCACTCATCTTCGTCTTTCGATCAGGCAGATTCCCACAGACGGCGCCAAATTTGATCCTGTCGACAAGCGAAGACCGGTTCTAACTCGGATGGCTCGGTCTGACCAAGACGACCCGGTCTGCTATGACTCGGGGGGTCGGACTCGGGCTGAATAGGGGTCGGGCTTAGATGAGGGTAGAGACTGAAATCACTCGGCTCGGACCGAAATAGAGCTCTCAATGTGGTGGAGTGGTTGCAAATTGGCAGCGATCCCTTCTTTGGAGCCCGAAGGGGGGTTTATATAGGGGAAGGAAAACCCTCTGCCATGTCAGAGACGTTCCATCTCATTAAGGATGAGTCAGTTGTCAGACTGTGTAGCCGGTGGGTCTGGTTGTTTTATGAGGCTGACACAGCCGCCTGACAGTCTGTCCAGGTTGTCCCTTCGGACCTTCATTAATGCTGGCGGCTATGTCAGGTCATGATTATGTCAGAAATCTTTTTCGGACAGTGGGGCAATTCGGCTGATCTTTACTGCTGCCGGACCCTTCACTGGCTCTGGGTCGGTCGCTCCGGGGTATGTCTCCCTGTCACCCTGGATCGGTCGGGTGAGCTCGGGTCATAAATCTCCTAGCGTAGGACTAACTTGAGGCGCTCGGCTGAGGACAATTGAGCTGAGGGATCTACTTTGGGCAACTGGCCCCGAGTGGCGACCCCGGGGCGGCTGACCCCGAGCGGCCGACCTCGGGCGGCTGACCTCGAGTGGCCGACCTCGGGTGACTGACCCCGAGCGGCCGACCTCGGGCGGCTGACCCCGAGTGGCCGACCTCGGGTGACTGACCCCGAGTGGCCGACCTCGGGCGGCTGACCCCGAGCGGCCGACCCCGAGCGGCCGACCTCGGGCGGCTGACCCCGAGTGGCCGACCTCGGGTGACTGACCCCGAGCGGCCGACCTCGGGCGGCTGACCCCGAGTGGCCGACCTCGGGTGACTGACCCCGAGTGGCCGACCTCGGGCGGCTGACCCCGAGTGGCCGACCTCGGGTGACTGACCCCGAGCGGCCGACCTCGGGCGGCTGACCCCGAGTGGCCGACCTCGGGTGACTGACCCCGAGTGGCCGACCTCGGGCGGCTGACCCCGAGTGGCCGATCCCGAGTGGCTGACCTCGAGCGGCTGACCCCGAGTGAACGACCTCGGGTGGCTGACCCCGAGTGGCCGACCCTGGGTGACGGAGCCCGAGAAATCTCGCCTGGGCCGATTTATTTCCCCTGGAACCCGACCGGGCCTCCGACCGAACTCCAAAAAAATCACCTGACCGGATCAAATGAAAACATTTTATTAAATTAGGTCAGTCATTCATGACAAGGAGGTACAACTTCACTATGAACCGACAAAAATATCAATTAGTATTCCATTAGTAATTACGATTATCAACGGAATATCAATAGAAATTTTGCTGTCGGTTTTCGTCGATAAGGTTATCGATGGAATTAGGTTTTATCGGGAACTTTTTTCCGACAGATTTACAAATTTTGTAAGTAAATAGTCATGGATAGCTGGCAAATGTTGTCGACGGAAAGTCATTGTTGATGGAAAGTCAAATTTCATCGGGGATACTGATAGAATATACATGGTCCATTGGTAATTTTTGACTACTTACCGATGGAAAGTCGTGATTCCGTCGAAAATTACCCAGGGAATTTGACTTTTTGTGGGTAAATACCAATGAAATCCCGACATTCCGTCGGTAATTCCCGACGGATTCCCGACTTTCCGTCGGGACTTATCGATAGAATTTGACTTTTCGTTAGTAATTACCAATGAAAATTTTCTTTCCGTCCAGAATAGCCGTTGGTATCAAAACATTTGAGTTCGATATTTGCCAACGGAATCGATATTCCGTCGGAATTCCGTCGAAAAATTATAATTTTTTAATTATTTATTTGAAATTGGGATTATCATGTATACATTTTACATAAAACTATAAAATCATTACAGACGATAGTATCCAAACATAAATATATCAAAATATACACACAAATATATCCAAACAAACACATACATACTCAAACAAACATAGATACACACAAACACAAACTAACAAACTAACTAAAATATACAAATATACAAACACAAACAAACTAAAGTATACTTAACATCAAAATCAAATATCTATGTCTGTCTATGTATCCAATCACATACATTAAAAAATGAATCCATGATAATAGATTGATAGTAGAAACCTATAGAAAATAAAATATAATATATTACGATTCGGCAATTTACCAAAGGGCGTACCCAAGAATACGTATTTACCAAACGGTGTACTATGGTTTCATTTTCACCAAAGGGCGCACTTAATAATAGTGAACTTCCTCTTATACCCCTCCTGTTATCTACTGACTTTCTCCTTCTCTCTCAGTAACAAATTTCGAGATGTCTGCAGATACTTTTTCAAACTTTTATTTTAAAATAATATATTATTTAATCGGCGCTGAAAACGTTGAAAGATAAACATCAAAAAAATATTTCAGTTAACAAATATCTGATCCTCCAATGTGATTTAAAAATATAAATATATAATTTTTATATTTGATTAATAGAAATTAATATATTAAATAATATTTAATATATATAAAAAATATTTATAAATATATTAATATCTCATCCCAGGCTCTTTATTAATAAATATATTAATAAATATATTTAAATATATTAATATATTAATAAATATACTAATATATAAAAAAATTTTGAAAAAAAACGTTGGCTGAAAATTAAAAAAAAAAGAGCGTGTATTGATTTCAGGCCCACGCTGGGCCTGAAATCAATATTTCAGGCTCAGCGTGGGCCTGAAATTTTTTATTTCAGGCCCACATTGGGCCTGAAATCTTATGATTTAGGCTCGACGTGGACTCAAATTTTTTTTCTATTTTAAAAATATATTAATATATAAAAAAAGGTATCAAAACAGTTAATTTCAGATTCAAACACAGGGCCTGAAGTCATCCCAAGATGGTCTGAAGTCAAATATCTTCAAATCCTATAAATAATTAATTTAATAAATAATAATTAAATATAAAAAATATTTTTAAAATTGAAAAATTTTCAGTGCCCCGGGCCTGAAGTCATCCGACTTCATGCCCAAGGAGGGCCTGAAGTCATCAGACTTCAGGCCCTCCACAATTGATATAAAAAAATATTAAAAAAAATTATAAAAATGTTTAATATATAATTACATATTATATAGGAGTGGTTTAGGTATATCAGTGAGTTTGGGTGCCGAAACATCTAATAGGAGTGGTCTAGGAGATGAGATTTTGGGTGCCGAAACATCTAATCTTGCTGTATCACCAATGTTATTGGAGTGGTTTAGGTATATCAGTGAGTTTTGAGCAAAACTCACTGATGGACCTACCATATTTGGAATTCTGAAAACCCTATATCAGTAGACAGAGTTGAGCTAGGAGATAAGATTTTGGGTGCCGAAACCTCTAATCTTGCTGTATCACCAATGCTATAGGAGTGGTTTAGGTATATCAGTGAGTTTTGAGCAAAACTCACTGATGGACCTACCATATTTGAAATTCTGAAAACCATATACCAGTAGACAGGGTTGAGCTAGGAGATGAGATTTTGGGTGCCGAAACATCTAATCTTGCTGTTTCACCAATGCTATAGGAGTGGTTTAGGTATATCAGTGAGTTTTGAGCAAAACTCACTGATGGACCTACCATATTTGGAATTCTGAAAACCCTATATCAGTAGACAGAGTTGAGCTAGGAGATGAGATTTTGGGTGCCGAAACCTCTAATCTTGCTGTATCACCAATGCTATAGGAGTGGTTTAGGTATATCAGTGAGTTTTGAGCAAAACTCACTGATGGACCTACCATATTTGGAATTCTGAAAACCCTATATCAGTAGACAGGGTTGAGCTAGGAGATGAGATTTTGGGTGCCGAAACCTCTAATCTTGCTGTATCACCAATGTTATAGGAGTGGTTTAGGTATATCAGTGAGTTTTGAGCAAAACTCACTGATGGACCTATCATATTTGAAATTCTGAAAACTCTATATCAGTAGACAGGGTTGAGCTAAGAGATGAGATTTTGGGTGCCGAAACCTCTAATCTTGCTGTATCACCAATGCTATAGGAGTGGTTTAGGTCCATCAGTGAGTTTTGCTCAAAACTCACTGATATACCTAAACCACTCCTATAGCATTCGTGATACAGCAAGATTAGAAGTTTCGGCACCCAAAATCTCATCTCCTAGCTCAACCCTGTCTGCTGATATAGGGTTTTCAGAATTCCAAATATGGTAGGTCCATCAGTGAGTTTTGCTCAAAACTCACTGATATACCTAAACCACTCCTATAGCATTGGTGATACAGCAAGATTAGATGTTTCGGCACCCAAAATCTCATCTCTTAGCTCAACCCTGTCTACTGATATAGAGTTTTCAGAATTCCAAATATGATAGGTCCATCAGTGAGTTTTGCTCAAAACTCACTGATATACCTAAACCACTCCTATAACATTGGTGATACAGCAAGATTAGAGGTTTCGGCACCCAAAATCTCATCTCCTAGCTCAACCCTGTCTACTGATATAGGGTTTTCAGAATTCCAAATATGGTAGGTCCATCAGTGAGTTTTGCTCAAAACTCACTGATATACCTAAACCACTCCTATAGCATTGGTGATACAGCAAGATTAGAGGTTTCGGCACCCAAAATCTCATCTCCTAGCTCAACTCTGTCTACTGATATAGGGTTTTTAGAATTCCAAATATGGTAGGTCCAGCAGTGAGTTTTGCTCAAAACTCACTGATATACCTAAACCACTCCTATAGCATTGGTGAAACAGCAAGATTAGAGGTTTCGGCACCCAAAATCTTATCTCCTAGCTCAACTCTGTCTACTGATATAGGATTTTCAGAATTCCAAATATGGTAGGTCCATCAGTGAGTTTTGCTCAAAACTCACTGATATACCTAAACCACTCCTATAACATTGGTGATACAGCAAGATTAGATGTTTCGGCACCCAAAATCTCATCTCCTAGACCACTCCTATTAGATGTTTCGGCACCCAAACTCACTGATATACCTAAACCACTCCTATATAATATGTAATTATATATTAAACATTTTTATAAATTTTTTTTTATATTTTTTATATCAATTGTGGAGGGCCTGAATTCTGATGACTTCAGGCCCGGGGCACTGAAAATTTTTCAATTTTAAAAATATTTTTTATATTTAATTATTATTTATTAAATTAATTATTTATAGGATCTGAAGATATTTGACTTCAGACCATCTTGGGATGACTTCAGGCCCTGTGTTTGAATCTGAAATTAAGTGTTTTGATACGTTTTTTTATATATTAATATATTTTTAAAATAGAAAAAAAATTTGAGTCCACGTCGAGCCTAAATCATAAGATTTCAGGCCCAACGTGGGCCTGAAATAAAAAATTTCAGCCCACGCTGGGCCTGAAATATTGATTTCAGGCCCAGTGTGGGCCTGAAATCAATACACGCTCTTTTTTTTTAATTTTTAGCCAACGTTTTTTTTCAAATTTTTTTTATATATTAGTATATTTATTAATATATTAATATATTTAAATATATTTATAATATATTTATTAATAAAGAGCCTGGGATGAGATATTAATATATTTATTAAATATTATTAATATATTTATAAATATTTTTATATATATTAAATATTATTTAATATATTAATTTCTATTAATAAAATATAAAAATTATATATTTATATTTTTAAATCACGTTGGAGGATGAGATATTTGTTAACTGAAATATTTTTTTTATGTTTATCTTACAACGTTTTCAACACCGATTAAATAATATATTATTTTAAAATAAAAGTCTGAAAAAGTATCTGCAGACATCTCGAAATTTGTTACTGAGAGAGAGAAGGAGAAAGTCAGTAGATAACAGGAGGGGTATAAGAGGAAGTTCACTATTATTAAGTGCGCCCTTTGGTGAAAATGAAACCATAGTACACCGTTTGGTAAATACTTATTCTTGGGTACGCCCTTTGGTAAATTGCCGATTACGATTAGAATGATGTATAGCACGAATTGTATAACTAATTTTCATTGGATACAATAGCAGATAATGTTGAAGAAATTAACGTATTAGAATATATAAACAAGCCTCAGTGAAAGCTAATGAGTAGGGTCTGTGGGATCATAAGTCTCCTGTGACTCAAAAGCATACTCTGTCGGAGGATGCACACGCATTAAAGCTATAATATCTCGCATATGACCCATGAGAACTCTATTTTCATCCCTATGTTGCTGGTCCTCCTCTGCTATCCTCGCATCCTCTGTGTCTCGGCGGCCATCCACTACTACATCCTCTCATCTATAGAGGTCATTTGAGTATGCAGTTCATGATTTTCTTGTCTGAAAATCACCATCTCAGAAAAATAGGAACTGGCATGACCCCTAGGATGCCTTAAGCGCTCAAAAGAAATTTTGGCCTGAGAGACTAAGCCGTAGAGGGTGAAATTTTTTGTCTGTTCACCGACAACATCATAATATATCTCGTTAAGTGCGTCGACGGACAGAGACTGTGATCCCCCCCACTACTTTAGGCTGAGATGCTTGAGCTACTCTATCAATGATTTACGTCTGTATTATAAAATATAATATGATTATTGATCGATTCGATGACAAGTACTAAAGGTAAGCAAGATAGAAACTATTACATAAAGTTAATTTACTTACGTGGATGGCTTTAGAACGAGCATCGACAAATATGTCATCTTTTTTTTTATAGGTCTTCACAAAGACCTCCATACTAGTAGGTTGTCAAGCTAGTCGACGTTCCTACATACACAAATATATTAGGCTAAAGTTATACAACTTTGGTAATTAGAAATCTTGCTTTGTACCCACTTTAAATTAAATTTACTAAATCCATAGCATGTTTGACAATAGATTTGAACCCAGACGTATGATAAGTTGTTCCGGTACTCAGGCCACCTGACTTGGTGTTTCTATTAGCTCGAGCCTTATCAACATTGTCTTTCAATCTTTGTTCAACCTAGGTGGTCGTCTATGCATCCCATATCTCGACAGAAACATTCACCGATTTTATGCCACTTTTTCTTATATAATAGAGGAAATCTTTGTAAAACTTGATACAACAAATGTTTCATGTTGTTTTAAATATTTCCTCCTGACCCTCCTCTCATATATATCTTTTCTGCAATCATAAGTTGAAAATTTAGCAAAGTAATGGGTAACCACGAATTCATTATACCAAATATATTTAATTTACTTACCATGAATTCATTATTATAAAATATCTTCGTCTCATGATCTACATGCTTCCATGTAGTACTTTTGCATACTTGTTCTTTAAATTTACTAGTGATATAAGAGGATACCTATTGACCATTTGGAATAAAGCTGTACGAAAAAAATAAAAACTTATGAGAATGATATTATAACAATATATGAACTTTAATTACTATTAACAATAAATACTTATGATTCTTCAACAACTCGTAAAATCCTATAGACATGGGGAGCTACTGCCTGCTGCTCTGCTATAAGGAATGTCTACAAAATAATATTATAAGACATCATAATAAAGGTGATTAACATGATAATAAAAATACAAAACAATATGGATGCATAACTTACTTAATGAACAATAAAGCTAATATTTAATCATCATTAACATCTTACTAATCAACAATAGCAATTTTTATGTCCTTATCACTAGACTCTGATAGTTCGATAAGACTCTCGCTGTTGGACATCTTTCCATCAGCTATATCCTCATAAGTTATATTAACATCTACAAGTAAATCAAATGTGGATTGGAGTTGTGAATTAACTAAATATCTCTCTACTTTATAATTCTGAAATGCATCATGATTTTGAGCAGTGATGGTGTTCGACATTTCTATAGTCAAGCGAGGTTTCATTCGATAAATAGATAACCATTCACTATATGTTCTTCTTTTTGTAGGGTATTCAAGATAAAAAACCTGACTCGCTTGTTCCTCGAAAATGAAAGGTTCAAATTTGTTGAAAATTTTATTTTTATTAACCTCCACTAATTTATAATTTGGATGTATTCTTGTATTTGTTCTTGGGGTTGGAGCATACCATGAACATTTGAACAACACACACCATTTTATAGGTAATGTAGGATATTCAATCTCTATGATTTAGTCCAGTCTACCATATTAATCAAACTCTATGTTATTATTGTCGATATATCCTTTGACATAAACTCCAAAATTATATATTAATCTCTGTGAATCTTATTGTGCCACGTGGAATCTTAGCCCATTAACATACTAACCAGAGCACACCTTTATTTTATAGAGCGGTCTTAATGCAATATTCATTATTCTGTCATCTTGCACATTGATATTCGATGGTCTTTTACCTATATAAATAATAATGATATATATTAGGACTGAACTTAATAGACATAAACAAATTAATTTTTTTACTATATTGCAACTTATATATATTTGAAACCATAATGCAAATTCGACCTCTAACTTTTTAGCTATCTCACTTGCACCCATTAATGAATTTTGTAGATATAGTTGTTGTTTGTATAAGCTATGAAAGAAGGATATTTTAAGACAATTGAGATATCAAGCAAACAAATAAAATAAGATAACTGATTCATTAGAGAAGTCAGCTTATTTTACATATGATTTGACCTGATCACAGTTTAAGAATATGTATATTCTTACAACATCATATTCCTGCTCATTTAACCATCTAGAAACATATGCACCTATTGACTTACCAGGAAAATTGAAAATAGAAAGCATTGATGGGTCTATCGGTTGAACATCATCAGAATTTCTATGGCACTTGCGATGTCTGATTTTCACATTGTTAGCAAAATAATAGGAGTAGAAAAAAGATGCTTCTTCAACTAGATAGACATTACATATTGACCCCTCAATTATTGCTTTGTGTCAAACATTATTCTTTAATTTTCTCAAAAAACCGTTTGAATAGATACATCCATCTGTACTGCAAGGTCCAACTATTTGTATCTCGTATGATAAATGTACTGGTAAATGTTCCATTGAATAAAAAAAACTAGATGGAAATATGAACTCTAGCTTACATAATATGAGAGGAATGTCTATTTTTAGCTGAAGTATATCATCCATCATAATATACCTCGCAGTCAAATCTTTAAAAAATAGACTCAATTCTATAAATGTTTGCCAAACATTTTGAGGAAGTACATTACGAAAGAGGAAGTACATTACGAAAAATTATTGGAATATGTCTTTATATGAATACATGACAGTCATGATCTTCGTTTCAAACATTTTAACTTGTTCATATCCATGCATTGAGCCATATTTGAGGCATACTCATCAAAAAATTTTATTTTCTTAACCAACTACATAAAATTTGTTTACCATCTTTGTTCAACGTATAACAAACCTTTGAAAATCTATTGGTTGTTTCGTTCATATGTCACTCTAGTTTGTTTACTAGTTTTTTTAATTCTTCACGTGGTTTTGTAATGTCTTTAGTTCTTCCAAGCACATTCATCATAATGTTAAAGATATCTTCGAAGAATTTTTTTTCAACATGCATGACATCTAAATTATGTCGAATAAAGAGATACTTCCAATATGACAACTCCTAAAAAATACTCCTTTTCTTCCAACCATACTTTCAAATCCTAACAATGTATTTATTGATCTCATCAGAACCAGGTTAAGATGTTGGTAGAAATTCATAATTGTCTATTTGTTCAATAATTTCTTCACTTGGAGCATTAACTGGAGGCAGTTTTCTGACTATAATATTCTTTAGATTTTTTTTTGTTTCGCCTATCATTCGTAGTCGTGAATTACAGGATGATTATCAAATCAAGATACCTTTCCACTATAAGATAATGAAAATACATTAGAATCTGTCATGCAGTGTGAACATGCTAATTTACTAGTTGTGTTTCATCCAGACAACATTGAGTATATGCTGGAAAATCATTGATCATCCTTAATAATGTAGTATTCAACCGAAAATTTATTTTACTTGCAACATCATAAGTCACCGACCCTACATTCCATAATTCATTCAACTCGGTAATCAGAAGTTGAAGGAAAATATTTATCTTATCTTTGGGATTGATTGGATCATGAATTAGTATGGTAAGGAATATAAATTTATTTTTCATACAAATCTATGGAGGTAAATTATGCAGTGTTAATATCACTGGCCAAGATGAATATTGCTATCCCGACTGACTAAATAGCTAAAATCCATCTGCAGAAATCCCCAATTTGACATTATGAGGTTCCATTGTAAAGGAAGGATCTACGGTATCATGATGTTTCCATATAGGAGAATCACAAGAATAACATATTATACCTCCTTCACACTCATGCTCATGATGCCACATCATGTGGCATGCAGTTGCGACAGATACATATAAGCATTGAAGTCTAGCAGTTAACAGATAGTAATACATGACTTTCCATGCAATATTTTTTTCTTCTTCCTTAGTATACAAGTACGATACTTATAACGAGAGTGACTAAAGATTTTACATTCACTCAGTTGGTTGTCCTCATTCTAATGATCATGCAGTTGTCTATACAAAAATTGATCTTCTCTACAGGTAAACCTAAACCTCTAACCAATTTATTTGTATTGTAGAATCTATCAATCATTATGTTATCAGCAGAAAGCAACTCTAACATTAATTGACATATTTCATCATAACATCATTCAAAAATGATGTTCTAGTTTCATATTTAACAACTTTAGGAATGACCTAAAGGAATATCTTCCCACACTTCTCTTTTACTATACTTTAACATTTCATATAATTGTTGATATTCAGGTGCAAGTATTTCATCTATATTGGAATAATCAACTGCATTCATCGCATCGTGAACTATTGATTGTATTGCAATATCATTAGTTGATGACTCAAGCAACGCAATAAATATGTCAGATGATGAACTAATAGAAGGCCCAATTGGTTCATATACATAAGGTTCTCCATGACAGTGCAAGTTATAGTAGTTTGACATAAACTATTTCTACATATATGTACTCTCACAGTATCCTCATCACTATAGACTATATTTCTACATTTTACATGATTACATGAACACTTTAATTCAACACCATTCATATATTCTGGATGACTCTTAGTAAAGTTCATAAATTATTTAAGTTCAGTAATGAAATCATTTTTGATAAATCCATTATTTAATCGATTATACATCCAAGTTTTGCTCATATACATTGTTGTCTAATAAGAATAAAATTTAGAATATTATTAAACTTTTATAAATTGAATGAATTAAGTAGTAAAAGTTAATTAAATAATATATATTATTAAATCTTGTGAGAACATCATGAGCTAAGTAGTTACAGTAGCATGAGCTAAATTAATTTAGACACTAAACAAATCTAAAACACAAAAATTTAAATTATAAGAAATGTATACTTTAGATTAGACAAAAACCAAAGTCTATTTTCTTTAATTTCCAATAACATTAAAACACTAACAAAATAATTAGTTCAAAAAGATAGTTCTTATAATAAACACTTTTCATATTCCTATAATAAGCTCTAAAATACCATACTCAAATAACCTAATAATTATAGCTAATGCACACACTAAACAAATTCTACTAATTTAATAAATACAGTGTCCTAAAAAAAATTATACCTGAAGATCAGTAGTCGAGACGGAGAAGAACAACAAATATAATATCCTACCAAATAATCAAAAAAAATTATACTTAAACTTAATCGCAAATAATTTTTTTTTGTGATTATACTTATAAAATTATTCACATTAAACAAAATTGTGAAATGGCACTAAAATTGGATTGGACGTGACTAGAACTGGCTGACACTGGCTAGATATCGATCGGACACAGCGACTAAGGCTAGCACTGGTCGGCCATGTCCAAAACCAGCTGGCCACAGCTAGAACTGGCCGACCGCAACCAAAAGTCAGTAGGCTGTAGCCAAAATCGACCGGCTGCAGCTAGAACCGGACGGTTGCGGCTAGAATCGGTCGACCGACCTCTACTTGATCTGGCCTGCCAACCGCTGCTAGATCTGGCCGGTCGACCATTGCCATGAGGAAGGAGACCGGAGGAGAGGAAGGCCGATGTACCTTCACCGGAGATCGAGTCAATGAAGGAGGAGGCCGGAGGATATCAGAGTCGGAGGAGGAGATTGAGCGCGCGAGGAGAAATGAGAGCTCAACCCTAATTTTATTTGCAAATTCCCAACGGAATATAAATCCGTTGGGAATTTCCAACGGAAATTCTTATTACGTAGGTAATATGCCGTAGCATACGTGGCTAACTTGGGTTACTTTGACTGAAATAAACCTAAGTTTTTGACGGAATGTTAATTCCATTAGAAATATTTACCGACAGAACCCTACATTCCATCAGGAATTGCCTCGGCCATGCAGTCAAATCCCTTATTACCAACAAAAACTTATACTCTATCGATATTTTTCAATGGAACAACAGTTCCGTCGGTATCCACCGACGAAATATTAAATCCGTCGGTAATTCCATCGGTATTGCTGATTTTTCTTGTGGTGCTTGTAGAGGTCCACCGTGTGGATGACTAAGATGAATAGTATTTTTGACTATGACATATTTTATATCACATTAAACATGACATAAATTTCCATTTACTACAAGATTGACAAACTTAAATCTGCCTTAGTAACATGGATTCAACCTTAATCCTTGGTATTTTGTTTTCCAAAAAATAAATCTAATCTGTTTACTTAACGAACCAAACAATATATTATCGATATCTTTCACCTAATTACAAGTGAATGAGGTTTTAGGGGCTGATGCGAGAGTGATGTACCCAACCTAGCTAGAGAGGATTTTCATAAGATTTAGACATATGTATTCCGTTTCACAAGATTAAAATGACAGACAAGTCTACTGGAATGCATTATGTAATTCTTCTAAGAGCTCAAGGGGGAGTGCAAGAGCTCATGTCAATGGTATGGGCCTAAATGCGCTAGTAACTAGATGTTTGTAATTAACCAAGTATATTTAAAAAGTAGTCCAGCGTATAAAGTTTTCGTTAATGCAGACACTATAAGAAATATCAGGATTACAGGTGGAATTACGGACGGAAATTGAATTCCATAAGGAAATTTTGACGGAAATAACATTTTGTTGGGAATTTGGGGACTTGCGCATGTGGCAAGTATTTCCTGAATAGAAATTCCCGACCAAATTCAGTTTTCATCGGAAATTCCCAACGGAAATTGAATTCCATTGAGAACTCTCGATCAATTTGATTGCCCACGCGTTATCTCTCCTTTCTTTCGATTGGGCTCTCTGACACCTAGGTCTGGCCAGCCGACCACTGCCGGGCGGCTAGATCTGTCAGGTGTGTCACTGCAGCTGGTCATTTTATTGGTCTTTCATTTTTTGTCTAATATGCTATAACGAATCAACTGTCGGACTAGCTAGATAGAGTCACTCTTAGATCTGTTTCTCGTATCTCTGTTATTTTTTTGTTTATCTTTGTGTTTCCTTTTTCTATGGAATTATTTATCAATCTCTTGATGCTTGCCAAACTTACGGTGGTTTGCCATCTTCCTTTTATATGATGTGGACTAGCAGATGGATTGGCATTTGGCACGTGCAAAGTTGCGTGGTTATGATATTGAACTTATATAAGATACCTGGAAATGCTTATGATTTGTTTATCATTTTCAATCTTATATAAAATCCATGGAACTTATCGTTTTCATTGTCAAGGAGTCAAGAAACCATGTGCCAATGCATTCATATCTATATCAATCGATTTGTGCCAGCATTTGATTGCTTTGATAACTTGTAAACGAAAGTTGTCGAAACAAAAGTGCTGACAACAATTTGTTTGCAAGCATTTGATTGCCTTTTAGTGTGTTATATTAGAGTTTATTATAGGAACATGAAAAGGATTTATTATAGGAGATTCATCTAGAGCTAATTATTTTGTTAGCATTTTAGTGCTATTGGAACATGAAAAATAGTATTTTATTATTATTTGTCTTATCTAAAATATATGTTTCTTCTGATTTAGGTTTATCTTAATCACATTAAGTTTTAATTAACTTTTACTATTTAATTGTATTTGTACAAGTTTAATAATCTTTAAAATTTTATTTTTATTAGACAATAATATATATAAACAAAGTTTGGATATACAATCGATTAGACAATGGATTTATTAAAGATGATTTTGTTGCTAAACTTGAATATTTTATGAACTTTGCTAAGAGTCGTCTAGAATGTATACATGATGTCGAGTTATGGTGTCCGTGTAATCATAAAAAATATAGAAATACAGTCTATTGTGATGAGGATACCATTAGAGTACATATATAGAAATAGTTTGGTGCCAAATTACTATAACTAGTACTGTCACGGAGAATCTTATATGTATGAACCAATTAGGTTTTCTGGTGGTTCGTCGTAGGGCACAACTGTTGTTGTGCCTAAATCGTCAACTAATGATATTGCAATGCAATTAATGATTCACGATACGATAAATGCAGTTAATTATTCCAATATAGATGAAATATCAATACATAAATATCAACAATTATATGATATATTAAAGGATAGTGAAAAAAAGTGTGGGAAGAATATTCTGATCATTCCCAACTATCAGCTACTATAAAGTTATTGAATATGAAAACATAACATCATTTTTCAGAAAAATGTTACGATGACATATGCCAATTGATGTTAGGCTAGGTTTGGTAGGGGGTAATGTAATTGGGTCTGTAATGTAATCAAGTTTGTAATGTAATGTAATGTAATCTTGATTACATTGTTATGTTTGGTAATGAGTTGTATGTAATATTTGATAACCATTACAAGTTGGATTCCTTTGTTTGGTGAGGGGTAATCCATCCTGTAATGTAATCAAGATTGACGACCGACGACCGTCGCCGACCGGCTGGTGACCATCGACCGGCCGGCGACCGACGGCCACCGGTGACCGGCGGCCGCCGGCGACCGGCCGGCAACCGGTGATCCGCTTGCGACCGACGACCGTCGCCGCCCGGCCGACGACTTTACAAGCTGTAATGTAATCCAGATTACGGATGTTTTGTTTTGTAATCCAGATTACAAATCATTAACCTCTTTTGTAATCGAGATTACATTACATTACAATTTTAAAGTTATTCCAAACAAAGGAATCCAACTTGTAATGTAATCTTGATTACATTACAGGGTGGATTACACCCTACCAAACGCAATCTTAGAGTTGTTCTCTGTTGATAATATAATGACTGATAGCTTCTATAATACAAAGAAATTAGTTAGAGGTTTAGATTTACCTGTTGAGAAAATTGATTGTTGTATAAATAACTACATGATCTATTGGAATGAAGATAACTTGAGTGAATACAAAATCTGTAGTCACCCTCGTTATAAGCCTCATACTCGTATACCAGGGAAGAAGAAGAAAAATATTGCTTAGAAACTGATGTATTACTTTCCGTTAATTATATTGTTAGACTTCAACATTTATATGCATATATATGCTACTACAACTTACCACATGATGTGACATTATGAGCATGAACACGAAGGAGGTATAATGTGTCATCCTTGTGATTCCCCTATATGGAAATATCTTGATACTTATTTCCTTCCTTTGTAATGAAACCACGTAATGTGAGATTGAGATTTTCCACAAATGAATTTAAGTCATTTGGTCAGTCGGGACAGAAGTATTCATCTTGGCCATTTATATCAACACCGTATAATTTACTGCCATGATTGTGCATGAAAGAAGAATTTATATTCCTTACTATATTGATTCCTGATCCAACTAGTCCCGAAGAGAAGATAGATATTTTTCTACAACCTCTAATTATCGAGTTGAATAAATTATGGACTGTAGGGTCAGTGGCTTATGATGTTGCAAATGAACTAATTTTAGATTGCATGCTATATTATTATGGACGATTAGTAATTTTTTAGCATACTCAATGCTATCGACATAGAGCATAGCTGATAAATTAGCATGCTTACATTGCATGACAGTCTGATGCATTTTTACTATCTTGCAATAGGAAGGTATCTTGGTTTGATAATCACCATAAATTTTTACCAATTGATCACCCTTTTAGGCGAAATAAAAGAAATTTCCTAAAGAATGTTATAGCAAGGAAACTTCCTCCGACAATCCATGCTTCAGGTGAAGAAATAATTGACCAAATAGACAATTATAGATTTCTGTCGGTATATTAACCTAGTTTCGATGAGATAAACAAATACATTGTTAAGATGTGCAAGTCTAGTTGGAAGAAAAAGAGTATTTTTTTGGAGTTGCCCTAAAGTATCTACTCATTCGACATAATTTAGATGTCATGCATGTTGAAAAAAATTTCTTCGATAATATATTCAACACTATGATGAACGTGCCTGGAAGAACTGAAGACACTGCAAAATCACATGAGGAATTAAAAAACTAATCAGCAGACAAGAGTTGCATAAGAAAAAAACAACAAATAGATTTTCAAAGGCTTATTAAATATTGGACAAAGATGGTAAGCAAACTTTATGTAGTTGATTAAAAGAAATAAAATTTCTAGATGACTATGCTTTTAATATGGCTCGATGCGTTGATATGAATAAGTTAAAGATATTTGGAATGAAAAGTCATGTATTCATCCAAAGACTTATTCAGTAGCTTTCCATGATTTACTTCCTTAAAATGTTTGGTAAGCACTTACAAAATTAAATCTATTTTTTAGAGATTTGACATCGAGGTGTATTATGATGGATATGTTTTGGCTAGAAATAGACATTCCTTTTATACTATGTAAGCTAGAGTGAATATTTCTATCCAGTTTTTTTGATTTAATGAAACATCTACCAGTATATTTACTATACGACTATACGAGGTAGAAATAGTTGGTCCTGTTCAGTACAGATGGATGTATCCATTCGAACGATTTTGAGAAAATTAAAGAATAATGTTCATAACAAAGCAAGAGTTGAGTAGTCAATATGTAATATTTATCTGGTTAAAGAAACATCTTCTTTCTGCTTCTATTATTTTGCTGATAATGTGAAAATTAGACACCGCAAGTGTCCTAAAAATTCTGATTAATGCTCAACCGATAGACCCATTAATGTTTTCTATTTTCAAATTTCCTAGTAAGCCAATGGGTGCATATGCTTCTAGATGGTTAATTGAACAGGAATACCATGCTGCAAGAACATACATACTCTTAAACTGTTATGAGATTAAACCATACATAAAGTTGACTTCTCTAATAAAACATTTATCCCATTTTATTTGTTTTCTTGATATTGCAATTGTCTTAAAATTTCCTTCTTTCACAGCTTGTAAGAACAACAACTATTTCTACAAAATTCATCAATGGGTACAAGTGAAGTAGTTGAAAAGTTAGAAGCTAAATTTGCATTATGGTTTCAAATATATGTAAGTTGGAAAGACCATAAACTTTTAGAATTTTTTAGTTCAGGTCTATTAAGTCCATTCCTATTTTATATCATAATTATTTATATAGGTGAAAGATAGAATATCAAATGCGCAAGATGATAAAATAATGAATCTTGCATCAAGACCCCTTCGTAAAATAATGGTGTACTCAGGTTACGATGTTAATGGGCTCAAATTCCACGTGTCACAATGAGATACACGAAGATTAATTTATAATTCTGGTGTTTGTGTTAAAGGATCTATTGATAACAATAACACTATATTTGATTACTATGGTAGACTAGGTAATGCAGGAGTATTCTATGGATATTTTATTAATTTTAGTAAATTAGTCTTTTTTTATCATTTTTGAGTTTTATTTTATATTTTAGATATTTTTTTATAATTTTTATATTTTGCAATTTTAGGACTTTTAGTCCTTTAAAAATTTTAAGAAATAATTTTATTTTCTAAAAATTAGTTTAGATTTTATCTTTTTATAAGTTTGTTCTTTTTATTTTTTTTTCTGTTGTGATTTTTTCTTATTTTTCAAGCTATTTAAATACAAGTTAGGGTTGATGTAAAGGGAGAAGAGTAGTTTTTAATTAATAATATTTTCGGCAATGCTATTTTTTTTCTATTTTCTAGTATTCCTCTTCGAATTAATAGGTTTTAGAAGATTATTTCTGGTATTCGTGTGCAAATCAACGGATTCAATAACCCACAAGATAATCACTATTCTTCCCGGCGTCAGTCGGTATCAGAGCTCTTAGATTCATGGATGATCGTTGTGATTGTGGTCATGGTCATAAAAGACAGGTTCCGACTGAGGAAGTCATGCATCAGGATTGAAGCATACCGTACGAGCTCATTAAAGATCCACAGAGACAAGTCACGGAGTTATCCCAGTGTCTAGTGGTGCAAGATCTTGAAGATCATGAGGTACGTAGTCGAGATCGTGATAGGTAGGTTCCAGTTGAGGAAGCCTCACATTGTGATTGTAGTTCCCAAGATCCTAAAGGTTATAAGTTCTTTTATTTCAATTTGGATAAAATTTTTCTTGAGAAAAATATTGACGATAAAATCAAAATTGTCGGTGATCCAATTTATGACAAAGACAATATCAAGTCAATTAGCAAGCCAGTATATAATGAGAAAGAAATTCACATTGTACTTTATGACAGTGTAATTCTCATGATACGGTCATCTCTGGGGATGCTAATTCTCACAATACATCAACCCATATGCATTCGCGTGTCTTGCCAAACAATCTCATCAGTAAATCTATAGTTGGTGCATGCCACCAGCTAGTTCAGCAAACTCATCAAAGCTTACCTTTACAACTTCTTGGACCTGTTGAGTATGATAATCCTCTAGAACTTGGTTCTGCAATTAAATATTTATCATATGAAAGTAGCAATCCTTTGGAAGAGAGATATCCATTATTTTCTCTATCTATTAGAAAGAAGTTGCTCTCTTTACATTCAACATTGGAAGCCACCAGATATGCACAAGCACTACAATCCTACAAATAGGGGTATCCTGTCCGAGATGAAGCAGATGAATTTGAGGACATGAGCAAAGTTTGCAATGTCATGCTCATCAGCGGATCATTGAGGATTACCAAAATTCAGGAGCTGCTAGTGGATTTTGTCAATTCGGTACCGAATGATCTTCCTCCCGGACTACCACCTGACACTACCTGAACTCGAGGACGAGTTCTTTTCAACCCGGGACGTCTGATGCAGGAGCATTCTTTATTAATTTTAGTAAATTAGTCTTTTTTTTAATAATTTTTGAGTTTGTTTTATATTTTAGATATTTTTTATCTTTTGGAAATTTAGAATTTTTAGCCCTTTTAAAATTTTTAGAATTAATTTTATTTTCTAAAAATTAGTTTAGATTTTATTTTTTATAAGACTTGTTCTTTTTATTATTTTTTTCTATTCTGACTTTTTCTTATTTCTTAGACTATTTAAACACAAGTTAGGGTTGATAAAGGGAGAAGAGAAGTTTTTAATTAATAATATTTTGGATAGTGTCATTTATTTTCCTATTTCCTGGTATCCCTCTTCGAATCAACAGGTTCTAGCAAATTATTTTCGATATTCGTGTGTGAATTAATGGATTCAATAGCCCGCAAGATAAATGTTGAGGCAATCTGTGGTCCGGAGTGATCAAGTGTTTTGTTGTTTGGGCAAAGGGTTAAAGTTAGGTTTACCCTTGTGTTCTTATATGTGTATGTTGAGTGTGCAGGTTGTACAGGTTACACATATGGACTTGACTGGACGACCTCGGTACGGTGAAGGGTGGCATGGAGACAAGCTGGAGGCTTTTGTGCACCCGAGGGACCTTGGAGAGCAGGGACGATGAGCTGATGGGCGCGGACTTCGAGGCATGTGTGAAGGATGGCATGGAGGCAAGCTGGAGGCTTGCGTGCATCCGAGGGATGGGAGCCGAAGATGAAGAGGGCGTGAAGGCAACAGTTGAGGCTGCGGAGGAGGAGTCAATCGAGTCGTGAGGGTACGAGTGCTGTGTGATTGTACTCGGGAAAGTCCTAGGGTCGAGTGCTGAGAGAAGTGTACTCAGGAAGGGAAATCCTAGGTGTGTAAGTAGGGCAGTCGACTGCCATTGGGGCAGTCGACCGGTAAAACTCACAGAAAGGGTCTGGCTACTAGACCAGTCGACTGCCCTGGGAGCAGTCAACTGGTGACAGCCAAAATTCGAACGTTAGGCGTGTAACGGTCGGATTTTGGTGGGGGCAGTCGACTACCCTTGGGGGCAGTCGACTGGTGGCGAGTTATCAGCCTAGGGTTCTATTTAAAGAGGACGTCGTGAAGGCTGAGACTCTTGACGAATCTTGTCTTGGTTAAAGGCAAGATAGTAGTCTTTGTGCTTAGAGGTTTGCTTGGTGCTGTGGCAATGTTTCTCCACCCACAAGGAGCGACGAGGGCTAGCCGGAGGTTATCCGGGGATTGATCCACCGACGGATTCTTGGATTAGTCACCCGTCCGGGGTGGATACCAAGTAAATCTTCATTGTTTGCATTGGTTAGTTTTGTCTTATTATTTTTATTGTATATTCCGCTGCACAAACTAACCGTGTAGGTAGAAGAGATTCGAAAAATGCTATTCACCCCTCCTCTAGCGTACGCAAGCGATCTATGAATTGGTATCAGAGCGAGGACTGCTCTTGATCGGACTAACCGCTGAGGGAGCACACGCTAGAGGAAGAAGAAAATGGATGACAAATTTGGGGACGACATCTACACTCCACCGCCCTACGATCATGAAGACTTCAATTTTTGGAGGGCAAGGATAGAGACATGGTTCGGGATGGAGTGGGACCTTCGAATCGCGCTTGAAGAGCCATATGAGATTCCAAAGGATAAGCACAGGAAGAGGCTTAGGCCTAGATATTGGAGTAAAAAACAACAAGATCAAGCAAAAGCAAACGAGAAGGTAATTAGCATTTTGGTAAATATTTTACCTAATAATATTTTGAGTTGTGTAGGTGAATATAGAGATGCACATGAATTATGGAATAAAGTCAAAGAATATCATGAAAATTCTACACAAATTCAAGAGCCCAAAGAAATCAATTCATTGGTTCAAGAAGTGGAAGATGAGAGTGAGAGATCTTCGACATCCGAAGAAGAAAAAGAAGGAGAAGTATCAACATCATCAAGTGGAGTGGAAGAAGAAAGTGAGAGGTCATCCACCTCATCTAGAGAAGAGGAGGAGGTCACCACCTCAAGGATTGAGGGGGAGGAGAGACCCTCATCTACACAAGAATAAGAGGAAGCATCTTCTTCATCCAAGGTTGAAGAGGAAGTCAACCTAGCCTCTACCTCCACCAAAGTCAAATCAAAAGAACATATCACATGCCTTGGTTGCCACGAAAAGGGGCACTACAAGGATAAGTGCCCTTTAGGTAAGAAAAAGGAGGTACTCTCTAAACCCGGGTCCATTCGATTTAAGTCTAACATGAATTGTAGGAATGGAGAAGCCCAAGAGAGGAAAATGTAGATTAGATGCTTCACATGCGGAGAATTAGGGCACTACCACACCAAGTGCCCAAAGAAAGGTGAAATAAAGAAAATGGAGCATATAAGAAGATGGGAGAAGGAGGAAAGAAGGAAGAGATGAAGTTCACAACAAGGAGGGACTACAAGGGTAAGGGAGGTAATTCCTAACCCTAGGTTAAAAGTAATTCAATTTCAAGTTCTTCCTTGCATTTTAAAAATCATGTTAATTACCCATCCATGCATGCTAGTTTTAATGAAAAATGCTTAATGGTGCATAATTTTGGTTTTAAATATAATGATAGGACTAGGGTTAACAAGATAGATCAAAACCCTAGGAAAGACATACATCATGATCAACCCAAGACCTCTAAACCTAAGAATCATGACACTAATCCCAAGAAGGGAAGGAATGTGCCTAGGAAAATGGGTAGCTCTAGGAATATCCAAAGTGGACATATGGACTCCAAAGTTAAAGGTCTAGAGAGGGAAAATCAAGCCTTGAGGGCAAGACTTGATAAATTAGAAAAGACCCTAGAAAGATTCACGGTTGGATCAAAGGGTCTAGATATGGTGTTGGGTAGTATAAAACTCAACTATGATAGATCGGGGTTAGGATACCGGTCTAAGACCTCCAAGGCCAACAAAAAGAAGTATGTTGAGGAAGCATATAATCTTGGCAAGAAGGAGAAGACCAAAAATGGCAAGGGAGTGCCATTTGAGGGTAGAAAGATCAACTTAACCAAAGATAAGGTGTCTAAGATTAAGAAGGTTCATTTTGCAGGCCAAGAGTCACCGGGAGTACACTGATGTGGTCTAGTGTGGGTAGAGTCACCTAGGAAGGTGGCTAGGGCACAGAGCTTAAGTGGGAGCTCTAGGAGCCTTTGGGGTCCATGGTAAATGGATCTCAAGAGTTTTTCTCCTAGGAAATTAGGTGAATTGTGCCAAAAAGGGTTGGAAGACTTGGGTAAGTCTTAATCCTAATTTTTGGCACATTAAAAGGGAACTTAGGGAGAAAAAAAATGAAAATGAGGTTATAATTGATAAAATTAAGGTTTAATGGGCAAATCCTATGTAATTCAGTGCTAGAAATGAATTATGATCAAGTATAAGAGGACACATTAAGGAGAAGTCAAAATTAAAACTTTTGGGATGAGTTTAAATAATACATTTTAGAGAAAGTTGAGTTTCATGCCAATCTTCGGATTTGGAGTACATTTATTTGGAAACATATTTTTCTCAAATAGATATAGGATCCACAAATCTCCTCACGAAATTTTAGAATTTTTGGAGATTTGTAGAATTAATTAGGCATTACTGAAATTGGGCTGAAAACCTGAAATTCAGGTATCAGTCGACTGCCCTGGGGGGTAGTCGACTGATCCAAGTGAATTTCAGCCCAGAAACTCTCTGTTCATTTTGGTAGTCGACTGCCATATGGTCAGTCGACTGATCAGGGAGAGTAAGCATAAAAGGTATATTGGATGACAATATGTGGTCTTAAAATTAAAATCCTTGATAATACTTGTTGAATTAAGGTTTGCCTCATGGTTTAATGGTGATTATATTAAATGACGTCACATAGAATTCAAGAAAGATTGATAAGTGAATATTTATTTGGGATTAAGAGATAAGAAGAAGGAGAATTTCATCATATTATGGACACATATGGAAAAGAAAAGAAATGATGACAATTTCTTGTGTAAATTGATAATGGTGAGAATCGGCAAACACAAGGAATTATGAATTGAGGTCAAAATTGATACAAAGTGTTCATCCTTAAGAATATTAGATTGTATCAAAAGTCAAGCGCACTTGATATTTTCATGGAATCATATTTTTCTAGGATAGGGTATATCCTAGCAAGTATGCTTGCAAACCTTTAGACTTTTCTAAGTGTTGTTGAGTTCTTTTTGGCACTAGGGATAAGGTTGCTTGGGAGCAATCCTTTAATTGTGTCCAAGGGGGAAAGAACTTGGAAGTTGAGTTGGGTAGAACTTGACTTGGTGTTAGTGTGTCAAGTTGGGTAGAACTTGACCTTGGAAAATGAAAATTGGGAGAAGACATAGGTTAAGGGGAAGGTTGCCTCCTTGCTTGCCTTAATTTTCATAGAAAATTTTTGGGCTTTGTGTCAAACTTGATAACCGTGATAGATACATTATGGAATGTATTTTTCTCAAGTAGATATGGGTATCACAAAGTTCTCCACAAAATTTGAGAATTTTTGGAGATTTGTGAAATTTCTGGCGTAATTCTGAAATTGGCCAGAAAGACTAAATTTCAGAGTATCAGTCGACTGCCAACAGGGGCAGTCGACTGCCAAAGGCTGATTTGTATATCAGCAGCTGGTTTGGTGTCCAAATGATAGGAAACAAGTGTATGGGGGTTTAGTACACTGTGTTTAGGATCAATGGGGATTGAAAGAACCAATAATTGAGATATTATTGGGTTCTTTTTGATGTTAGGCAAAGGGGGAGAAGTTTTGGTTTAAGTTGGGAAACCAAACATACCCTTGCAAGAAACCCTAGGTTTAGGGGGAGTTGAGATTAAGGGGAGCTTGGTTGCTCCATTCATGGCGTAATGGGAACCTTGGAGAGGTTCTTAAAAAACCTTTGTAAGTCCAGTGTAGGGGGAGCTTGGGAGAAGCTTTAAAAAGCCCGTAAAAAGTCCTAACTTGGAGGGTTAGGTGTGAAAAGTCCTAACTTGGAGGGTTAGGTGTGGAAAATTCCTAACTTGTAGGTGTAGGATGCCTTGGGCTCGGATCCATGTATGCATTGCATATGCATTTATTTAGCATTGTTTTTGCTATTGACTACTATTTTGCTTTCTCTAACTTAAACGTATTGCCAAACATCAAAAAGGGGGAGATTGTTGAGGCAATCTGTAGTCCGGAGTGACCAAGTGTTTTGATGTTTGGGCAAAGGGTTTAAGTTAGGTTTACCCTTGTGTTCTTATATGTGTATGTTGAATGTGCAGGTTATACAGGTTACACATATGAACTTGACTGGACGGCCTCGGTACGGTGAAGGGTGGTATGGAGACAAGCTGGAGGCTTGTGTGCACCCGAGGGACCTTGGAGAGCAGGATGATGAGCTGATGGGCGCGGACTTCGAGGCATGCGTGAAGGATGACATGGAGGCAAGCTGGAGTCTTGTGTGCATACCAGGGACGGGAGCCGAAGATGAAGAGGGCGCGAAGGGAACAGTCGAGGCTGCGGAGGAGGAGTCAATCGAGTCGTGAGGGTACGAGTGTTGTGTGATTGTACTCGAGAAAGTCCTAGGGTCGAGTGCTGAGAGAAGTGTACTCGGGAAGGTAAACCCTATGTGTGTGAGTAGGGCAGTCGACTGCCATTGGGGCAGTCGACTGGTAAAACTCACAGAAAGGGTCTGGCCACTGGACCAGTCGACTGCCCTGGGAGCAGTCGACTGGTGACCGCCAAAATTTGAACGTTAGGCGTGTAACGGTCGGATTTTGGTGGGGGAAGTTGACTGGTGGCAAGTTATCAACCTAGGGTTCTATTTAAAGAGGACTTCGTGAAGGATGAGACTCTTGACGAATCTTGTCTTGGTTAAAGGCAAGATAGTAGTCTTTGTGCTCAGAGGTTTGCTTGGTGCTGTGGCGAAGTTTCTCCACCCACAAGGAGCGACGAGGGTTAGCCGGAGGTTATCCGGGGATTGATCCACCGACGGATTTTTGGATTAGTCACCCGTCCGGGGTGGATACCAAGTAAATCTTCATTGTTTGCATTGATTAGTTTTGTCTTATTGTTTTTATTGTATATTCCGCTGCACAAGCTAACCGTGTAGGTAGAAGAGATTCGAAAAACGCTATTCACCCCCCTTTAGCGTACGCAAGCGATCTATGAATTGGTATCAGAGCGAGGACCGCTCTTGATCGGACTAACCGTCGAGGGAGCACACGCTAGAGGAAGAAGAAAATGGAAGACAAATTTGGGGACGACATCTACACTCCATCGCTCTACAATCATGAAAACTTCAATTTTTGGAGGGCAAGGATAGAGACATGGTTCGGGATGGAGTGGGACCTTCGAATCGCGCTTGAAGAGCCATATGAGATTTCAAAGGATAAGCACGGGAAGAGGCTTAAGCCTAGATATTGGAGTCAAGAACAACAAGATCAAGCAAAAGAAAACGAGAAGGTAATTAGCTTTTTGGTAAATATTTTGCCTAATAACATTTTGGGTTGTGTAGGTGAATATAGAGATGCACATGAATTATAGAATAAAGTCAAAGAATATCATGAAAATCCTACACAAATTCAAGAGCCCAAAGAAATCAATTCATTGGTTAAAGAAGTGGAAGAAGAGAGTGAGAGATCTTCGACATCCGAAGAAGAAAAAGAAGGAGAAGTATCAACATCATCAAGTGGAGTGGAAGAAGAAAGTGAGAGGCCATCCACCTCATCTAGAGAAGAGGAGGAGGTCACCACCTCAAGGATTGAGGGGGAGGAGAGACCCTCATCTACACAAGAATAAGAGGAAGCATCTTCTTCATCCAAGGTTGAAGAGGAAGTCAACCTAGCCTCTACCTCCACCAAAGTCAAATCAAATGAACATATCACATGCTTTGGTTGCCACGAAAAGGGGTACTACAAGGATAAGTGCCCTCTAGGTAAGAAAAAGGAGGTACTCTCTAAACCCGGGTCCATTCGATTTAAGTCTAACATGAATTGTAGGAATAGAGAAGCCCAAGAGAGGAAAATGAATATTAGATGCTTCATATGCGAAGAATTAGGGCACTACCACACCAAGTGCCCAAAGAAAGGTGAAATAAAGAAAATGGAGCATCTAAGAAGATGGGAGAAGGAGGAAAGAAGGAAGAGAAGAAGTTCACAACAAGGAGGGACTACAAGGGTAAGGGAGGTAATTCCTAACCCTAGGTTAAAAAGTAATTCAATTTCAAGTTCTTCCTTGCATTTTAAAAATCATGTTAATTACCCATCCATGCATGCTAGTTTTAATGAAAAATGCTTAATGGTGCATAATTTTGGTTTTAATTATAATAATAGGACTAGGGTTAACAAGATAGATCAAAACCCTAGGAAAGACATGCATCATGATCAACCCAAGATCTCTAGACCTAAAGATCATGGCACTAATCCCAAGAAGGGAAGGAATGTGCCTAGGAAAATGGGTAGCTCTAGGAATGTCCAAAGTGGACATATGGACTCCAAAGTTAATGGTCTAGTGAGGGAAAATCAAGCCTTGAGGGTAAGACTTTATAAATTAGAAAAGACCCTAGAAAGATTCACGGTTGGATCAAAGGGTCTAGATATGATGTTGGGTAGTATAAAATCCAACTATGATAGATCGGGGTTAGGATACCGGTCTAAGACCTCCAAGGCCAAAAAAAGAAGTATGTTGGGGAAGCATATAATCTTGGCAAGAAGGAGAAGGCCAAAAATGGCAAGGGGGTGCCATTTGAGGGTAGAAGGAACAACTTAACCAAAGATAAGGTGTCTAAGATTAAGAAGGTTCATTTTGTAGGCCAAGAGTCACCGGGAGCACACCGATGTGGTCTAGTGTGGGTAGAGTCACCTAGGAAGGTGGCTAGGGCACAGAGCTCAAGGGGGAGCTCTTGGATCCTTTGGCGTCCATGGTAAAGGGATCTCAAGAGTTTTTCTCCTAGGAAATTAGGTGAATTGTGCCAAAAAGGGTTGGAAGACTTGGGTAAGTCTTAATCCTAGTTTTTGGCACATTAAAAGGGAACTTATGGAGAAAAAAATGAAAATGAGGTTATAATTGATAAAATTAAGGTTTAATGGGCAAATCCTATGTAATTCAGTGCTAGAAATGAATTATGATCAAGTATAAGAGGACACATTAAGGAGAAGTCAAAATTAAAACTTTTGGGATGAGTTTAAATAATACATTTTAGAGAAAGTTGAGTTTCTTGCCAATCTTGGGATTTGGAGTACATTTATTTGGAAATATATTTTTCCCAAGTAGATATTAGATCCACAAATCTCCTCACGAAATTTCAGAATTTTTGGAGATTTGTAGAATTAATTAGGCATTACTGAAATTGGGCTGAAAACCTGAAATTCAGGTATCAGTCGACTGCCCTGGGGGGCAGTCGACTGATCCAAGTGAATTTCAGCCCAGAAACTCTCCGTTCATTTTGGCAGTCGACTACCATATGGTCAGTCGACTGATCAGGGAGAGTAAGCATAAATGGTATATTGGATGACAATATGTGGTCTTAAAATTAAAATCCTTGATAATACTTGTTGAATTAAGTTTGCCTCATGGTTTAATGGTGATTATATGAAATGACGCACATAAAATTCAAGAAAGATTGATAAGTGAATATTTATCTGGGATTAAGAGATAAGAAGAAGGAGGATTTCATCATATTATGGACACATATGGAAAAGAAAAGAATTGATGACAATTTCTTGCGTAAATTGATAATGGTGAGAATCGGCAAACACAAGGAATTATGAATTGAGGTCAATATTGATACAATGTATCCATCCTTAAGAATATTAGATTGTATCAAAAGTCAAGCGCACTTGATATTTTCATGGAATCATATTTTTCTAGGATAGGATATATCCTAGCAAGTGTGCTTGCAAACCTTTAGACTTTTCTAAGTGTTGTTGAGTTCTTTTTGACACTATGGATAAGGTTGCTTGGGAGCAATCCTTTAATTGTGTCCAAGGGGGAAAGAACTTGGAAGTTGAGTTGGGTAGAACTTGAACTTGGAAAATGAAAATTGGGAGAAGACATAGGTTAAGGGGGAGGTTGCCTCCTTGCTTGCCTTAATTTTCATAGGAAAATTTTTGAGTTTTGTGTCAAACTTGGTAATCGTGATAGATACATTATGGAATGTATTTTTCTCAAGTAGGTATGAGTACCACAAAGTTCTCCACGAAATTTTAGAATTTTTGAGATTTGTGAAATTTCTGGCGTAATTCTGAAATTGGCCAGAAAGACTGAATTTCAGAGTATTAGTCGACTGCCAACAGGGGCAGTCGATTGCCTAAGGTTGATTTGTGTATCAGCAGTTTGTTTGGTGTCCAAATGATAGGAAACAAGTGTATGAGGGTTTAGTACACTGTGTTTAGGATCATTGAGGATTGAAAAAACCAATAATTGAGATATTATTGGGTTCTTTTTGATGTTAGGCAAAGGGGGAGAAGTTTTGATTTAAGTTGGGAAACCAAACATACCCTTGCAAGAAACCCTAGGTTTAGGGGGAGTTGAGATTAAGGGGAGCATGGTTGCTCCATTCTTGGCGTAAGGGGAACCTTGGAGAGGTTCTTAAAA
This sequence comes from Boesenbergia rotunda, assembly GCA_024364735.1. Classification (NCBI taxonomy): domain Eukaryota; kingdom Viridiplantae; phylum Streptophyta; class Magnoliopsida; order Zingiberales; family Zingiberaceae; genus Boesenbergia; species Boesenbergia rotunda. Next base: position 37,997 of record JAGFNQ010000856.1, read on the forward strand.
AACCTTTGTAAGTCCAGTTTAGGGGGAGTTTGGGAGAAGCTTTAAAAAGCTCGTAAAAGTTCTAACTTGGAGGGTTAGGTGTGGAAAATTCCTAACTTGGAGGGTTAGGTGTAGGATGCCTTGGGATAGGATCCATGTATGCATTGCATATGCATTTATTTAGCATTGTTTTGGCTATTGACTACTATTTTGCTTTTCATAACTTAAACGTATTGCCAAACATCAAAAAGGGAGAGATTGTTGAGGCAATTTATGGTCCGGAGTGACCAAGTGTTTTGATGTTTGAGCAAAGGGTTTAAGTTAGGTTTACCCTTGTGTTCTTATATGTGTATTTTGAGTATGCAGGTTGTACAGGTTACACATATGGACTTGACTGGACGACCTCGGTACTGTGAAGGGTGGCATGGTGACAAGCTGGAGGCTTGTGTGCACCCGAGGGACCTTGGAGAGCAGGGACGATGAGCTGATGGGCGCAGACTTCGAGGCATGCATGAACGATGGCATGGAGGTAAGCTGGAGGCTTGCGTGCATCCGAGGGACGAGAGCCGAAGATGAACAGGGCGCGAAGGCAACAGTCGAGGCTGCGGAGGAGGAGTCAATAGAGTTGTGAGGGTACGAGTGCTGTGTGATTGTACTCGGGAAAGTCCTAGGGTCGAGTGCTGAGAGAAGTGCACTCGGGAAGGGAAACCCTAGGTGTATGAGTAGGACAGTCGACTGCCATTGGGGCAGTCGACTGGTAAAACTCACAGAAAGGGTCTGGCCACTGGACCTGCCGATTGCCCTGGGAGCAGTCGACTGGTGACAGCCAAAATTCGAATGTTAGGCGTGTAACGGTCGGATTTTGGTGGGGGCAGTCGACTACCCTTGGGGGTAGTCGACTGGTGGCGAGTTATCAACCTAGGGTTCTATTTAAAGATGACTTCGTGAAGGCTTAGACTCTTGACGAATCTTGTCTTGGTTAAAGGCAAGATAGTAGTCTTTGTGCTTAGAAGTTTGCTTGGTGGTGTGGTGAGGTTTCTCCACCCACAAGGAGCGACGAGGGCTAGCCGGAGGTTATCCGGGGATTGATCCACCAATGGATTCTTGGATCAGTCACCCGTCCAGGGTGGATACCAAGTAAATCTTCATTGTTAGCATTGGATAGTTTTGTCTTATTGTCTTTATTGTATATTCCGCTGCGCAAACTAACCGTGTAGGTAGAAGAGAATCGAAGAACGCTATTCACCCCCCCTCTAGCGTACGCAAGCGATCTATCAATAATCGCTATTCTGCTCGACGTTACTGGGTGAAATCATAGAGATTGAATATCTTGCATTACCTATAAAAAGATGTGTGTTGTTCAAATATTCATGGTATGATACATCCAAACTACAATTTAGTTGAGACTAATGAAAATAAAAGGTTGTTTAAACCTTTCATTTTGGGGGTAAAAGAGTCAAGTTTTCTATCTTGATATCCTACGAAGAGGAGAAGATCTAGTGAATGGTTTTTAGGATCTTACCGTTAAGCTAGAGGGGGGGTGAATAGCTTTCGTTCGATTTTCTACCTACAACGTTAGCATGCGCAAGTGGAAATACTAAATAAAAACTAAAACAATGCTTACACAAATCGATTTACGTGGTTTTGAGATGAAACTCTTACTCCACGGCTGTTCGTAAGGTGGACGATCCCGATCCTTCGGTGGATGATTCCCCGGAGCACCTCCGGCTAGCTCTTGTTGCTCCTTTTGGGTGGAGAAACCTCACCACAAACCTTGGACAATCCTTGAGCACTGTAGGCTACTAACCAGCTCTAACCAAGCATGTTTCGCTAAGGAGAAACAACCTTAAATGAGCTCTCTTAAATAGAGCTCGAGGCTGAATATGATCGTTACCAGTCGACTGGTCCAACACCAGTCGATTGGTCCACTATGAATTCGAATTTCACCGCCTGACCTTTCGAATTCTGGCCACTACCAGTCGACTGATCTTGGATCAGTCGACTGGTCCATCCCTAAGTCTAGGGTTATCCTTCCCGAGTATATTTCTCTCCACACTCGAACCCTCACGACTTAGTTCCCAAGTACAATTCCCTCAGTACTCGAACCCTCACGACCTGGTTGACTGTTCATCCAGCAACCTCAATCTGTTGCCTTCGACCCTCTTCGTCTTCAGCTCCCACCCCTCAGATGCGCACACAAGCCCTCTTTTGCCTCCATGCCATCCTTCACGCATTACTCGAAGTCTACGTCCCTCGGCTCATCGTTCCTGCTCCAGCAGCCTCGATCTGTTGCCTTCAAGCCCTCTTCGACTTTGGTCCTTATCCCTCAGATGCGCACACAAGCCCCCCGCTTGCCTTCATGTCATCCTTCACGTACGCCTTGAAGTCCGTTTCCCTCGGCTCATCGTCCCTGCTTTGTCCACGGTCCCTCGGATTCGCACACAAGCCCATGGCTTGCCTCCATGCCACCCTTCACCGTACCTGAAGACATCCAACCATGCCTATGTGTATCTTGCAAACCTGCACACTCACATACACATATTAGATCACAATGAAATCCTAACTTAATCATATTGACACACACATCAAAGCCCATGATCCTCCAGATCATACTTGGGCCGATTATTCCAATAATCTCCTCCCTTTTTGATGTGTGGCAATATGTTTAAGTTAGGTAAAACAACAACAATAACACTTGAAAATTAAAGACATACCACATTAAGAGACATAAACATGCCCTCCCCCTTAATCTATGCCCTCCACATAAATTTCAATTTCCACAACACCAAATTATGTTAAACCTAACTTAACACCATAAGTTCTCCCCCTTTAACACCATCAAAAAGATTGCCCCAAGCAATCCTAACCCTAGTGTCAATAAGAACCCTTTTCCATTTCTGAAACACCCTCAGAAATCAACAACCAGAAGGATCAGTCGACTGATCTAGCATCAGTCGACTGGCGCCTTCAATTCGCAAACCCACAGAAAGATCAGTCGACTGCCCTAGGGGCAGTCGACTGATACACTGCAATTCTGAATTTCTCAGCCCAAATTCAGATATCCCTAGAAAATTCCACAAAATTCGAAAAATTTGAAACTTTGCAAGCATATTTGTCAAGGTATATTCTACCCTAGAAAATATAGTTTCGTGAAAAATACCAAATATGCTTGACTTTTGACATAAACTCCAATTCTTTAAAAATGTATCATTTTGTATCAACTCTCAAGGCTACATTTGATTCTATGTGTTTGCCAAGCCCATCCTATACCATTTCCAACATAGAATTGTTTTCAAATCTCCCTTTTTTTTTATATATGTTCTCAAGATAAGGTATATGATAAAACCTCTCCCTTCTCATCCCTTAACTAAAGACATATCTCTAATAAAATTTACTTATACCCAGACTTAGCAAAATAAGTTACGAATTACAAACAATATAAGCAATATCAAAGTCATGAGCTGAAAATTCATACAAATAATATGACAGCATAAATTAAGAGTTTCATATAAACCGTAAGGCATAAAAACAAATGTCACAAGGGCCACAGCCCTGAAGTTATCAAATATTACAATACCAAAATAAGTGTTTGAGAGATAAATAACATAAGCTCGATCTAAGTTCACTCTCAACACCCTCATCATCAAATCAGCTGAATCACATGTCATCGCCTGGAGGAGGAGGAGGAGGGGCATGATACATCAGGTTCCAGCGCTGCATCATCTCGTACATGTCATCCTGCCTCTGCTGGAACCCCTGAAAAGACTGCGTGAGCCCACGAACCTCCTCTCTAACCTCATGAACCTCTGCCTGCAGTAGGGAGAACTGCTCCTGTGTAACCCCAGCAGCAGTAGCAGGCGCAACCTCCTCATCAGAACTGGAGGAATCAAGATGCTGTCTCCAGGCCATCACCCCCTGCCGACACTCAATCCCTGCCAAGGACAACTGTCATGATCCGATCTGGTCGTAGTCCTTAGACAGATGATGCACCTGACCCCTAGTAGTGCAAATACCCCTAGACTTAAAGAATTCGGTCAAAATATGACCGAAAGGCATGTAGATCTTTTCCTTGACCTCATGTGAAAAATGGACAATGGATGCAAATATGTGCAAGGTGATATCAATATCTAATCTCCTCTCTAAGGCATACATCATTACCAAGTGAGGCAGTCGAATCTTCGACATTCCCTTGGTAACAATAGGTAAAATGCAATCTAAGACAATTTTGTACAATACGTTACTAATAGGAGTCATGAGCATGGCTTCGAAGATACGATCTAGAAGAGGGCAAGGATTATTATGGAAATAAAAACAATGAACTTGATCAACAGTGACATTTAGCAAGGTTAAAGGCTCAGTGACCTTAGAAAAACATGTAAAGGAAATGGTAACCCTAATACTGCAGATGTGAAGGAAATGGTAACTCCCGCTACCATGGACTCATAAGTCCCATCATTGGGACTAATGCATGTGAGGTTGGCATAAAACTCTTTACACAGGTCAAGGTTAACATAGTGCTGACAGTAAACTAACTGTTCTAAACCGAAATAGGTGATCATTTCCGCAATGTGTGGGGGGGGGGGTTTCTCTTGGAAATAGGACCGGTTAAGGTACCTACAATTCATTAATACAAAGTCAGTATTTGCAAATCTCAGTCGGCATTCCTCGGACTGGAATCGAGGTGCCTCGGGATCTGTAGAACGCTGTTGGGATGACTCCTCACTCATTCTTCTCTTTTGGACAACTCTAAAATACAATTTACCCATGCATGTATCAACAATGACCCAAATAGAGATTAAAACCAAAGAAAACATGCAAAAGGAGAGAGTTAGCTATAAATCATGAATGAATTGAGAGAGGTGAAGCAAACAACTCGTTACCTTTTCCCTGCTCGTTGCATGGTGAAAAATGATCGTGATTGACTCAACGACGATGCCCTTTTTTCCCTAGGCTTAGATCCGAGTTGGAGGAAGACTAGGAATGTGATTTTAGAGCTTGGGGAAGGCTTGGAGCTGAAAGGAAGGTCGAGGAGGACAAGAGCTCGCAGGGGGTGGCACTGAAACCCTAGGTTCGGCCACCCCCCGCGCGACTTTTCTTTTTAAAACCCTCGCGGATCAGTTGACTGCCTGAACGGGCCCAAATATACTAATTAAAGTTGTCACGAAATGTATGGGCTCATCAATTTTAAATATAAATGAAAGAAATGCTGGAAACCCTTTTTACACTCAAAAATATGGAAATGTAATATAGGGGCCACAGGTCGTATTTTTCTCGGGGACTAGTTGTCGTGTTTGATTCGAACTTGTATTTATGTGTCGTTTGTGTTATTGGGTTTCAAATAAATCGTGGGTTCGGTGTCAATTAAAATTGAAATTGCAATGTAAAAGAAGGGAAATTTAACTATGTGAACTTAAGCAAAATGGTATCAACTAAAGCACTCAACTAATGGAAACTTAACTCACCAATGCAGCTTAGCAAAGTTTGGAAATCAAAACTGAACTCAATTGTAAGTGTATGAAGGAATTTCAAACTAGCTGCAATGTCCAGAACTAACCAAATGAAGAAATGTATGAAGGAATTCAAAATCAGCCAAATGTAAATGAATGCTGGAATTAAGTACAGTAGTTCACTGAAGATTAAGTTATTTGATACCCATCACTGCCGTAGCTTAATATTGATGCACAGAAAAGTGAACAGCTTGATACGCAAGGAAAGTTCTTGAGTGCCAAAAGCTAATTCTAAATGTAGAGCTCTAGCTAACCATTACAAAACCAAAACTGATTGATACAACTTGAAGAAACAAAGCTGACAGATTTGGAACTGCATTTTTTTCATGTGCAGAAATGAGCTACAAATGCAGAAATTGAGAGTTGAAATCAGGGAACAATGAACTCAGAAATCAAACCAAGAGATGATACTCAGAAAAATCGAAATGTTGCAGAATTGATGTTTAAATCAGACCAACAAATTCAGCTCACTTAAAGGTTGTTTAAATTAGACACAGTCAATGTTGCAACTGAACCCAATGGTAAATAATGGAATCGAATCTCAGAATTGAAGTGGCAGTGTTTGCAGAATTTTTCAGTCCAATTCAATTGCAGACCTTTGTGCCAAAACTGAGCGGAATGCAAATCTCTAGCTTGTACAAGATAAGTGCTGTAAAGCAGATGAATCGATGCAAAATTTAAGCACAGATGGATGCAGAAACTAAGGAATTCGAAGCCAAATTCAGAAATAACAATGTAGTAAACTGAATTGAGTTGCAGTAATTCGAAAATGGAAAAACAGGGGATAGTGAGTTCAGGAACTCAATATGAAAAGCTATGCAAGTAAAATAATCCGTAAATGAATTCAGAGGAATGAAAGCTAAGCTAGCTTGATACGCAATTCAGAAACTCAATTAAAATTCTGATACGCAGAAGGCAAATGAAAATCTGATACGAACAGATGGCAAACTTGGCACGCTAGCTACAAATCTGATACACAACGATTTAAACCAAAGACAACTGAAATTAAAAGTAATTATCCACTAGACTAATTCCTAAACTACTCAACTTGAAAGATTAAAGCTAGATTACAGCTAGAACAAGTAGAAAACGAGATTAACCAAAGCTGAAACTAAAGTGCAGAAACAGAACACGGCAGTAATGAAATTACAGCTACAAAAACTGAAATTAACCAAAAAAATCTAAACTCAATCACTCCCTAAGCTCGAAATCTTCTTGGTCGTCAATCAAGAGCTGGCTTCGAACCCCTAGGCACAGCAAATCAGTGGAAATACGTTTCTGAAGGTGATTCTGTTCCAATCTGCGCTTGGTTGGAAATCACAGTCCGTTTCACTCCATCTCCATTTGGTGAGCTGCGATGATGAATTGGGAAGCTTCTAAGCTCATCTGAGAACCCCTACAAATGGCTTGGAAGCTTTGAAATGGAGTGTGGAGGAGAAGAAGTGGTCGGACTGAGGAAATGCCGAAACCCTCAAGCAATCCCTGTTCCGGCGCAAATTCTAACTGAATTCTTCAAAGAACGATCGCCAAAGACTCAAAATTTGATCAAAGGGAAGATTGAGTGGTCGCGCCTCGAATTGGAGAAGAAATTAGCTAGAGAATGAAGAACAAAACGAAGAACAGTGAAGAATTGCGGCGAAGACGCGACAACGCTGAACGCTGGAAATTTTTGATTAAATAGGGACTAATGGACGGCTCAGATTGATTGGAGGAGATCCAACGGCTGATCTTGCTCTGATTGGAGCCAAACTTTTATGATGATGATCTGGGGTCAGGATCTGCCTCGTGGTAACTCGGATCCTCCAGATGTGCAACGGATGGTCCAGATCAACTCTATCTGTGAATGGACGCTCTAGAGCCCTCCTTGCTTGATCCAACGGTTGATTGAGCTCTGATTGGGATGAAACCTTCAGATCTTGATCATAGAGCTTGATCAACCCTAACCCTAGCTCGGATTGCTTCAGATCGTCCCGGATGGCTCAGATCTAACCGCTCTTGAATCGGACGGCCCGGATTAATCGTAGGCTTGATAATCGGATCCGGGTCACTTCCGACTCAAGTTTGACCCAATATGCCCTAAGTCCTTGAACCTTTGGTGCCTACAAAAATAGATCCAAAATTTAGTGGCCAATTAATCCAGTTTAATGTAATTTTGCAATTAAGTCCAAAATAAGATAAAGTTCCAAAACCTAGGGTAAAATCAGAATTAAGCAATAAAAACATGGATCAAACATGGATTTTAACATCTAAAATAATCACAAAAATGGTACTTATCAACTCCCCCACACTTAACCTTGAGCGTCTCGCGAAACTACTAAATAAGTATCCCCTAGATTTTCTTAAGCATAATTAGAAGCAAATGAAAAGAAATTACCTAGGGTTGCCAATTCTCATAAATCTAAGCTCTATGGATTACTATCTTGTCCTTAAATCAACAACTTAGCCTTTTCATCTATCATGAGTCATTGAGATGAATTTAAATCACTAGCCTTTCAAGGGAAGTTTTGGTGGCTCTCTCCTTAAGTTCTAAGTTGATGATGGAAGTGGAGCTCACTCTTACACACATGATTCTTGCACTACCATAGGCTTGCTTATTATCTACTCTCCACCATTAATCATGATTAGGATTCACATCTACAAAAACAAATAAAAACATGGAAAATGATAAGAAGTGGAATAAAAACCAAGGAAATGGAAAAAGTTGATAAAGTGGAAGACTTGAGTGCTTGGGAATATTTCCAATGAACTTTGCTCTCTTATCAGTCCCCTAGTGATATCAAAAATGTGGTGAAGTTAATCTTGAACAATTACTTCGACTTAGATGAATAAAACTCTTTTAATCTCAATGTGCCAACTTCCACCTTGCGTGCCAATTTTTCTTTCTCCATCTTCCATCCCTGATTTTTCCTCTTTCCCCTTTCTCTGTAATTCGGTCAAATATGTAATGATGCAAAGCTTGGATTTGGATGAGAAAAATCTTCACTAATTTATGGTGCTAAAACTCAAGTTGGATGCCACTTGTTTCCTTGTTTTTCTTGTTTATTCAAACTGTTTTTCTTCCTTTCCTTTTCTGCTCTAAGGTCTTACAATGAGCTCACGGCAGATTCCTTTCATTCTCTGATTTCCCAAACAATTAACATCAGTGAGCATCAAATGGTGTAGTGGAGAATTTGAATGGTTTCACTTGAAAATTCTGCCCACAGCTGCATTTGTTTTGAATTTTTCTTGCATAAGATTTCATCATTTAATTCAGCTTCCATTCGCACTTGGCTTGTATCACTCAGTAGCTCCCAGAGGCACCACTCGGCAGCAGCAAATACAATCAGATTTCTTCAATTGTTAGCAACCTTGCAGCAGCCACATTGGTTTCAAATCAATTCCTGCACTGCCCAGAATTTTTTTCTTCCCTGTTTTGGCACATTTTTACTTCCATGTTTCGGATTTGGTCAGTCTTCAAAGTAGCTAAATGCAAGGTANTGGGGCTAGGCTGAGGGAAGCTCAGGGAGTCCAGGAGAGCTCAGTGGTAGGCTGGTGGTTGCATGTGAGCAGCTGGAGGCTGCAGTGAGGTGGTGACCTGGTGATCGGTGAGCTGAGACTTAAGGGCTTTTGTGGCGAACAAGTCTCTGGAAGGTTACAACTTGTGTTCTTGCAACATCTTGTGTTTTTGCCCTTGCGACAACTCTATTCCATCATCTTGAGCAAGCGATTGTGATCTCTGAAGCAACCTCTGTTACTTGAGCATTTGGAAGAAGAACCAGGAAGCTTGGCGAGTCCATCAGCGAGAAGACATGAAGAAGGGAGTTCTTGCTTGAGATCTGCGCTGGGTGGGGCTTGGTGAGAAGTTTGCTTGGGTTCTTGCTGTCCTAAGTGCTCTGTAAGATCCTTCTTGTGTTTCATTGTGCTTAAAACTTTATCTCTGTTGAAACACTGTGGAGAGGTTACTCCACCAAGAAGGAGGTTGCATTTTATCCGGATTTTTCGGGGCTTGATCTGCCGACGATCAAGGGATCGCCCACCTTAAGGGCACGCCAAGGAGTAGGGGCAAGTTATCCCCGAACCTTGTAAATCCTCTTGTTAGCGTTTTGCATTTGTGCTTAGCTTAGGGTTCATTTCTGCATACTCTGTTTTCCTTTAGCTTCCGCTGTGCTACAAACGTTTAAGTGCAGAAAAATCGATAAGTGCTAAAGTTCAAGTGTCTGGCTATATTCACCCCCCTCTCTAGCCATCCAAGTTCCAACAAGTGGTATCAGAGCTTGGGGCTCTGTACAAGCGGATTAACAACCGAGAGTCAACGATAATGGCTTTGAGAGAAGGTTTTAGCACCACTCGTCCACCCTTCTTCGATGGACAGATTTTCAATATTAGAGATCGAAGATGGAGTACTACCTAAAGATAGATATCAACACTTGGTTCGCTGTGAAGGAGGGTTTTACCCCTCCAAAGGATGATGAAGGAAAAGAATTAGAGTTATGGCGTTGGTCGGCTGAGCAAACCCGGAAGAGTGAAGCCGACGCGAAGGCGGTGGTGACCCTACAATGCGGCATGAACAAAGACCAACTAATCAAGGTTGGTCCATTTACAAGTGCAAAAGATTTGTGGAACAAGCTCATCAAACTCGACGAGGGTACCCGAGACTCAAGAATCGCCAAGAGAGATTTGTTCCTCAACCAACTCCAAAACCTCTCCATGAAGAGAATGAAACCGTAAGTGAGCTATATGGTATGTTCAAGGAAGTCCTCAATGGTCTCCATTCTATTGATGAAATGGTCGAGAATCGCGACCTTGTGAGGTATGTGTTAAAAGCATTTCCAAGGAATGCTTTGTGGTCATCCATGGTGGATGTCTACAAAGTTTCTAAGGACTTATCAATTGTCAAATTAGATGATTTATTTTGTGAAATGTAATTGAATGAAATGACTAACAAAGGCCCCATGGAGAAGGGGATTGCCTTAGTTGCAGGAGAAAAGAAGGAGAAGAAGAAGGAGAAGGAAGTCTCCTCATCCTCATCTTCATCCGAATCCGAGTCCGAATCCGAGGAGGATGGCAGCGGCTCTTCTTCCTCCGAGATGGCCAATTTTGTTAGAAGAATGATGAGAAAGGGTCGACGCTTCAAGGGTAAAGGTAACCCTAGTGAAGTTAAGCTTGATAAATCTAACATTACTTGCTATGAATGTAGTAAGAAAGGGCACTTCAAGAAGGACTGCCCAAAGCTCAAGAAGAAGGAGGATAAATCCAAAAAGAAGAAGAAGGCCTTGAAGGCCACTTGGGATGAATCCTCCTCAAGTTCGTCCGATGAAGAGAAGGAGGAGAAGAGTACACGGCATGTGACACTCATGGCACTTGAAGGAGAAGAAAGCAGTGATGAATCCTCCAACTCCTCAAACGCGGCTTCATCATCTTCGGATGATGAAGAGGTAATCACTCCCGAACTTAAGAAATGCTATAGAGCAATTGCATGCTTAACCAATCTGTTGAAAAAGTCAAAAATTAAGGTTAAATCATTGCAATTAGAAGTTGAACAATTGAAATCCTCTAGGGATGAGGATGTAGATGATTTGCATGTTGAAATGTTAGAGGATGAGATTAAATCTTTGAAAATTGAAGTTGAACAATTGAAGTCCTCTAGGGATGAGGACGTTGATGATTTGCATGTTGAATTGTTAGAGGAGGAAAATAAATCATTGAAGAGGAAAGTTGAGAAACTCAAGAGTGTTCTTGAGAAGTTCTCAACAAGCTCGAAAACCTTAGACATGATTTTGAATGCCCAAAGGGCAGTCTACAATAGGGCCGGTATTGGTTACCGACGCAAAGAACCATCATTTGTGTCCTTAATGTCTAGGACTGATGTTAGACAATCTAAGATACCTAGGGTTCAAAGAAAAGTAGTCAAGGCATGGGTGCCTAAGTCTTGCTTAGTAGGTGCTTTAGGTCCCAAGGTTTGGGTATCTAAAACTTTTATTTTTCGAATTGTGTAGGTTGTGATTGAGGGGGAGCATCTATCAACTTGGTTCGTTGATAGTGGGTGCTCCAAACACATGACCGGGCATAGATCATTGTTTACTACACTTCAAAGAAAAAGTAGAGGTAATATTTCATTTGGTAACAATGGTAGTCTTAAGGTCATAGGAATAGGAGACATTCAAATATCCAAATGTCTTAGGATTAAGAATGTTCTTCTAGTCAAGGGGATGACATTTAATCTCCTAAGTGTCAGTCAATTGTGTGATGCGGGTTACATAATTGATTTTCAATCAAGTCAATGTCTAGTTAGACAACATGACAATTTTGACACGGTACTAGTAGGAACAAGAATAGATAACATTTACCAAGTTTCTTTTAAAAGTGCTACTAATGCTTTTGCTAAGTGTCTCATGTCAAGAGAAGATGAGTCCACCCTTTGGCACCGGAGACTAGCACACGTGAACATGAAGAATATCCGGAAGTTGGTCAACAAGGGATTAGTTCGTGGCTTACCAAGCATCAAGTATGAAAGTGACAAACTTTGTGATGCATGTCAAATGGGTAAACAAACAAAATCTGCACATAAAGGTAAAATCACTGTAAGTACTTCTACCGTATTAGATTTACTTCATATGGACTTGTTTGATTGTAGCACTATCATATCATTGAATGGTAGTAGATATTATTTTGTTATCATTGATGATTTTACTAGATATACATGGACTTATTTTTTAAAATATAAGGATCAAACCTTAGATGTTTTCATTTCTTTTTGTAGAAGAGTTGAAAATGAGAAATCATCAACTATTAAGACAATAAGAAGTGATCATGAAGGTGAATTTCAAAACCAACGGTTTTTAGAGTTTTGTCAAGATAGAGGGTATAGACATGAGTTCTCTACTCCTAGAACACCACAACAAAATGATGTTGTAGAGAGGAAGAACCGGGTCTTACAAGAGGCTGCGCGAAGCATGCTTAATGAGTACTCACTACCGAGCTACTTGTGGGCCGAAGCTGTAAACACAGCTTGCTACGTGCAAAATCGAGTCCTCATCCATAGATTCTTAGGTAAGACTCCTCATGAACTTTGGTTTGGAAAACCACCTACAGTTAAACATCTTAGGGTGTTTAGTTGTAAGGTGTTTATCCTAAACACCAAGGACCACCTTGGAAAGTTCACGGCAAAGGCTGATGAAGGGATACTGGTCGGGTACTCCCTTGTTAGCAAAGCCTACCGAGACTACAACAAGAAGTCTAGATTGGTTGAAGAATTTTCTGATGTTGTCTTTGAAGAAATTCCAAGATCAAATGATCAACCAGAAGATGTCGAAGGAGTTCAATTCGAACTTAGGAATCTAAGTTTGAATGAAAGTCCAAATGTTGTTGATAATGGTGATGAGTCTGATGGCGGTGAGCCTAGACAACCCATCGACCAGCCAGATCCTGAGGCTGAGCTAGTGTCTAGTGAAACCATTCAAGAAGCACCACCAACTCCAAGGCAAACTAGGTTAGCCTCTATTCATCCCCAAGACCAAATTGTTGGAGACATCCATCATGGGGTTAGGACTAGATCATTCTTTAGAAATGAGGCTAATGAAATTGCCCTAATTTCCGAAATTGAACCTAGAAAAATTGATGAAGCATTAAATGATCCCGATTGGATCATTGCGATGCAAGATGAACTAGGTCAATTCGAAAGAAGTCAAGTTTGAGACTTAGTCCCTAGACCCAAGAAGACCACCATTATTGGAACCAAATGGGTCTTCAAAAATAAATTAAACCATAAGGGAGAAATCATAAGAAACAAGGCACGCTTAGTAGCCAAGGGCTACAGTTAAGTTGAAGGCCTTGATTATGATGAGACCTATGCTCCCTTGGCTCGATTAGAGTCCATCGATTGATGCTTGCATTTGCAGCACATCGGGGTTTCAAGCTATATCAAATAGATGTCAAATCGGCCTTTCTAAATGGTTTAATAAGAGAAGAGGTCTATGTCGAACAACCTCCGGGGTTTGAGAGTACTGAATTCTCATACCACGTATTTAAGCTCAAGAAGGCGCTCTACGGCCTTAAACAAGCACTCCGAGCTTGGTACGAGCGGTTGTCAACGTTTTTAATTGAAAAAGGCTTTGTTAGAGGCCAAATAGACCCTACACTATTTTTACGTAGAGATTGTGACAATATATTTGTAGCCCAAGTATATGTCGATGACATTATTTGTGGCTCAAACAACAAGGCTATTTAAATGAGTTTATTGGACACACGGAAAGTGAATTTAAAATGAGTCTAGTGGGAGAGTTAACATTCTTCCTTGGACTTGAAATCAAACAAACCCGAGATGGGATCTATGTGCATCAATCAAAATATACCCAAGAAATGCTTCAAAAATTCAATATGAGTGATTCAAAAGAGGTGACCACTCCTATGGCTACAAACACGAGATTAGACAATGATGAGAGTGGTAAACCTGTTGATTTGACTCAATATCGAAGCATGATAGGTAGTCTGCTATACCTCACAGCTAGTCTACCTGATATTCTTTTTGCTGTGGGTATGTGTGCTAGGTATCAAGTTTGTGCCAAGGAATCTCACTTGATTGCTGTCAAGAGAATTTTGAGATACCTCAAGGGCACAATTGGTATTGGTCTATGGTACCCCCGTACCGAATCATTCGACCTAATTGGCTACACCGATTCCGACTATGCTGGATGCAAGTTGGATCAGAAAAGCACGAGTGGTGGTTGCCAATTCCTAGGTTCATCTCTAGTTAGTTGGTCAAGTCGGAAGCAACATTGTGTTGCTCTCTCCGCGACCGAGGCAGATTATATCGCCATGGGAGAGAGCATATCACAATTGTTGTGGATGATTCATACTCTAGAGGACTATGGATTAAGCTACAAGGGTGTGCAAGTGTTGTGTGACAACATTAGCACAATTAACCTAACCAAGAATCCGGTCCATCACTCTAGAACCAAACATATTGAAGTGCGTCATCACTTCATTAGGGATCATGTTGCTAGAGGAGATGTTGTACTCTCATATGTAGAGTCCAAATCAAATCTAGCGGATATTTTCACTAAACCACTCCTCGTAAATGAGTTTAGCTTCTTAAGAAGGGAATTGGGAATGTGTCGCGCTTCATAGACATCAAAATGCATTCAAAACCCTTCACGATCAATTCGAATTGTTGGGATACAATTGGGTAACTTGGGGACATCTCACACAAACTATAAGGTTTACCAAAACGTTTTTGTTTGCTAGATATGGGGTGAGATGCTAGGATCAACTTAATTTCTCAACATGTCAATGCATCCCTTGAGAAATTTGGTTGACAAGTTACAAATCACTACGGTGACCAAGTATGGGGAAAACCAATGCATAACATATGTGCACTTGGCACCATGATCATGAAGGATCGTTTAAGGCGTGCAGAGAGGGGGTGAATGTACTTTTTCGGATCTTGGATCTCTATAGAATTGTTAGCGTAGCGGAAATAATATGCAAAGGAATTAAAACAATGCTAACACTTATCGTTTACTTGGTATCCACCCAGATGGGTGACTAGTCCAAGGATCCACGCCGCGAGCACCACTTTTCACTATCGAAAAGTCTCCTTAAGGTGGAGAAACCTTTACAACAAGATCTTCCTCTTTACAGATGCAGAAATATGAGAGAGGAAGCAAGAATCACTCTACAGATGAGCAGCACTTCGATACTGTATGGAACCGTACCGTGCACGTACAAAAGTGCTCCTTTTATAGGTGAATAGGACAGATTCGCATCTGTCCAGCCCGTACCAGTCCACTGCCCCTAGGGCAGTCGACTGACTTAGCATTAATTGTTAACCAATGGCTAGTTTCGGGGTATACCAGTCGACTTCCCAAATGCCAGTCGACTGGTCCAAGGCCGCAAACTTTCTGTGGGTTTTAACAGTCGACTGCCCCAGGGTCAGTCGACTGCCCTACTTCACAGCACAGCTCCACCCACTACGGATCTTCTCCTTCACGTGTGCCTTCAGGTCTGCTCCCTTGGCTCGCCCCTTGAAGTCCTCTTCCTTGGATATCGTCCCTTGGATGTGCACGCAAGCCTTCCCTTGGCTTGCCTCCATGCCACCCTTCACGTGCGCCCTTGAAGTCCACTTCCCGGCTTGCCGTTGGAGCTCTCCTCCCTCGGCTCTCGTCCCTCGGATATGTCCACCATGTGCGATTCTCCAAGTCCTGCAAACTCAATCACACATATCAAATACAACACAACACTCTAACTTTAAACATATTCACCCACACACATCAAAACCATGATCTTCCAATCATTTAAGGGCCGATTGCCTCAACAGATCATACTTGGACATTCCAATCAAGGAAACTTGATTGGAGACTTGAATTTGATACAAACTTGTTTGAAATTGCTTGAATGGTTATTGATTGAGTTTGACTCCACTTGGGTGGAGAAAAGTGATTGTTAAACCCATAAGGACCTTTGATCCTTGTTCAGGGATCAATTTTAGTCAAGGGATCACTTCTATGATCGATAACTTCCATCAGATCTTATCAGAAATCATTTGGAAGTCTGAAACTGAAAGTTTCAGATCGTATCTGGAAAATTCAGGAAGCCTGATCGGTCACCGGACCGATCAGGAGTATGTCTGATCGGTCCAACGGACCGATCCAGCTCCTTTGCGAAAAATTGTCAAAACTCACTGTGTTGGTCTGGATCGGTCCCCGGACCGATCTGGCTCCCTCTGTGGTGATCGGTCCACAGACCGATCAGAGGGGTCACAGAACACTTCACTAAAAATTGACCAAACATTCTGTGTTGGCCTGGATTGGTCCCCGGACCGAACTGGCATCCTGTGGTGATCGGTCCACAAACCGATCAGGGGGCTCACGGAAAAACCTCCAAACCTACTGTTCGCTTCCTGATCGATCAGCCGATCGATCAGGAGCCTGCCTGATCGATCAGCCGATCGATCAGGAGCCTGCCTGATTGGTCACCCGACCGATTAGGACCAGGCCAATCCGATCAGGCCAGAGCCTGATCGGTCTGGGCGCTCCCAGATCGAACAGTGATCCGTTCGATCACATTAAATTTCGGTTGGTGGACCGATCTACCAACCTAATAACTTCGTGTAAACCCTACCTTCCCGAGCCCTTGCGCCGAAAATCTCTTCTTGCGCATTCTCTTCTTGTGCGTGAGAGCTTCTTCCCGTGATCTTCCTGCGCGTGGCTTGTTGCGATTGTATCCCTGCTGTGCGTGCGACTGGTTTTTCTCTTCTGTGCTGCTAGGAGTGTCTAGTTTACTGTTGTGTTCTCTCTCGCAAAGCACCGTTTGTGTGTGCTGTTCTCTGCGCAACTCAGCCACGTGATTCCTCTCGTGAGCAAGTTTCCGAAGTCAATCAACTCAACATGACACCTAAGTAAGCATTGTTGTTGGTTTTTCTTACAAATCAATTCATAGATTATGTATTTGGGCTAACCATGTTTTGGTGTTTTCTTGTTGTGTTGTGATCCTACTCATTGCCGTGACCTTGCCATAATTTTTCACCCCACTGATTAAACCTAATCATGTGCAATCTATATCATGATCTGATTCTTCCCTTATGATCAAATCTCATTTCTTTGATTAAACCTATGTTCATATAATCCTTTCCATCGTGTATCATTCTTATATCATTGATTACCTGATTAAACTTTTATTGATTCACTTCATTTGATTCAATTTGGTGTCATGATCAATTCTTCAAACCCATTAGAAAATCATCTAAGGGCAAGGAACCCGCTGAAGGGTACTCCAAGGGCAAGGGCTCTTCATCATCTGCACCCCCTTCAAGATCTCCACCACCTCCACATACCCGATTTCAAAATATTCATTATGCACTAGACTTTCAATGGCACACTTTCAAACTCATGCCATGTCGAACTGTGGACCAAACCTTCATTTACAAATATTGTCCGACGGTACGGCAAATCATTGAACACTATGAGCTTCAATCCATTCTTTTCCTTGAGAGGCCAATCAACTTTGATTTGGTCTTTGAATTTTATAATAACATGGTCAGTGGAGAGGGAACGGGGTGGAGGACCCGTGTCACCAGTGTCGACCTTGATTTTAGTCTGTCTGCTTTCACTGCCTTTCTTGGTTGTCGCCGGTCAGATAATGACTTTTCACTCTACCCTTATCTTCCGGATCCTCTACTGATTCCCTTTGATGGAGTCACCCCTGACTCTATCCATGAGTACTTTTTCGATCATCCCAGGTCGAGGGATCTCGGTGAAGCTACCAGTGACTTCCCTACATTTGCTGCTCTCCGCCTTTCCCCCATTGATTATGTCTTGTTTAAGATTATCACTAACTGTCTCATCCCTACTACTTCAAAACACTTAGATGAAATTCACTCATTCCACTACTTGATGCTCTACAGGATGCATCAGCAGTTAGACTTTGACACAGTGACTTCCATCTATTTCTCCATCATTATCCACAGTCAGATGTACTGTTACACAGTTTACATGCCGTTTGGCCATATCATCACTGCCTGGCTGCAGTCGGTTGGTATTGACGTTTCACAGGGCAGCATTGTACCCATGGTTCGACAGGACTGCTGACTTGATCGTCGCATGTTGGCCCAGTCTGGTATTGTTGTCGGACCGCAGGGGCTGAGAATCGGAGACGTGTGGGGGAGTTACCGGGAGCTGCCCATGATCAGGAGTGGCCCGCTGTAGCTGAGGATTACGATGAGTGGGCTCCTGACCTACGCTGGCAGGTTGCGGAGCTAGAGCGAACGATGCAGCGCGAGCTACATATTTCCGAGCTCTGGCGACAGGAGGTCAACTCAGTGTTTCAGTCCTTCGATCGCCGACTAGACGCTCTAGCATCCGACGTTTCTGGGATCTGCTCACTGCAGGAGACGTGGTATGAGGAGTGGTGCCATCATACGTTTCCTGGAGCTGCGACCTCCAGCAGCACTCCACCAGGGGATGTTATATGTATTGATGATTCATCGGACGATGACCCCGCTGAGGGTTGATGCTATTTGACTATTTGGATTGTATGACTCTATGGCTATATGCCTCTGATTTATATGCTTATTGTTAGTTGATATGATTGTTCATATGCCTGCTATCGTCATGTATACCTTATTATGCATTGCCATGCTTATTCTTTATCCATATTCATATGATATATATGATTGTTTTGCCATGTTCTATATCTTTATCATATATTTTCGTATGTTTTCAAAATTCGATCGTACCTTTGTTGTTTTGGGAGACCCCTAGGGTTGAGGGGGAGTATGTTTAAACTTAACGACCCCTCTAGACCCTTTTCAGTGTTTGACAAAGGGGGAGAGCGTGGTTGGTTAAGTTTAGGATGATCATGTTGTAGGGGGAAGATCCTGATTCTCCTATGATTCTGAAATTTGAGAAAATTGATTTCAAAATCCCTAAACATAAAATCGGGTTGTCAAACAACAAAAAGGGGGAGATTGTTGATGCAGTCTAACCCTGATTGTTGTTTTGGTGTTGACACCGATTTTAGTTTAGGTTGATGATTATGATTATGATTAAGTCTTGGTCGTGGACTAGGCATACCTAGTGAGACTAGGTTTGATGAAATCCTAACTTGGAGGGTTAGGTGTGAGAAAACCCTAGCTTGGAGGGCTGGGTGTGGAAAATCCTAACTTGGAGGGTTAGGTGTGGAAAATCCTAACCTGGAGGGTTAGGTGTGGAAAAATCCTAGCTTGGAGGGCTAGGTGTGAAAAGTCCTAACGTGGAGGGTTAGGTGTGAGAAAATCATAGCTTGGAGGGCTAGGTGTGAAAAGTCCTAACCTGGAGGGTTAGGTGTGGAAAAATCCTAGCTTGGAGGCGCTAGGTGTGAAAATTCCTAACCTGGAGGGTTAGGTGTGAAAAAGTCCTGGCTTGGAGGATCAGGTCCTAGCTTGGAGGGCTAGGTTAATGAAATCCTGGCTTGAAGGGTCAGGTCCTAGCTTGGAGGGTTAGGTTGGATGAAATCCTAGCTTGGAGGGCTAGGTTGGAGTCCCTGGATCGGTCTGGTGACTGATCAGGGAAGTTGGCACGGTGCTCCTTCATGGATCGGTCTGGTGACCGATCCAGCGATGACTGATCGGACTGGTGACCGATCAGGGAGCACCCAGTGAGGTTGGGAACCTGCTGCTCGGCTCCTCAACGGTCTGGTGACCGATCAGGGAGCTTGCAGTTCGCTCACTGCTCTGCTCCTGATCGGTCTGGTGACCGATCAGGGAGCATACAGTGGGTTTTGGTTCCCCTTGCTGCTTGGCTCCTGATCGGTCTGGTGACCGATCTGGAACACTGTTCGGATCGTTCTGGTGAACGATCAAGTGTCGTGAGTTCCTCACTATGACCGATCAGGACGGAGCCTGATCGGTCTGAGCATGCCTTGATCGGTTTGGTGACCGATCAGGAGGGTTGGACTGCGAAGCTAAGAAATCACCCTGCAAAGGGGTGGATCGGATTGGTGACCGATCCACAACCTGGGATCGGTCTGGTGATCGGTCCTAGAGAAATCTCGATTTCTGATTGAGCGTTGGGGACCGATCAGGATGGAGCCTGATCGGTCTGAACCCACCCTGATCAAGCTCCATCCTGATCGGTCCCCAACGCTGGGTTCACCAGCGTTTCTGATAGCGTATTTGAATTAAAGTTCTGCTCCTGATCGGTCACCAGACCGATCAGGCTGGGTTCAGACCGATCAGGCTCCGTCCTGATCAGTCCCCAACGCTCAATCAGAAATCGCGATTTCTCTGGGACTCTCCTGGACCGATCACCAGACCGATCCCAGGTTGTGGATCGATCACCAGACCGATCCACCCCTTTGTCAGGTGATTTCTGAGCTTCGCAGTCCAACCCTCCTGATCGGTCACCGGACCGATCAGAGAGTCTCCTGATCGGTCACCAGACCAATCAGGTCATGACCAGACCGATCAGGTTCCGTCCTGATCGATCATAGGTCGGAACTCGTGATGCTTGATCGTTCTCCAGAATGATCTGCACAGTGATCCAGATCGGTCACTAGACCGATCAGGATCAGATCAGCAGGGGAACTCAACCTCACTGTGTGCTCCCTGATCGGTCACCAGACCGATCAGGAGCCAAGCAGTGGGTGAAACGCATACTCCTTGATCGGTCACCAGACCGATCAGTCATCGCTGGATCAGTCACCAGACCGATCCACGAAGGAGCACCGTGCCAACTGATCGGTCACTAGACCGATCCAGGCAAGCCCAAATGCACTCTAAGTCACGAGAACAAGCCTCCAGCCCTTCTCTGACTCATGCCATGCCCAGCTTCACTCACCGGGACTTCATTCAACCTAGCTTCACTCACTAGGACCTGGCTTCACTCACCAGGGTTTTGGTCACCTGGCTTCACTCACTGGGATTTCAACCTAGCTTCACTCACTAGGATTTCAATCACCTGGCTTCACTCACCAGGACCCGGCTTCACTCACTGGGATTTCAACCTAGCTTCACTCACTAGGATTTCAATCACCTGGCTTCACTCACCAGGACCCAGCTTCACTCACTGGGACTTTTCACCTAACCCTCCAGTTGGGACTTTTCACCTAACCCTCTAAGTTAGGACTTTTCACCTAGCCCTCTAAACTAGGACTTTTCACCAAACCTTCCGAGTTAGGACTTTTCCACACCTAGCCCTCTAAGCTAGGATTTTTCACCTAACCCTCCAAGTTGGGACTTTTCACCTAACCCTCCAAGTTAGGACTTTTCACCTAGCCCTCCAAGCTAGGACTTTACACCCAACCCTTCCGAATTATGACTTTTCCACACCTAGCCCTCCAAGCTAGGATTTTTCACCTAACCCTCCAGGTTAGGACTTTTTCACATGCCAGCGTGCGATCTCCCGATCCACCTGGACTTAATCCAAATCCATTCAACTAAACTTAAATCGTTGTCAACACCATAACAACAATCGGGGTCAGACTGCATCAACAATCTCCCCCTTTTTGTTGTTTGACACCCCGATTTAAGTTTAGGCATTAAATGATTAATTGAAGGCAGTTCAATTATCGTAAGGGAATCAAAATCCTCCTCCTATAATAACCCTAAACTTAATCAACCATTTTCTCCCCCTTGTCAAACATCAAAAAAGGTATGGTTATTAAGTTTGAACATACCTCCCCCTCAAACACGGGTCTCTCCCCAAACCCAAAATAATCAAAGGTAAACTTTTGAATTGCATATGCGAGGCATATACTATAAATGTATCATGACAACAATGTATATGCATCATA
This sequence comes from Boesenbergia rotunda, assembly GCA_024364735.1. NCBI lineage: Eukaryota > Viridiplantae > Streptophyta > Magnoliopsida > Zingiberales > Zingiberaceae > Boesenbergia > Boesenbergia rotunda. Next base: position 59,728 of record JAGFNQ010000856.1, read on the forward strand.
CGACAATAAGTATGAAATGCACATGAAAACATATACAAAATATATCATGGTCAAACATGTATATGTTTCATATGACAAGTAAGGAATGCATCTGTATCGGACATATAATCATGATTGGTCTCCGTGACCGATCAGGTTTGTTGATTATTTGATACAGAAATATTTCTTGTTAGTCTAGGGAACGATCAGATTTCAAAACAATTCTTGAAACTCTGATACGTTCCTGATCAGACTGCATTAACAATTTGCATTCCAAAACAAGGTGTAGACTCCATTGATATTCGTCATTTCAGAAAAATTTCTGAAACACGACATTAAGAACAAGAGTCATGACTCAACAAATCCTTTTTTTATGAATTTGAACATTCCAACATAGGTTTGTATCAAATCAGCATTTTAATACTTGATGTTTCAGAAAAATTTCTGAGAATCAAGGATCTTAAAAAAATCCTTAGAAATGAATTTGTATTCACTTAGTACCAGGTTTGTACCAATGAATGATCAAGTATGGTCATGTTCTTGGAATAATCAGGTGTGTATCAGATTGGTGTGTAACAGTATGATCAGGTAATCTGATACAACTTGATGAAATGGGATCGGACTGAGGAGTAGTCTGATACCTCTGATCAGTGTTGATCTGATCGGTCACCGGACCGATCAGTACGATTCCTGATTGGTCACCAGACCGATCAGGGTGAGTCCTGATCGGTCGGTGGACCGATCAGTTCTGACACAGACTGTTTTCTGAACCTGATCAGTTTCAGAAATAGATTTGGTTCAACCCTTAACCATTCCCAAACCCTAATTCAATTAGTTTCAATCCATTTGTTCTTAATCATGGGGTTCCTTAACCAAACAGTATGTTTTCATATCAAAGAATTTCTATGGATAAAAAGCAATCCAAAAACAGATTTGTATCAAAACATCATTAATATGCTCTAACCATGATCATTATGTGCTAAGCATGAATTTGAGTATCAAAAACAGGTTTGTATCAAAGCATGATCAGTGGGAACAACAAACAAGTCATGGAATTTAAGTTTGATATAAAGAAAACATTAACCCTATACCTTAAGCTCATGTTCTTGTTTATCAAAGTCTTATGAGTAATCAGTTCAAACAAAACAATAAGGAAGTTGAGACATAATGTGTTCATCTTGTTCTTAAATGAAATTTTCATGCCATAGATTAATATTAATAACACATACATTAAAGTCATGGCATACTCAACTAGGTTCATCTCAAACATAAGAACACTTAAGCCTAAGATATATGATGTGTTATTACAAATATTTTGGCTAACTTCTAGATTCACAGTGAACTATGGAGTTCAATCCAAATCATGGCATATTGAAGCTAAATCTCATGGATTGGATTGAAAAGTCATACTTCCAAGTGTGTATTACAGTCATGGTTCCAACCGATTTGAAATCAAGTTTGAATTAGGCTTCCAAAGCAGGTATGCATGCAATCATCTGAATAGAAAATTCATAGACATGGGTAGCACACATGATGAATGCATAATTTGATTTTGTAAAGATCAACTAGACAATTCCTTCTTTGTTTTGGAAGCAAACTTGATCATGGAAGAATTTTAATACTAAGGTAGATCATACTTAAGCATGATTAAGTTCTTTGACACATGAATTCCATAAAATTACTAGCCAAGAGATTACATTGTAATAAGAACAAAAACAATGGGGATCAAATTATCTAATTTAAATTTTCCATAGCTAATCATGTGTATAACAATTTTTCCTAACCATGAATTTGGAGCACCCATTATCAACAACCCATGTTGATAGATGTCCCCCTCAATCCAAGCTATACAATTCTAAATATAGAGGTTTTAGGTACCCAAATTTTGGGACCTTAGGCATCAATAATGAAGGACTTAGGCACCCATGCCTTAGTCACTTTCTTTCTAACCTTTTGAACCCTAGAATTATTTTGTGCTCTAAATTGGATTCTTGACATTAAGGATATGACACTAGGTGTTGGATCGGGTTGGACCGGCTAGAGGGGGGTGAATAGATGGGAAAAAAAATATAAAAGTGGAGGCACTCGTCTTTAAAAAAGAAACTTGGTTGCAACTGAGAACGTTGCTTCCAAGGCAGTGGACGCTCAATAAAAATCTCCTTGTGGCGGAGAAGCCTTACAAAAATAGCACGCTAGACTTTTAGAGAGTTTACAAGAGAATTGAATTAATTGAATGAATTAAAAGGTTGAAACTCTAAGCCTATTTATAGCCTAAGAAAATAAATCTGGATTGTTGATTGTTGAGGAATTTTCTCTTGGCCGTTGATCCATGGATGTAATCTGGATGGCTGATCTTGGATGAGATTAAACTGCATCCATTGGATCTGATTAAAGGATAAAGTTATCTTTTAAGAGATAACTTTGTCTTCTGCTCGCAACAGATAAATAACTTTATCATTTGCTCGCAACAACTTTAATCATATCTCTTCTTTATCCCAGTCGGTAAGATTGGTGATATATGTAGGCGAGGTTGCTGGTTCGAATCTTCACAGCAACAAATAGAATTCTTTTTGTTTCAGGTGCCTGGTTTGACTTGGTCAAACTGACCAGTCTTTTAGTTCATCTTCTGGGTGATTTCCGGCCAACCGGAGTTAGGCTCACCCGAACCCGACTCCGACCTTTCGCCCCTCGAGCGTCCTTCCTCCCGGCTTCTCGTCCCTCGGACACCGCGCACGTCCTTCTCGCTCCACCGGTGTACTCTTCCGCAGCTTCCGCGTCCCTCGGATTGTACCGAGCCCGTCGGCTCACTTCCCCGCACAATCCTTCTCGTTCGCTACGTCTTACGCTCGACTTCCTCCGTACCTAAGCTCCTGCACACTTAGCAGAGGGATTAAACATACCAGGACCTAACTTAAATCGGTTGATCACATCAAAATCAACCAGGGGTACTTACAATCTCCCCCTTTTTGATGTGCATCAATCCGAGTTAAATTAGAGTAATCAAAATAATAAAAAAAATATACATAATAATGTAAACAGTTTAAGTTCAAAAAAAAACATAAATTTCAAGTAAATTAAAATTCTACCCCTTAACTTAATACTATTCCTCCCCCTTTGATCACATTAAAAAATTGGGAAATATAAGTAGGGAAGAAAAAAAATTTTGAGTGCCATAAAAAATTTTCTAAGTGAAAAAAAATCGCGTTGCCATAGATTTTTCAAATTTTAAAATGACATATTTTTTTCAAAGTTAATTCCATTTTTTTTAAAAAAATGACTTAAATAAAATCTAAATTTTTTTTGATAAAATCCACAGCTGATGAGGAGTTCCAAAAATAAAATCGAATCCTCTCAAAATATTTTTCTATCAAATTTTGAAAAAAAATCATATTTCGATAAATAATTCATAAAAAATCAAAAAAAATCTGAATATTTTTGTTAAAGTCGAAGATGAAGATATGAGTTTGGACAAAAATTTTGAGTTTTAAATTCGTTCGTCAAGTCCAAAAATGACAAACCAACACATAAGAGTTCTTGAACAATAAAATTTAAAAAATTGGAAACAATACTTCGAAAATTTTGAAAAAAAAATTGTAATGAGTCTTTCCTCTAAACTCTTAATTTCAAATTTCGAGGGAAAAAATATTCAAAAAATTTTGAAAGAAGTTCCAGTAGATAGACAGCATAATTGTGCATAAAAAAAAATAAAGGCATAATTTTTGTTAGAGAAACACAATGAACACATTTATAATAACAAAAAAAATTCAGTTTAATACAAATTTAGGAACCCAAAATAAGTTCTTGTCTACAGGATTAATTAAAAACTTAGGCGGAATATAGCTTTTGGGCACATTTTTAAATTGACCCTTATGATTTTTAAAATATCAATTTAAATTATCAGGAAAGCTATTTTTCTTTTGGCGTAAATGTGCAATATCAAGTTCTAATTTTTGCACTAAGTTTTTCAAATTACCATTTTCATTTTTTAAAATTTCAGAAGAGAAAGTAAGTGCCAATTCATTTTTCAATTTCAAATTTTCTTTTTCTAATCTACAATTAGATTTAAGCAAGGCTTTAACTCCTGCATATAATTGATCATAAGGAAGAAAACAGACCTCACTTACCGGGTCGCTTTCGAAAAGCGAGGTTCTTTCTTCGTCGTCAATTTCTTCTGACATCTCTCCCCCTTCATCAGTGCTCCCTTCTTGATGATTTGCCATTAACGCAAGTCCCGCGTATTCTTGACCTTTTGATTCCTCTGACGAGGACTCGTCCCAAGTGGCCTTCAGTTTTGGCTCTGAGGTACTTTCATGCAATTCTAGGAATTTCTCCCAGAGCTCTTTTGCCGAGTTGTAATTTTCGATGCGGTTAACTTCTTGCGCGGGAAGAACAGCTAGTAGATGAAATTCAGCTTTGCCATTTGCTTCAAAGTCTGATTTCTCCTTCTTGGTCCATGATTCTATTTCTTTATCCTTGCCGTTGTTGTCTTTAGGAACTGAAAAACCATTTTTCATAATTATTAGCAATTCAATATCAGTTTTAAAAAATACCTGCATTCGGCGCTTCCACATCGCGAACTCCCCCTCAAACTTCGGCGGGTAGATTACGGCTCCAACCATTTTTCTTGAAATTGCTGCAGTCGGCGATTAGTCCTTCTGCGGCGACCTTGGCTCTGATACCACTTGTTGGATCGGGTTGGACCGGCTAGAGGGGGGTGAATAGACGGGAAAAAAAATTATAAAAGTGGAGGCACTCGTCTTTAAAAAAGAAACTTGGTTGCAACTGAGAACGTTGCTTCCAAGGCAGTGGACGCTCAATAAAAATCTCCTTGTGGCGGAGAAGCCTTACAAAAATAGCACGCTAGACTTTTAGAGAGTTTACAAGAGAATTGAATTAATTGAATGAATTAAAAGGTTGAAACTCTAAGCCTATTTATAGCCTAAGAGAATAAATCTGGATTGTTGATTGTTGAGGAATTTTCTCTTGGCCGTTGATCCATGGATGTAATCTGGATGGCTGATCTTGGATGGGATTAAACTGCATCCATTGGATCTGATTAAAGGATAAAGTTATCCTTTAAGAGATAACTTTGTCTTCTGCTCGCAACAGATAAATAACTTTATCATTTGCTCGCAACAACTTTAATCATATCTCTTCTTTATCCCAGTCGGTAAGATTGGTGATATATGTAGGCGAGGTTGCTGGTTCGAATCTTCACAGCAACAAATAGAATTCTTTTTGTTTCAGGTGCCTGGTTTGACTTGGTCAAACTGACCAGTCTTTTGGTTCATCTTCTGGGTGATTTCCGGCCAACCGGAGTTAGGCTCACCCGAACCCGACTCCGGCCTTTCGCCCCTCGAGCGTCCTTTCTCCCGGCTTCTTGTCCCTCGGACACCACGCACATCCTTCTCGCTCCACCGGCGTACTCTTCCGCAGCTTCCGCGTCCCTCGGATTGTACCGAGCCCGTCGGCTCACTTCCCCGCACAATCCTTCTCGTTCGCTACGTCTTACGCTCGACTTCCTCCGTACCTAAGCTCCTGCACACTTAGCAGAGGGATTAAACATACCAGGACCTAACTTAAATCGGTTGATCACATCAAAATCAACCAGGGGTACTTACACTTGGTTCTTTAGGTTGGTAACCCAAATCAACCTTATTATAAGCCGCCTTTTGTGAGTTTAAGATCATATCTAGGGTTTTGGAACTTGTTGAAAATTTCTCAAGAATATTCTTGAGGTTTTCAATTTCACCCTTCAAGCCCTTATTTTCATCCTCAAGATTTTTAACATGCAAGTTATCAAGATCCTCATCCTTAGAGGATCTCATGAAAATCATTAATATCCTCCACTCTAGAGGGTTTCAATTCTTCTACTTCCAATTTCAACAATTTAACTTTGTTCTTGGATTTTTTAAGCAACCTAGCTAGACATGTAATGGTTCTATAGCACTTATCTAGCTCGGGAGAGATTACCTCTTCATCATCCGAAGATGATGAAGGCGCGGTTGAGGAGCTACTTGATTCATCATCACTTTCCTCATTTGACTCCTCTAGTGCCATGAAAGCAAAGTGATGGGTGCGCTTCTCCTCCTTTCCTGCCACAAAAGCAACCCCTTTCTCTTCGAAGCCTTGGTTAGAGATCTCATGTAATTCCATTTCACAAAATAGATCTTCTAACTTAACTAAGGAAAGATCCTTCGAAACCTTGTAGGCATCCACCATGGATGACCACAATGTATTCCTTGGAAAAGCTTTTAGAACTAACCTTACTAGATCCCGGTTTTTCACCATTTCATTGATGGAGTGAAGGCCATTGAGGATCTCTTTGAATCTTCCATGGAGTTCACTTACCTTTTCATTTTCTTCCATGGACAGATTTTGGAGTTGACTGTGAAGGAGGTCCTTCTTGGCTATTCGGGTGTCTTGAGTTCCTTCATGGAGCTCAATGATTTTGTTCCAAAGATCTTTAGCACTTGTAAAAGGACCCATCTTGATCAACTCCTCCTTGTTCAACCCGCATTGCAAAGTGACCATCGCTTTGGCATTAGCTTCACTCTTTCTTATTTGCTCAACCGACCAACTTGAGAAATCGAGATCTTTTCCTTCAACATCTCTTGGAGGGATGAAACCTTCTTTGACCGAGAACCATATGCTCATATTTGTCTTCAAATAAAACTCCATCTTCGATTTCCAATATTAAAAATCTGTGCCGTCGAAGAGTGGAGGCCGGTTTGTGCTCATTTCTTCTCTTCCAGCCATCTTGTTGTAAGCTCTCGGATGTTAAGCTGCTTGAACAGAGCCCCAAGCTCTGATATCACTTGTTGGAACTCGGATGGCTAGAGAGGGGGGGGTGAATATAGCCAATCACTAAAATCACTTGCTTTTCAAGTTTCTGCACTTAAACGTTAGCAGCCGAAGACAAGATGCAGAAACAGAAATGAAGAATAGAAATCAACACAAAATGAGCAAACCAGACGACACAGCGATGTACAAGGTTCGGGGATAACTTGCCCCTACTCCTTGGCGTGCCCGTAAGGTGGGTGATCCCTTGATCGTCGACAGATCAAGCCCCGGTGAACACCGGATAAGATAGAGTCTCCTTCTCGATGGAGAAACCTCTCCACAGATCTCACGGATGATTGAACTTGAGTATAAGAGATCACACAAGAAGGAACAATCACAAAGATCTCACAGGAATGCAACAAGATCCCTCAAGCACAAAGCAATAGAGAGCACAACCCCACAGCAAAAACTTCACTCGTTTTTCTGTCTTCCTTGTTGTCGCTCCTCTGCTTCCAGCCTCGTCTTAAGCCTCTGCTCCCCTCACTAGGCTCTCCATCAGCATCCACTGAAGCCACAGCCTGACCCCCTGACTCCCTGAGCACTCAGTCCACTGAAGACCCTTTCCAGCTGAGCCTCCGTCAGTTGCCAGCTGCTCTCCAGACGCCGTTGAGACCTGAAACAAGGAAACAGCCAAACCTGCTCCAAGGAAAGCCTCCCATTGACTCTCCTTCAATGTTTGAATCATCCCTGTAAAGCCTGCACACTCCAATATAAGCTTAGCAATGCATATCAAATGAAATCAGCAATGTATCAGAGAATCGGCAGAGAAAATAGACGCGATCAGAGCTTCTGACAGCGTATTTGAATTAAAGTTCTGCTCCTGATCGGTCACCAGACCGATCAGGCTGGGTTCAGACCGATCAGGCTCCATCCTGATCGGTCCCCAACGCTCAATCAGAAATCACGATTTCTCTGGGACTCTCCTGGACCGATCACCAGACCGATCCCAGGTTGTGGATCGATCACCAGATCGATCCACCCCTTTGCCGGGCGATTTCTGAGCTTCGCAGTCCAACCCTCCTGATCGGTCACTGGACCGATCAGAGAGTCTCCTGATCAGTCACCAGACCGATCAGGTTATGACCAGACCAATCAGGCTCCGTCCTGATCGATCATAGTGCGGAACTCGCGACGCTTGATCGTTCTCCAGAATGATCTGCACAGTGATCCAGATCGGTCACTAGACCGATCAGGAGCAGATCAGCAGGGGAACTCAACCTCACTGTGTGCTCCCTGATCGGTCACCAGACCGATCAGGAGCCAAGTAGTGGGTGAAACGTATACTCCCTGATCGGTCACCAGACCGATCAGTCATCGCTGGATCGGTCACTAGACCGATCCATGAAGGAGCACCGTGCCAACTTCCCTGATCGGTCACCAGACCGATCCAGGCAAGCCCAAATGCACTCTAAGTCAAGAGAATAAGCCTCTAGCCATTCTCTGACTCGTGCCATACCCAGCTTCACTCACCGGGACTTCATTCAACCTAGCTTCACTCACTAGGACCTGGCTTCACTCACCAGGGTTTTGGTCACCCGACTTCACTCACTGGGACCCGACTTCACTCACTGGGATTTCAACCTAGCTTCACTCACTAGGATTTCAATCACCTGGCTTCACTCACCAGGATCCGGCTTCACTCACCGGGATTTCAACCTAGCTTCACTCACTAGGATTTCAATCACCTGGCTTCACTCACCAGGACCTGGCTTCACTCACCGGGATTTCAACCTAGCTTCACTCACTAGGATTTCAATCACCTGGTTTCACTCACCAGGACCCAGCTTCACTCACCAGGACCCAGCTTCACTCACCGGGACTTTTCACCTAACCCTCCAGTTGGGACTTTTCACCTAACCCTCCAAGTTAGGACTTTTCACCTAGCCTCCAAGCTAGGACTTTTCACCCAACCTTCCGAGTTAGGACTTTTCCACACCTAGCCCTCCAAGCTAGGATTTTTCACCTAACCCTCCAAGTTGGGACTTTTCACCTAACCCTCCAAGTTAGGACTTTTCACCTAGCCCTCCAAGCTAGGACTTTTCACCCAACCTTTCCGAATTAGGACTTTTCCACACCTAGCCCTCCAAGCTAGGACTTTTCACCCAACCCTTCCGAATTAGGATTTTTCCACACCTAGCCCTCCAAGCTAGGATTTTTCACCTAACCTTCCAGGTTAGGACTTTTTCACATGCCAGCATGCGATCTCGCGATCCACCTAGACTTAATCTAAATCCATTCAACTAAACTTAAATCGTTGTCAACACCAAAACAACAATCGGGGTCAGACTGCATCAACAGAAACGCTGTGGAGAGGTTACTCCACCGAGAAGGAGGTTGCATTTTATCCGGATTTTTGAGGCTTGATCTGCCGACGATCAATGGATCGCCCACCTTAAGGGCACGCCAAGGAGTAGGGGCAAGTTATCCTCGAACCTTGTAAATCCTCTTGTTAGCGTTTTGCATTTGTGCTTAGCTTAGGGTTCATTTCTACATACTCTGTTTTCCTTTAGCTTCCGCTGTGCTACTAACGTTTAAGTGTGGAAAAATCGATAAGTGCTAAAGTTCAAGTGTCTGGCTATATTCACCCCCCCTCTAACCATCCAAGTTTCAACAGTGTCTTCTCATCCTCAACCTCAATGTGTCCCTAGCCTTGATTTATATGCCATCTAGACATTAAAAACTAGGTTTCAAGCAATATAGTCTCATTTTCATCTTTTTATCCATAACACTCCCTCTTGATGTGCCAACTCTCTAGAATTAAGACTCAAGTGAGTCTTCCAAATCCTTTGGCACACTCCATGACCCATCTAGACTTCTGAGAGAAATCCTCCCGTGATCCATAGACCATGGGTCCCAACTTGGCTCCTAGAGCTCTCCCTTGAGCTCTTAGCCTTAGTCACCTCCCTAGGTGACTTTTCTATAAAGGCAAGACCACACCGATGTACCTCTGGTGCTTCTTGACCTACACCCTTTGCTTCCTTTACTTTCCACACCTTGTCCTTGGTTACATTCCTCTTCTCCCTTTTAAATGACTTTTCCTTGTCAATTTTGACATTCCCTTCGCTATAATCATATGACATCCTTGCATATGACTTTCTACTACCAATTGACCTCATAGGTTGATATCCTAGACCCGATCTATCATTTTTGGGTTCTTGACTCCCCAACATCATGCCTAACCCCTTGGATCCCATAATGAGTCTATCTAGGTTCTTTTTTAATTTATCAAGCTTTGCCCTTAAAGCTTGATTTTCCCTTTCTAGGCTCCTAAGCATCATCATGTCCATTTTCGGCATTCCTAGATCTACCCACTTGTATAGGTATGTGTCTCCCTTTCTTAGGGTTAATGTCTTGGTTCTTAGGTCTAAAAGTTCTAAATTGATCATGATACATGGATTCCGTAGAATTTTGGCACGCAATAGTAACTCTATTTTTATCATGATACTTGAAACCAAAATTACGCATAGGCATGCAATTTTCATTATTTCTAGCACACATAGGGAAATTTGAAACATTCTTAAAGTTAGGGATTACCTCCCTTACCCTTGTAGCTCCCTCTTGATGTAAGCTTTTCTTTTTTTCTTCTTTCTCCCATCTTCTCAAATGCTCCAATTTTTTGAGCTCTCCTTTTCTTGGACATTTGGTGTGATAATGCCCTAGCTCTCCACATGTGAAACATCTAATGTGTTTTTTCCCTTCCTTATCCCTACAACCCATATTATATTTTAAATGAATTAACTTGGGTTTAGGGTTTACCTCCTTTTTACCTAATGGACACTTGTCCTTGTAGTGCCCTCTCTTGTTGCATCCAAAGTAAATGATGTGGTCTTTTATCTTTGCTTTGGTGGAGGTTGAGGCTTCTTCTTGCTCCGGTATTGAAGAGGGTTTCTCCTCCCCCTCAATTCTTGAAGTGGAGACCTCTTCTTCTTCCCTTGATGAAGTGGATGACCTTTCACTTTCTTGAGCCACTTCACTTGATGAGATGGACAATTCTTTTTCTTCTTTCTCTTCTACTAATTGAGCTTGTGTAGGATTTTCATGGAATGTTACCATCTTGTTTCATAACTCATGTGCACTTTTATATTCATCTACACCACTAATTATTTCATTAGGCAAAACACTAAGTAAAATTGAGATTACCGTTTCGTTGACCTTTGATTGTGCTTGTTGCTCCTTGGTTCAATATCTTGGCCGGAGCCTTTTTCCATGCTTATCTCTTGGATCTTCAAATGGTTCTTCAAGCGTAATCATGTAGGTGCAATCCATGCCGAATCAAGTCTTTGTCAACATCCTCCAATAGTCGAAATCCTCGCGATCATAAGGAGGTGGGACATTGATGTCATCACCCAACTTTTCTTCAATCGTCACCTTCTCTAGGGTTTTGCTCTCTCGGCGGTTAGTCCGTAGATGAATGAACCTTCGCTTTGATACCACTTGTTAGAATCTTACCGTTAAGCTAGAGGGGGGGTGAATAGCTTTCGTTCAATTTTCTACCTACAACGTCAGCATGTGCAAGCGGAAATACTAAATAAAAACTAAAACAATGCTAACACATGCAAATCGATCTACGTGGTTCGGAGATGAAACTCCTACTCCACGGCTGTCCGTAAGGTGGACGATCTTGATCCTTCGGTGGATGATTCCCCAGAGCACCTCTGGCTAGCTCTTGTCGCTCCTTGTGGGTGGAGAAACCTCGTCATCCCTGAGCACTGTAGGCTACTAACCAGCTCTAACCAAGCAAGTTTCGCCAAGAAAAAACAACCTTAAACGAGCTCCCTTAAATAGAGCTCGAGGCTGAATATAACTGTTACCAATTGACTGGTCCAACACCAGTCGACTAGTCCACTCTAAATTCGAATTTCACCGCTTGACCTTTCGAATTCTGGCCACTACCAGTCGACTGATCCTGTATCAGTCGACTGGTCCATCCCTAAGTCTAGGGTTACCCTTCCCGAGTACATTTCTCTTCGCACTTGAACCCTCACGACTTAGTTCCCGAGTATAATTCCCTCAGTACTCGAACCCTCACGACCTGGTTGACTCTTCATCCAGCAGCCTCGATCTGTTGCCTTCGCGCCCTCTTCGTCTTCGGCTCCCATCCCTCAGATGCGCACACAAGCCCTCGGCTTGCCTCCATGCCATCCTTCACGCATGCCTCGAAGTCCACATCCCTCGGTTCATTGTTTCTGCTCCAGCAGCCTCGATCTGTTGCCTTCAAGCCCTCTTGGACTTTGGCCCTCATCCCTTAGATGCCCACACAAGCCCCCGGCTTACCTTCATGCCATCCTTCACATACGCCTCGAAGTCCGCTTCCCTTGGCTCATCGTCTCTGCTTTGTCCACGGTCCCTCGGATGCGCACATAAGCCCACGGCTTGCCTCTATGCCACCTTTCACCGTACCTGAAGACATCCAACCATGCCTATGTGTATCCTGCAAACCTGCACACTCACATACACATATTAGATCACAATGAAATCCTAGCTTAATCATATTAACACACACATCAAAACCCATGATCTTCCAGATCATACTTGGGCTGATTGCCCCAACATGGTTGTCTGTTTGTCGAATGAAGTCTCGATCGATCATAGAAATATCAAACACCATCATTGCTCAAAAACATGATGCATTTCAGAATGACGAAGTGGAGAGACATTCAGTTAATTCACAATTTCAATCCACATCTTAATTACTTGTAGATGTTAATGTTACGTACGAGGATATATATGATGGAGAGATATCCAACAGTGAGAATCTTGTTGAACTAACAGACTCTAGCGATAAGGACTTAGAAACTGTTAATGTTGATTATTCAGATGTTAATGATGATTAAATATTAGAATTATTGTTCATCAAGTAAGTTATATTTCCATATTGTGTTGTATTTTTATTATCATGTTAGTAATCTTTATTCTGATGTGTTGTAATGTTATTTTGTAGACATTATTATGGCAGAGAAACATATAGTAGTACCCCATGACTACAGGGTACTTGGAGTTGTTGGAGACTCGTAAACCTTTTTTGTTATTAGTAATTGAAATCATATATTTCTTTATTTATAATATATTTCACATACCTTAATATTTTTTACTCTAGAGGGCCACCGAGTTTCCTCCTATATCATCAGGAAATTTAAAGCACCAGTATCCGCTACTACTACATGGAGACACGTAGACGCCGAGTTGAAGATATTTTATTATAATAAATTTATAGTAAGTAATGTTAACATATTTAGTATTTATAATTTATTTATCCTTTAATATACTAAATTTAAACTTATAATTGTAGAAAAAATATACATAAGAGGAGGGCCAGAGGAACAATTTAAAGCAACTTGGAATAGTTATTATTCCAAACTTTATAGAGAGCTCCTGTACAATATCAGACAAAAGACCACGAGATTGTCGTACGCTTTAGCCAAGATATGGGGTGCATGGACGACCACCAAGTCTAAACAAAGGTGGAAGGAAAATACTGACAAGGCTCGAGCAAACAGAAGCATTGAGCCAGGTGGCCTGAGTACCGGAACTGCTCTGCATACGTCAGGGTTGAGCATGCCATGGATATGGTCAGTTTAATTTAAACATGGTTTAAAGCATTGTTTGTAATTATTACCAAACATGTATAACTTTGACCTCGTATATTTGTGTATGCACGAACATCGGCTAGCTCGACAACCCACCTGTATAGAGGTCTTTCTCAAGATCGACGAGAAGAAGGATGACATATTTGTTGATTCTGGTTTGAAGGCTATAAATATAAGATTTTTAACTTTAGGTCAATATGTAATCGCTTTTATATTGCTTAACTTAAGTAATTGTGATGAAATTGAATATTAATCATATTATATTTTACCATACATGATCAAATCTTAGATAGAGTATTTCAGACATCTTAGCCAGAAGTAGGAGGAGTCACAATCTCTGTCCACCGATGCACTAAATGAGATATGTTCCTATGTTGTCGGTGGACAGACAAAAAATTCCATGCTCTATGGCCTTGGCTCCCGAGCCAAAGTTGTATTTGAGCGTTTGAAGACTCCTGTGGACCATGCCAGTTCCTCCTCTTCTTCTGAGATGCAGACTTTAAGACAGGAAAATCAAGAATTGCGTAATCAAATTGCTTTAATGAATCGGAAGATGAATCAGTGGATGATTGTTAATGAGCAATGGAGGGCTACTAGGATACGAGGAGACCTGAGGATGAGTGCAAGTTTAGGGAAGAAAATAGAGCTCTCATGGTCCATATGCGGGAGATGATAGCTGCTTTGCGGACGCCTCCGACACTAACCCCCCGAAATAGCCTCTCCATTTTGCACTCAATGCCAAATTTGAGTCACAGGAGACTCAAGATCTATCAGACCCTATATATTAGCTTTTTTGAGGTTTGTTCAACTACAACTTAATTTTTTATTTTTCATTTATAAATTATGTAAAATATATTTAATATATTAATTTCTAAATATTGTTTCAGAATTCTATCTTCATATATTTTGCTTCTTCATCATGATCAAATTTTATATTCAGATATCTTTTTTGTTACATGTAAAATTAGTTATACAGTTAATGTAAAAAATTTTAATTATCTATCATATTTTACTTTTTGTAGATTTCTATATTACTATCTTTTAGTTGGACGTAGAAATCTTGGTATGAATTTAGATATCTTTGTATTGATATTTGACTTTAGATATCTTTGTATGGATTTAGATATCTTTGCTTTGTATTTATGATGAATTGTGTTTTTGTGTTGTGAATTGTATTTTTTTAACCTACTAAATTGTGTTTAGTATGTTAGGTTTGTGAAATTGGTTTGTTAGTATGGGGTTGTGTTTATATGCCATCATCTGTGATGATTTTATATTGATTTGTAAATTGTAAACATGGTACATAATTACAAATATTTGTTTGCAAATTTTTTTTTGTTTACCGACGAAATTAATTGAATACTAATGGATTCATGATTCCGTCAGTAAATATTGAAACCCAACCAACAATATGCGTCGATCATTACTGGTAGAATTAGGATTTTTCATCAGTAATGACCGAGTTTGCCACCGGAAAATACTATTTCTGTCGGTAAATTGGATAATCGGAATCACTGTTCCAGTGACATTTTTTCAATGAAACTATATATCCGTCAATATATTTATCAATGAAACTATTTTTTCCGTTGGAAAATATACTGACGGAAGTTATGATTCCGCTGATCCTCGACGGAATTTTCTCCGACCGCAACAATTCTGTTGCCGTGCTGTCGAGAGCTGCATTTATCGGTGGAATACAATTGGATATTTCCGTCGATACTGTTGAATTTTTTTGGTAGTGAGAATCTTAGAGAGTGATCTATTATATACAATTTTATGCTGCTTTGCAGAAAATTATTTTTGATACTCGAACTAATGACCTTTACGTTATACAATAATAGTTTTATCATTACGCTTCCCTTCCATTAACTAAATATACTTGAACTAAAATAAAACAGAATGTGTGGAAAGCATTATTTAGGGGAGTAGGAAGTCAAAAACAAAAATAAAAAAGGCAAGTTATGCTTCTTCTTAGAAATATCAGTTAAGTTGGTTAACATCAAACAGATGGAGCCTTGAAACAAAGCGATGCCAATGAGAAAAATGCAGGCATTTATATAGCAGAGTTTATGGCCAAAATTTCAGCCCAAACCAGTTCCTTCTAAAGGACGGACTCCATCTTAGAGCAGGCAGCTAAAAAACAGATTAATAACTCACACAAAGGAAAACAACACGGAAGCATTTTTAGTCAAATAATTCCTACTTGGTAATAGCTCCATCTACATCTGAGATAACTATCTGAGTATTCTATTTCCAAAGGTAAATCCTTGCATCAACCTATTGAATATGAAAGTATTAGGTATCTTCTCAGTGAATGAGAAGACGGACAACCAGTTGTAAGCACAGCAAGAACAGTAAAAGAAAATTAATCAAGGGAAAACCTGCTGCAGTCCAAGTATTGGTGTAGAAAAATTAAATTGGAAAGCCCCATATTTTTAACTGATTCATCCACTTGTGTCATACAAAGAGGATCAAACAATTTTAACTGGTCAAAACAAATCATGACCATTTAATAGGTATAGATTTATTGAATGGAAGTCATTTACTAACAACAAGCTAAGCCTTTCATTCTTCACATATGCAGAAAATTTCTGTGCATGAGTTCTTGTACCTTCAAATAAGACATTCTTATGGAGTGATATTAACGTTGCAAAAAGCAGGGTATGCTATCATAAAGATAATTAATTATATAACTAATCATATAACTGATCAAAGGTGTGGACCCCGATGATGTCCACCGCTCCTCTGAACTGATGAAAGGAACCCCTGGGGTTATGGTGAGCAGCAGGATAATTAGTCGTCATTATTCTAGATATTCATGGTTCTATCACTAGTTACGATGTATTTTATAAGAATTTTTTTTTAAATAGGACACGAATCTTGAGACGTTGAATTTTTGAACCGTCCACTGTGAGCGTTTCCCGATTTATTCTGATGGTCAATTGGAAATTTTTATAGGACCGAATCGATCATCTCATATTCAATCTATTATCTAGTTGATATTTGTTGATGAAAAGTGCGGGAGACGATAAAAACCCTGAGGTTGCGTTTGGTTCAGGGTGATCAGTGATAACCTTGGTTATCTGTCCAAGGTTATCGTTGATAACCTTGTTTGGTTTAGGTTATTATCAATTCCCAAGTAATGCAGTATTACCGCCACATCAGCAACACGTCATCAAATGGGGCATGCAACCCGAAATTGTATAACTAAGGAAAACGGAGGTTTTTCTTGATTTCGGGGTTAAGGAACTTTTTTTTCCCAAATTATCCCTTAATATTTACATTTAAAGATAAAAATATCCCTAATAATTAACTAAATTACAACTCGTTGCCGACTCACCAACCGACGACCGCAGCCCCTCCGCCGATCGGCGAGCGCCGCCGGCCAGCGACCGGCGACCGCCATCGGCCGGTGATCGGCGATCGGCGACCGCCGCCGGCCGGCGACCGGCGACCGGCGACCGCCGCCGGCCGGCGACCGGCGACCGGCGACCGCCGCCGACCGGCGACCGGCGACCGGCGACCGCCGCCGACCGGCGACCGGCCGGTGACCGGCCGGCGGCCGGCGACCGCCGCCGGCCGGCGACCGCCGCCGGCCGGCGACCGGCGACCGCCGCCGGCCGGCGACCGGCGACCGCCGCCGGCCGGCGACCGGCGACCGGCGACCGCCGCCGGCCGGCGACCGGCGACCTCCGCCGGCCGGCCGGGGACCGGCGACCGCCGCCGGCCGGCCGGTGACCGGCGACCGCCGCCAGCCGACGACCGACGAACGATCGGTGGCGGTCAGACGATAAATAATTTTTTTAAAAAAATTTAGTATTTTAATTAAAATTTTATTAAATTAAATAAATTATAATTAGGATAAACTAAATAAATTTAATACAAAATATTACCTTACTTTTTAATTTTTAATATAAATAAACATATATTATCATAATCCTTAATTTTAAACTAATGGGCAATATGGTAAAATATTACATTAGATTATATACTATTACCTCTAAACAAACAAGATTTTCTTTGATCATCTAAATTTAACCAAACAACATTAGGTTATGTTTCATTCCCCATAACCTTGGCCAAGGTCATGTATGATAACTTGAACCAAACGCACCCTGAAGGTGAGTTTGGTTCAAGTTCTCAGATATAACCTTAGTTATGTGATTACCAAGTAATAACATAACAAGGCAATGGGGAATTAAACATAACCTGAAGCTGTTTGGTTCAATTTAGGTAATCAAATAAAATCTTGTTTGTTTGGATGTAATAGTCTATGACATAATATAATATTTTATCGTATTACCCTTTAGTTAAATTTAAGTATAATAATATTATATGCTTGTAACTATAAAATAAAAAAGTAAGATGATATTATATACATATTCGTATCCTCGGTCGATCGCCGGCGGTGGTCTCCGGCTGTCGTTGCCGATTGTCGGCCGCCGGCGGTGGTCGGCCGTGAATATTGGGAACCAAGACGGAAACAAAATAGGAGAATAGGAGGAAAAGACAGGCAGATATTCCGAGTAGTGTTTCAATGACGTAGAATAGAACAGTAACAAAGGCAGGAAGAGGGCGAGAAGTGTAAAGTAGGAGAGAGCTAGCTAAAAGTGAATCTAATTCTTAGATAGAAATTCCTCTTGTCAAAGTAAGAATGCCCGCAAGTTGCTAACTAGATTTCTTTCCACTGTATTCTATTATGTGATTGATGAAGATTTAATTTGTTTTTTCTAAAAGTGTATAAACTATTTTATAAAAATATTGAAAAACAAGAAAAATTAAGAAATGAAAAAAGAATATTGATTAATTGTTTTCTCACGAAGAACCGCTTAGCAAAAAGGAGAGAGAACAATGAAGCAATGGCAGTACATTTTTTTTTTCACAACATAAAATGCTATTGTGATGGAAAAGATTGTAAATCACTGATGCACCGATGGGCAGAATTCATTACCGATGATGCTTGATGATCAATATTGAAGCGCACAACTATGAACTATCACGCAGACGAAGCCAAGTTGTCATGCCTCCGCTTCCTTTCATCTGACAACTTCTGGGCAAATTTAACAAGCCGTTACTTGTTCGACATCGTTCCTCCCTTTGCATCCACCACCGACTCCGATTGCCCTGTCTCCAAGTTCACCCGCGACACCGGCTTCTCCAGCAGATTCTCCCCAATCTTAACTAAATTTTTTAAGTTCTTGAATTATCCACCGAAGCCGCAACGTCAGTCAAAGTATCATCCTGCTATTCAATTAATCGTACAATAATCTTTTTCCAATAAAATCGATCGACTTGGCGCAGCTTTATGTTAGCTAGACAGGGATAAAATATTATGTTAAGTGGCGCAGCTTTATGTTGATGGTGTATAGAGATAAAATATTATGGAGTTAATAGATAAATATAGTGTTAAATACGACACTTAAGAAAATCGGACTGAATTTTTTTTTTTCGAAATGCACCGGATAGGCCTTAGGGTTTTCGAGAGTCAGGATGGGTAGGAGTTTAATTGGAAAAATCCGAAACTTATAGGGGTGAGGTGAATAAAACCCCCAACCTTGAGGGTCTAGATCGGATTCATGAAACTAGAAGGACTAAAGGGGTTAAAATCTAAATTTAAGGTCTTGGATTGGATTAGTCGAATTAGAGGGGCTAAATGTAAAATGACCTCTACTTAACCTCCCCTTCTTCCTCGCATCGTTCGCCGAAGCCACGCGAATTTTCTCCTTCTTCCCAAGTTTCTCCTTCTCCCTCTTCCTTTGATCGCCGCGCCGCCTCGACCACCGGAGGGTCATCGCCGACCATCTCTACTCCCTGATACGAAACCCTGGAGCCGGTCTTCTTGGTGGAGATTTGCCACTCACGACAAGGGAGGGCTTGAGGAGACGGCTTGACTTGATCTGAGTGACGTTCTGCTCCGAGGTGCAAGAATAAGGTAAGGGTGTCTTCTTGATCTCTCGGGGCAGTATGGTAGCCATTCCTTTGTTGATCTGTGGTTTACGCTGCTTCTTGTGGTGGATTTGTGAGTTGCAGAGGGAATTGGGGACAGAAAGGGTTGGTTGCACGATTCTGGATCAGTGGTTGCTGATCTTCCTTCCCTTTAGTGCTAGATTTCCGAAACTTGGAGTAAAGTTGTAAACCGGTGCAAATTCAGGTAAGGATTTACCTGGTTGTTGAACTTGGAATGAAATCGTGTAGATTTAGTGGTAAATCTTGGAAGATGTTGATGCTGATGAGTTACTGTTTTGGGCTTGGAATTGTCTCTGTCTTGGATTGGTATCTATTTGGTCTTGGGTTTGCCGTGAGCATGGAATTTGATTTGGATTCGTTGTGTTGCATTGATGAGTTTTGGATTTGATGTCTTGTGTTTTCCATTATGAGATTATAGATCTTTATGTTGAATCTTGTTTGGATCAGTGTTACGTTGGATTTTCGGACAGTAGACGAATGCTTGATGGCTTTAGAATCTACATGTTTGATTAGATCATTGGCGTTGGTTTGAGATTTCCCTGCCTTGGGGTTGCTACTGTTGTTAGTTTTCTACTATCATGTGTTGGATATATTATGAATGGAAAGAGAGGTGGGGAAGAAAGAAGCTCCATTGTGAATAAGACTTTAGTCCCACATTAGGAGTTTCAAGTGAATGGAAAGGGAGGTGGAGAATAAAGAGACTCCATTATGAATGAGACTTTAGTCCCAAATTGAGAGTTTCTAGGCATAATTGTTCGTTTATATTGTTTCACAAGTATATTAGTTGTGAACAAATGCATGGGGAGAGACTCTCTTTCATGCGTAGGTGTACAGGGGGTGCAAATCCAGACCCCGAATTTGTATTGAACTAAGTACACTCGTGTGCGTGCACGATCTGTGCACGTCGAATGCTCGACCAGTCGGGACAAAATTTGTCCAAGTGGTAGCTTAATTTGATTTAGACCTAGTCTTGAGTTGGGATGAATTTTGGATTGGGGTTGGGCTAAACCTAAATCAAATCTAGAATCAATGAATCGGAATTAGTCATTTAATTAGAATTAATTAAATGATTTCGATATTAGGATTAACCCTAATACGCTTTAGAGATTTGAATAGTTTTTTACTATTTGTGTAGATAGCTAAATAACTTTGTCCTTCGATATAGGACTTTGACTTGGTTATTTTCGCTGCGGATTATTTGGACGGGAGGTTCTCTTTGTGTACGAGCACCTTCGGAGACAGGTACCTTTGACTTATCTCTGTTAGATATAATCAAACTTTTATACATAGTTAGATATGGATAGCAGTAGGGATATATGTTATTTTTATTCCTGTACGATTTCATTTGATACTTGTTATCTGATTAGGTTTCTGCTTTACTATTTCGTATTACTCCGTGTATTGGATTACGAACGACACACTTTATACCTTACACTAGGATTAGGATATAGTGCATGATTATTACCTAGACTATTACATTTCATGTTGATGATAGTAGGATTAGATAGTGGATGAGGCATGGATAGTGACATGCATCATCTTTGAATGTAGCATATGTAGGTTGTTGGTGCAATCTTGGTTAGGTCAGAGTTGACCTAGTTTGACTAGGCTTGGGTGAGCTTATGTCTGGTAAGCTTAAGGTTGGATGTTTCGATGTTTGATAATGATGTTTGAATATCATATGATGTCAAGTGGGTCAAGGTTGACTGGAGACTTGACTGAAAAGTCCTAGGGGGACTAGGCACACCTAGTGAGACTAGGTGAAGTCCAGATGGATCGGGGAGATCGCACGCTGGCACGTGAAAAATCCTAGGAGGACTAGGCACACCTAGTGGGACTAGGTGAAGTTCAAGTGGATCGGGGAGATCGCACGCTGGCACGAGAAAAGTCCTAGGGGGACTAGACACACCTAGTTGGACTAGGTGAAGTCCAGGTGGATCGGGGAGATCGCACACTGGCAAGGTGGATGTCTACCGAGAGACTAGACCTAACTCGAGGGTTAGGCAAACCTAGTTGGGAATCAGGTTAAGTCCTAACTGGGAGCTAGGCAGGAGAAATCCAGGTTGGTCAAAGGGGTTGACCGGACACTTGGTAGGGAACCCTAGACTTGTGCGCACAAGTTAGGGTTGGACTCAATCGATTAGGTAATCAATTGAGAGAAATGAAGTGTGAGAACAGAAGGTGGCTGAATCGATTGTCCAATCGATCCAGCCCTCTCTTAATCGATTGATTTAATCAATTGATCAATCGATTAAGAGGTTCTGTAATCGATTGGTCAATCGATTACAGGGTCTGGTAATCGATCGGGTGATCGATTACTGCCGTTTACGCGAGAGAATAGAAGGGTGCTGAATCGATTCAGCAATCGATTAAGACTGTTCTTAATCGATTGGCTAATCGATTAAGGTTCATAAACTAGCCGTTGAACGGCTAAGTCTGACATGGTAATCGATTGGGTAATCGATTAGGAAACCCTAGGCGTCGGGTATAAAGGGTTTTCACACAGGTTTGAAGCGCATCTCTTCGGCAGCTCTTCGACACTTCTCCTCCTCCTTCCACGTCATTTCAAGAGAAGCTTTGGAGCTTAGTGTTACTGCACTTCCAAAGTTCTAGAGGCGATATCAAGCTTGAAGATAGCAAGGAAAGCAAAGAGAGCTTATCATTGTAAATCTTGTAAGATTTCATTTTGTATTTGCTTGGATTCTTGTTGTATCTTCTTGGAAGCTTGTAAGAGGTTTCTCCACCTCAAAAAGGAGATTTTTCATAGTGTATGAGAGAGTGAGGAGAGTGGATCCTTGGATTAGTCACCTCAAGGAAGTGGATACCAAGTAAATCCTTAGTGTTAGCATTGCTTGAAGTCTTTCGCAGTGACAAATCATCTACAAACAAATCGGAGCTAATCACCCCCCCTCTAGCTCTCCTACCGGTCCTAACAAGTGGTATCAGTGCAAGGTTGCTCTTCTTTGAACTCTTCGCCAAGAGAGCAAGAGCTAGAGGAAGAAGAAGAAGTTTGAAGAAACCCTAACTTCAAGAAGTCATCATCAAGAGGGTTCAACTTCAAAAATGGAGTTTGACTACGACACCCGAGCACCTCCACCATTCGACAAGGCAAATTTCGATCTTTGGAAGTCAAAGATTGAAAATATCTTCATGATGGAGATAGAGCAATAGTTTGCTCTAATGGAGGGTTTTGAAGCTCCAACAAGCACCAAAGGAAAGCTCCTCAAGAAAAGCAAATGGAATGAGGATCAAATCAAGAGATGCGAGGCCAACGACAAAGTGACCAAGTTATTGGTCAATCTTTTGCCGAGCACCATCTTGGACAAGATTGGAGGATTTAAATATGCCGAAGAGCTTTGGAGCAAATTGGCAAAGCTTCATGAAGATCCCTCCACTGTACCGTATCAAGACAAATCCAAAGAGGGAGATTCATCAAATGAAGAGGACTCGGAAGTTGAGAGATGCTCAACATTCGGGAAGGAAATTCAAGAAGCATTGGCTGAGGAGGAAATCCAAGAAGCTTCTACTTCAAGGATTGAGAGGGAGCAAACTTTGACATTGACACCGGAACAAGAAAAAGCTTCAACATCATTTTCCGATGTCAATAAGGAAGAACAAGAGTCAAGTGTCACCTCTACACTCCATGAAGGTATAACTATTTCAATTTGTAAAAATAAAGATCACATTATTTGTTTTGAGTGTAGGCAAAAAGGACATTATAAGAGTAAGTGTCCTAATTTGGTCAAGAAGAAGGTGCAAGTGACACCCAAGACCAAGGAGAAGCCAAAGTAGGTCGGCCCCGTGGTAAAGAAGGATAGCAAGCACATTGTGTGGTTCTCATGCAAACAAAAGGGACAATATCAAAACCAATGTCCAAAGGGGAAGGATCCGACCAAAGCAAAGAGGAGGAGCTCAAATCAAGGGGGAGCCTCCAAGATCAAGACTAAGGTACCATTAGGTAATGATACTTATTTAAATCATGATAATATGCATGTTAGAAATAATTATTTTTATTTTAATGCTATTTATCATGAAAATAGGAGGTATGAAATACCTAAGGAAAACTATAGAGCTTTCTATGCTAGGACTACTACATCTAAGGATAGGGAACAAATTAGAACATTTCATGGTAGACCTACCTAACCGAAGACCAAGAGGAAAAATCACCAAGGCAATCTTAGAAAACCAAGCCTTGAGAAAGTAATGATTGAAAATCAAGTTTTGAGGTCAAAACTTGAGACATTAGAAAAATCACTCAAAAGAATAGAAAATCTATTTAAGGGATCAAAAATTCAAAACCTAGATTTAGAAAATCAAGGACCCTCTAGGAGCAAGAAAGGTTTGGGATACAAACCTAAAACTAAGGATGATAGTCCATCCTATCATAGAGTTCCATATAAGTATGGAACTCAATCTAGGTCAAGGAGTCAAGTCAAGGCAACAAGGGAAGCCATCCCTAGGGTTGACCAAGACAAGATCAACATGACTAAGGCTTCGGAGAAGTCTAAAAAGGGCATTAGGAAGGTATCAAGGGAACTTATCCCTAATGAATCCCTAGAACACCCAAGGAGCACCAATAGGTTTTGGGTTCCTAAGAGTGTGTTCGCCACATCCTAGATAGGTCTAGGAAGTGTCAACTCAAATTGGAAGGGTAGTTAACCTAACCTTGATGAAGTTGACACTTTGGGATATTTTCAAGGAGTTATTACCCTTGAAAATGAAGGAGTCATTTGTTTACTCTAGGAGGAGTAAAATTTGTGCCAAACTATATTTTTGGAAGATTGAACTTAATAAAATTGGCACAACTAGGTTAGAATACAAAGATAGGCCAAGTTGGGGAGTTTTGGCATTATCTTGAAATTAGGGGCAAAATTAGGATTATCAATGACTTAGCGATGAGTTATTGATACTTAGGTAGGAAATCTAGGTATTTGCTTTTGTGCTATTATGTCATGTTTTGTATGTCTTATCACATGTCATAATATCATAATTCATCATTCATATTTTTTATGAAAATATTATATGTCATGTCATACATGCATCATCTAGCTATAATATTTTCTTTTGAATATCCACATATGATGCATGTCATAGTCATTATCATGTATTATCTTAATTTTTATTAAAATTAAGGGCATTGGTATTAATTGACATTCTGGGTGGATGATCAAAGTTTAAAATGCCTAGGTAGAAATACATGAACCCTTAGTTCAGGGAGAACATGACTTTCACATCTCACCGAGACCATAAGTTGACTTGCGTGTATTTTGAGATGCATTAGAAGCAAGTGAGATGTTAGGGTGATGAATATAAATGAACTCCAATCATTGGGAAAGCTAATGTACAAGTCATGTGCATTTAGCCCAAGGAACATGGTTGGAAATTATTTTTGAAACCTATTTCAAAACTATCTTGGAAAACCTTGGTGAAGACTATCTTTTGATAGATCTCATCATTGATGAATTGGATAAAAATGGAGTGAAACATTAAAGTATCTCAATAGTTTCAAATTTTGTGTCAATCTTTGAAAAAGGGAGTTATTTTCATATAAAATTATTTTTCCTTGATAGTATATGCCATAAATAATGTCTACACAAAATTATAGGATTTTTTAAAATTTTGTAGAATTATTTAGGGGTTTCTGAAATTCGGACTGAAATTGTTTTCAGAAATCAGAAACTCTCGATCGATCCGGTGATCGATTAAAGGCAGTTGTAATCGATCCATTGATTGATCAAAGGCAACGGTAATCAATCAGTTGATCGATTAAGGCCTAGCTTAATCGATTGATTCCCAACACCATCGATTGGTAAGACTGAAACTATCTGCCTTCAGTCAGTTAATCAAATTTTAAGTAACCTACCAGTCCCTAACCCCTTGGAATACTTTTATAAGTATATTTGGGTAAATTTCAGTATGAAACCAAAAAGGGAGATGATTTGGTGAAAACTATAGGGTTAATGATTTTGATTCAAGTTTTGAATCCCAAAACCTCAAAACCTCAAGTTGAGATTTCCTAAAGTTTTAGGAACTCAAAAATCATTGTTGGTACAATGATAGAGGTTTAGAACATGTTTTGAGGGGGAGCTATTCCTTAAAAGCATATGTTTAAATTTTTTTGTGAAAGGATGATGATTGGAAATTTTCATCATGTGGAGTGCTCAAGATTGAGTATAAGTTTAAATGAAAGGAATGAGATTTTTTTCTTGCCTCTGACCATATAGACTCTCGGGGAGAGTTTTTGATGCGTGTCAAAGGGGGAGAAGATTGAAAGGCTAGTAGGGATTAGTCTTTCTCAAACATATTGTCAAACATCAAAAGGGAGAGATTGCTGGTGCAATCTTGGTTATGTCAGGGTTGACCTAGTTTCACTAGGCTCGGGCGAGCTTATGTCTGGTAAGCTTAAGGTTGGGTGTTTCGATGTTTGATAATGATATTTGAATATCATATGATGGTTGAATATCATATGATGTCAAGTGGGTCAAGGTTGATTGGAGACTTGACTAAAAAGTCCTAGGGGGGCTAGGCATACCTAGTGGGACTAGGTGAAGTCCAAATGGATCGGGGAGATCGCACGTTGGCACGTGAAAAGTCCTAGGGGGACTAGGCACACCTAGTGGGACTAGGTGAAGTTCAGGTGGATCGGGGAGATCGCACATTGGCACGAGAAAAGTCTTAGGGCGACTAGGCACACCTAGTGGGACTAAGTGAAGTCCAGGTGGATCGGGGAGATCGTACGTTGGCAAGGTGGAAATCTACCGAGAGACTAGACCTAACTCGAGGGTTAGACAAACCTGGTTGGGAATCAGGTTAAGACCTAGCTGGGAGCTAGGCAGGAGAAATCCATGTTGGTCAAAGGGGTTGATCGGACACTTGGTAGGGAACCCTAAACTTGTGCGCACAAGTTAGGGTTGGACTCAATCGATTGGGTAATCGATTGAGAGAAATGAAGTGTGAGAACAGAAGGTGGCTAAATCGATTGCCCAATCGATCCATCCCTCTCTTAATCGATTGATCAATCGATTAAGAGGTTCTGTAATTGATTGGTCAATCGATTACAGGGTCTGGTAATCGATCGGGTGATTGATTACTGCCGTTTACGCGAGAGAACAGAAGGGTGCTAAATCGATTCAGCAATCGATTAAGGCTGTTCTTAATCTATTGGCTAATCGATTAAGGTTCAAAAACTAGCCGTTGAACGGCTAAGTCTGACGTGATAATCGATTGGGTAATCGATTAGGAAACCCTAGGCGTCGGGTATAAAGGGTTTTCACGTAGGTTTGAAGTGCATCTGTTCGGCAGCTCTTCGACACTTCTCCTCCTCCTTCCACGTCATTTCAAGAGAAGCTTTGGAGCTTAGTGTTACTGCACTTCCAAAGTTCTAGAGGCGATATCAAGCTTGAAGATAGCAAGGAAAGCAAAGAGAGCTTATTATTGTAAATCTTGTAAGATTTCATTTTGTATTTGCTTGAATTCTTGTTGTATCTTCTTGGAAGCTTGTAAGAGGTTTCTCAACCTCAAGAAGGAGATCTTTCATAGTGTATGAGAGAGTGAGGAGAGTGGATCCTTGGATTAGTCACCTCAAGGAGGTGGATACCAAGTAAATCCTTAGTGTTAGCATTGCTTGAAGTCTTCCCCGACGACAAATCATCTACAAGCAAATCGGAGCTAATCACCCCCCCTTTAGCTCTCCCACCAGTCCTAACATAGGTGGCCCATGACTCCCTAGAGGTTGAGATAGGTCGTCAGATATGCTACTGGTGTAGGGGCATACGTAGGCAACCCTTGGCTCCCTGGAGGGAGCTTGAGACGGGTCATCAGATTTGTCAGATTTCCCTGTCATGTAGTCCTAGTTCCTCTCTTTGTTAGTGGATTATAAACCATAGGTTGTGACAGGTCCCCTCCTACTTTATCCGGAGATAACGAGGGGTTGAGAGCATTACTTTCCCCTCACGACTTGGGGCAGAGTACGCTTGGTGTTAGAGACCTTGCCAATTCGGTTTCGTTTTATATGCGACAGTGATCGTCTGGGTGGAGGGATGACATAGTCAGAGCCCTACCCACTCGATTTCGCATAGATGTGACGATGGTCAACTGGCGTGGAGGGATGACCCATGTCGCATCATGTGCATACTATGCATTACTGCATTTGGTTGTGTTTGCTGCATTTGATTACTGTATTTGTTTGACATACACATTCAGGAGGTATGTGCATATAGGATTTGGTGATCTTGTATGGCTCGTATGATACGAGCTATTACGATCCTGCATCAGCTTGTGTTGCACGAGTTACGGAGATCTTGTGTACTCTCGTATGCCACGTTTTTTACCACGGAGGGCCATTAGGGTTATACTGTCCTGCATACTGTTGGGGTTAGACCGACACAGATATGTATTATTGTTTTAGTGATACAGTTATGCATTTCTTATTATTGCGCTTCAGTTTGTAGCAACTTGTGACTTACTTAGCTTTCTGTGCATACTAGTTTGTATCCACTGAGTTCTTTGACTCACCCCGTTAACCCTGTTTTTCTTCTAGGTTGGTGATCGTCTGGAGTGCCCTATCCGATAACCCCTTTCCCCGTTAGGATGACTTCGATTAGTTTTGTGTTTCTGGAGTTTTTCTTTCCTTTGTATACTCCTTGTGTTCCGTGCTCTTGTATTTTATGTTGTGACTGTGTTTGTGTGTATGTTGGCCCCAGAGGGGCATACATGTAGTTTAATTTATCGTAAGTCGGATCGGTCTGCAGTCCAGGTATGTCTTGGTATATTTTATGTCATGTTTATCTTCTTTTATACTGTCCATACCAACCGCGTTGGCTGAGGTAGTTGTAAGTCGTGAGAGCTTTTGTATATTAGATTTATATTATCCGCCGTACAGGGGAGGTACTATCCAATTTTTATCAGATGGGTGGTCCCTCAGGGTGTGACACATAGAATATCATGAGATGTCAAATAATAGATAAATGAGGTGACATAAGAATGTAAAATAAAAAAATCTAAATTTAATATATTTGAGATAAATGTAGAGGTAGTGGGAGATAAATGTAGAGATAGTGGTTATCTAATAAATCTATAAATGTGTTAACTTTTTTTAAGAATGAAATCAAGTTAAGTTCACGTTTGTTTTCTTATTCTCCACTTCCTCGTGAAGTGTATTTCTCCTTCTATATATATTTTTTCTTCCAATAAAGTGATATCAGAGTTATAGCTAATTGAGGTATAGTTCCCTTCCAAAGTTTCAGTCCTTAAAACGAATAATTATGATAATTGGAGTATCAAGATGAAAACGTTTCTTAGACCTCATGATGTTTGGGAGGTTATGGAGAAAAGCTACAATGAGCCGTGTGATGACTTGACTCTATCTCTAACTGAAAAAGACAGTCTTAGAGATTTAAGAAAGAGAGACAAGAAGACTCTCTTCCTCATTTATCTAGCTTTAGAAGATGATGATTTTGAAAAAAATCTCAAATGCTACTTTGGCCAAGTAAGGATGGTAAAAATTCCAAGTCTTATATCAAGGAGAGGAAAAGGTAACAAAGTATGCATTCAGATATTAAGAAGTCAATTTGATGCTCTTCATATGAAGGAAGCTGAGTTAATATCTGATTATTTTTTTAGAATCTCTACCATTTCCAATCAACTAAAGAGAAATGATGAGAAACTAGAAGAAGTAACTATTATTGAGAAAAATTTTTGATTACTGGATTCAAGATTTGATAGTATTACAATTACCATCATCGAAGAGACCAAGGATCTACAAATCATGATGATAAAACAACTCTTGGGTTCATTACAAGCTCATGAAGAAAAGAAGAAAATTAATGCAGAGATTACCCAACAACTTCTTAAGACTTCTCTTTAGACAATTACTTAGAAGGATGAAAGCTTCTCTAGTATTACTGGATTCAAGATTTGATAGTATTACAATTACCATCATTGAAGGGACCAAGGATCTACAAACCATGATGATAAAACAGCTCTTGGGTTCATTACAAGCCCATGAAGAAGAAGAAAAAAAATTAATGCAGAGATTACCCAACAACTTCTTAAGACTTTTCTTCAGGCAATTACTCAGAAGGATGAAAGCTTCTCTAACAATAAAGTCAATGTGGAAGAGATCATAGATACATATGAGGCCGCGCTAGTAATAAGGATGGGTTTCCAATAATAACAATGAAATAGGAGAACAATTAATAAGAGACGTGTAAAAGGACACACAAACTCGAGGTACAATAAATATCAAGTTAAGTGCTACAATTATGATAAATTTGGATTTTATGCTAAAGAATATAGATCATTTAAGAAAGTATATGAAATAGTAAACTATATGGAAGAAAGAAGAGAAGAAGATGACACTCTGTTGCTAGCATACAAGGATAATGAAAGAGACAAAGATGCAATGTGGTATCTCGACACTGGTGCAAGCAATCATATGTGTGGAAAAAAAAAGTATGTTCGTAGAACTTGAAGAATCAATTGATGGCAATGTATCCTTCGGAGATGAATCAAAGATTGACGTTAAAGGCAAAGGTAACATTCTTATTCGCTTAAAGAATGGAAAACATCAATTTATTTTGAATGTTTTCTTCGTGGCAAATATGAAGAGAGAATCTTGAGCTTAGAACAACTCTTGGAAAAAGGATATGATATTCAAGATAATATGCTAATGTTGAATGATGGTATTAGTAACTTAATTGCTATGGTGCATGTCTATGTTAAGAAATAGAATGTTCTTGCTTATTAATATCAAATGATGTTGTCAATTATCTCAAAGCTTGTTATAAAGACACCATTTGGCTATGACATTTTTTATTTGGGTTTCAATTTCGGAGGTCTAGAATTGTGTTCAAAGAAGGAGATGGTGAGAGGACTACGGTGCATCAAACATCTTGACCAATTATGTGAAACACATCTACTTGGGAAACAATGTAAATAACGTTTTCCAAAGGAGTCAAGTTCAAGAGCCCAAAGTCACTACACAGATCATTACGGTCCGATAAAGCAAAGATCATTTGGTAAGAGTAATAATTTCATTCTTTTTATAGATGATTTTTCTCGAAAAACTTGAATATATTTCTTGAAGCAAAAAATTTGAGGTCTTTGGCATATTCAAGAAATTTAAAACTACTGTAGAAAAGGAGAGTGGTCTTAAGATAAAAGTTATGCCATCTGATTAAGGAAGAGAATTTACCGGAAGCAATTTCAAGAATTTTGTGAAGCCAGTGGAATATAATAACATCTGACAGTTCTAAGATCACCTCAACAAAATAGAGTGGCAGAAAGAAAGAATCGAATCATTCTTGACATGGCAAGGAGTATTCTCAAAAGCAAGAGAATACCAAAGTAACTTTGGGCAAAAGTGATTGCATATGTGGTATATATACTTATCTAACTGGTCGCTAATAAGGAGTGTGTGGGACAAGACACCACAAAAAGTATGGAGAGGAAGGAAGTCTGTGATTTCTTGTTCATATGCCCGGTGAAGCAAGGATCAAATTGGATGATAAAAGGAAGAAGTTCATTTTTATTGACTATAATAATACTAACTCAAAAGGATATAAGCTATATAATTCAGATATTAGGAAGACAATCATCAGCGGGGATGTCATATTTGATGAAGAAGAAGAATGAAATTGTGAATCTCAAATTGAAGATTACAACTTCTTCCTATACATCAAGAAGAAGATGTAGAACAACCAAGGGTGGAACAAACAAGAGAGGAACCTACTACTCCACTAGTAACACGAACATATCAAGTACTCAAGGAAATTCATCCGTATCAACTTAAAGTGAAAATTCAAGTGAAAGGGTACTATGCTTTAGGAGGTTACGTGACCTTTATGAGGTAACTGAAAATCAAGATAATCAATCTTATTCTATTTGGTTTCTTTGCCGATTGCGAGGCTATGAATTTCTAAGAAACTATAAAGAGCAAAAAAAGTAGATAGATACGATGGGTGAAGAAATCAACGAGATCAAGAAGAATGGTACATGGGAGTTAACTCTACTTCTTGAAGCAAGGGTGTAGTCACGTAAAGAAGAGGAGGTGCGACCGCCCCCTATCATATTTTATTAAAAAAATAATATATCCTTGTTCTCACTTTGATGAGTTGATTCATCATCATTTGTTGTCAAAAAGTGAAATCGATCATATATTTAAAAAGTTCATGATCTAAACTATCCATTAGTATAACTTTTTAAAGGAAATATTGTGATTTGAAATATTAAGTATTTGATTTTATAAATAAAATATATAATAACAAACGGATGAACTAAATAGTAGGACATGAAGTTAGGATGCTAAATTAAAATTGAATCAGGTTTGAACTAAATTTAGGTTACGAAGATAAGAATTATATTGGTTCAAACCAAAATTATTTAGAGTTGGTTTGGTTAAGTTATAGTCGAACCAAGTTTTATGTTTAAACAGGTTTGATCAGTTTAAAATGAATTAGAATATTTTCAAGGAAACCTTTTATTTTTTTCTCTCACTTTTTGCCCTACCCATGTTGTAGCCCCGCTGAACCATATGTCACCTCTTCGTTCATTCCTCTATTTTATTTTTCTCATCCTCTTCTTCCCCATTTGCTTTTTCTCCAATGGTAGTAAACCTACAATTTTTTTCCTCTTCTTTTCTCTAGCACAAGAGCTCTCTTTTCTTCTTCTTTCTCTTCTCCAACAAGCAAGAAACGCAGCATCAGCTGCTGCCTTCTTCTAGCAACAAGAACAGTCCTCCATCCCTCACATCTTCCTCTTCTCATGTTTTTTAGGATTTTATTAGCACCGCAAAAATAACCATGTTTTGTCTTGCCTTCCACTCTTCGTGTCGTTGCCAAACTCACCGAAACTAGTAGTGGTTGCTAATGAAGAAGGTAAAACTCTCTTTTTTTTACTTCGTCCTCACTATTTTCTCTTCTCTACTTTTCTCAAAAGTAATGGTCTTCCAAGAGGAGTAAGTCAAACCTTTCTTCTTTCATGTTTCATTAATGGAAGGAGAGTTGTAAGATATAAATTTTATTTTATTGTGTTGCTAGTTAAAATGATTATTTATATCCCAATAAAGGTCTAATATGTAGAATGCTAAATATTATAAGGGAGTGATATCACAAATAATTTTTTTACCTTTGAGTCATAAATAAGATTTGGGGATCGACGAATCATTGTTTCAACTAGAACTAATGCTATGGTCAAAATTTTCGAACTTAAATTCATTTTTAGCTCCTTAAATTTGAATTTATGTTTTTGGATGATGAAAATCAATCTACACTAATATTTAAAATTTTTGAAAATCACCTCTCCTAATAGAAAATCCTGGCAACGCCACTGTCCTGAAGGACATAAGATGATTAGTGTGAAGTGGATATACAAAATAAAGAAAAATGTCAAAGAAGAAGTTGAAAGATACAAAGCAAGATTGGTGACAAAAAGTTACAGTCAAAGATCTAACATTGATTATGGCGAGCCATCAGGTTATTGAGTCAAAGGACAGGAAGACTGAGTTTTAAAATTGATGAAGACTTTTTATAGGCTAAAGCAAGCACCAAGGGTATAGAATAACCGGATATATAGGTACTTGCAAGAGAAAGATTTCATCACTATACATTCATAATAAGGATAAAGATGTTTTGATTTTCTGCCTATATGTCGATGACTTGATCTTTACGAGAAACAATCTAAGTATGCTTGTAGAATTCAAAAAAGTGATGACTAAGGAGTTTGAGATGACTAATATTGAGCTCATGGCATACTAATTGGTGTCGAAGTGAACCAAAGGGAAGATAGAATATTCATCTCACAAGAATATTATGCAAGAGATATAATAAAGAAGTTCAAGATGAATAACAGTAAGTTCATAAATACCCCAACAAAATATGGAGTTAAACTTTTAAAGCATGATGAAAGAGAAAGAGTTGACCCACTATTTTTCAAGAGTTTGGTTGGAAGCTTACGACTTGACATGCACAAGTCTGACATTCTTTATGGTATTATATTTGTTAGCTGCTGTATGGAGGCTCTAACTACTAGCCATTTTAAGATCACTAAGAGAATTTTGCTTTATATCAAAGGTAAACATATTTTGAGTTGTTTTATGCTTTTATTCATCATCTAAAAATTTCAAACTTGAAGGATATAACGACAATAATTGAGGTGGAGAGATGGATGATAGAAAGAGTACTATAGGATTTGTATTCTTTATGGAAGATACAACTTTCACTTGAATATCAAAGAAATAACCTATTGTCACATTTTCTACTTATGAAGCGGAGTACGTGACTGAAAGTTCATGTGTTTATCATTTTATTGGGCTCAGAAATTTATTGAATGAGCTAAGTTTACCACAAGAAGGGACAACCAAGATTCGAGTGAAAACACATCTGCAATAACACTAGCAAAAAATCTAGTCTTCCATGATAGAAACAAGCACATGCATCGATACACGCTATCACTATATCAGAAAGTGCATTAAAAGAAAAGATATGCAAGTGAAATATACAAAGTATTATGATTAAGTTGTTGATATATATTTTTATCAAGTCACTCAAATTTGAAGACTTTATCAAGATGCAGAATTTGCTTGGAGGTGCAAAATTAAGTTTAAGAGAGGGTGTTCAAAATTAAACTTAATTGTGAATAGAGATTATTACGAGGAGACAAATAATAGATAAATGAGGTGATTATGAGGACCCCGCTGCCGTCGATGCAGGGAATGGTGATCCTCTTCCCACAAGACGGCGGAGGATTATTTGAGGTAGAGTCGAGCGACTGCGTTCGAACTACTTGCCACAGTACAAACTCAGTAATTGAGTAGATAATCAAGCTGCTGATGGTGCGTGAAGGAAGAAATATATAGAGACTGAGAATTTTTTTTAAAAATAAAACCCAATTAACCCAATTAATAAATTTCATGAGAGTTGCAATACGAAATAAAAAATTAGTGTTTTACTTGTCAAATCTACTACTGAATTAGAATATATTATACTTAATTTTTTAATTAGTATGATTATTTTTTAGAGTGATGAATATAATCCTATAGAAAAGTTTCATTTACTATCGAAACAAATTAAAAAATACTTAATGGACAATCTATTAATCTAATATTTTAAATCAATCATTTATTTAAAAAATTTATTTATTAATTCATTAAATTAAAACTAAATTTTTAAATATTTAAAAAATTAAAAAAATATCCTGTCACACTACCATGCTAGGGCTTATTTAAATCTTTTCCTCCGGCTCTGCTGGCTGTTAAAGCCATTGTTTGTTTTGATCAATTAAGTATCGTGTCAGATTATAGAGTATTTTAATTCTTCAAAAAAAATTTAATTATTCAGTTACTCACTGCGTTGAATAAATAGTAGGGCTCTGCAATCAGTTCAAATTGAACTGAACGTACCGATTAAATTCAAAAATGAATGGATCGAACTTTTTCGAATCAATCAAATTGAATTAAACTTTCTAAAAATTTGAATTGACCGAACTAATAAAATATCGATTTATTCAGTTTTTATCAAAATAATCTAATTTTTTGGTTCGATTTGATATTGGTTCCGATTTAATTTGGTTTGATTCTAATTTTGTTCGATTCAACTCATAATATCGATTTGGTTTGTTTCGATTTGATTTATTTCAACTCATAAAATCAATTTAGTTTGATTTCGGTTTGGTTTAATTTGCTTTAGTTTCTATTTGGTTTAGTTTTGATTTAGTTCGGTTTAATTCAAAATATCGATTTAATTGGTTTAATCAAATTTTAATTTTCAAAATTGAAATTGAACTGAACTGATTAAACTGATATAACCGATATTTTTTTAAAAAAATAAAATTTTAAATTAATTGAACCGAACTTTTAATTGTGATCGATTTGATCAATTAGTTCGATTTAAGTGAACTTTTACACAAGCCTAATACAGAACGTGCAGCAAGTGTGAAAAAATATGGATATACCCTCGATAAATTACTGAATCATATAGCAAAAAACATATCAAATATCCAAATTGAGATAAATATAAAATTATCAAATCAGCTATTCAATTTCAATTTCTTCTTTCCACATTCATTCTTGCTCACTCCAATCGATTATTACCATATATCAATCGTTTCAAATACAATTCATCAACACAATAATATTCCTAATCAATTACTACTATATAGTAATCAATTAAAAACTTTAATTCATATTTAAAAAATTATTACTTGTAATATAACATATTAAAATAATATTTAAGGGCATGAATATAATTAAAAGAATTAAATGAACACATATGACTTAATTTCATATCATTTCGAGTTCTCTAGGTTTCGACCAAAATCGATTGATGGATCTAGAAAGTTTAGAATGATATGGAATCAAATCCTATGTGTTCGTCTAATTCTCCTGATTATATTCATGCTCTTAAACATCATTTTCATATATCATATATATTGAGAGTAATAATGTTCTAAACACGAATGTGTCCGAATAAGTGGATATTATAGCAATCGATTTGACACTATTTGTTAAATATGATAAATAAAATATTGGTTCATAAAATTTCAGAGAATATTTAGGATTAGGGTTCGCCGGATCTTTGATCGGGGTTTAAGGGGTTAAATAATTTCACACCAAACCTTGAGGGTCTAAATTGAAATAAAACCCAAACTTAGGGATGTAGTTGTGGCAATCCCTTAAAATCCAAACTACAAGGGTTGGGTTTTAATAACTTAAAGATCAGTGGCTAAATACATTTTTATTTAATGATCTTTAATTTTACCAACTTGTAGTTTGGTTTTAAGGATTGCCAATAATCTAGTTTGGTTTTATTTCAATTTAACAAAATGAACAACCCATTTAAACCACGTCTCTGTTCTCTCCATCGAGAACTCTTGCCCGATCGACCGAGCGCCAAGCCACTACCTCTCCTCCACTGTTCTTCCTCGGCATCTTCCTCCGAGCTTCTCTCTGAGCTAGGTTCTGGTGATCTACTTCCATCTCCTCCCTCAGTCGAGCCCTAGAACCCATCTCTTTGGGGTTGGGTGAATTGGGTGTCGCCCCTCGCCAAGCAGGCCACCGATGATCGCCCCGTTATCGGAGCCAATTGAAGGTAAGACGAATATAGGTAGGTTTAGGAAATTACCCGTGGTTGCTTCGAATTAACGATTTCGCCATTGATTTGGGTTGTAATCTTTGCATATCTGGCCGATCTAGGGGTGAGATGCGTGTGCGTTGATTTGGAGATCGAGCAGGATAGCTGGAGAAGAGGGAGACTTCATGGAGGTCACCGGATCGCGCTAGATCTTGAGCAAGGAAAGGATTTGTCGACACTGATTCAGGTAAGGGAGTTTAGGTTGTTCTTCCATGATCTTATTTTGGATTGGAAAGATGAACTAGATCTAGATAGGGTTGATTTTGATGGTTTTGGATCTATGCTGCTTGGATTGGATCACTGATGTAGTTGGAGTTCTTTGCGTATGGATTTCTAGCTTAGGAAGTTCTATTTGGAATGAATTGTGGTGCCCTGTCATGTGTTGTGAGTTAATGTCGTGGTTACTCTGTCGAGATTGGTTGAATGAGTTCGGTTTGGAGTTTAGGTTTTCTGTTGTAACCTACTTGGAGAAACTCTTGACGTTGTAGGGTTTCGGATATGTAATTGCTACTTGGGTTTTGTTGTGTTGGGAATGGAAATTGGATGGTAGCTCTCGGTTTGTGATGAAGGATCTTGGTGTTGATTCCATAGCTTTAGTATGTGTTTGTGTGTTATAGGGATGTTCCTTGCTGTAGAATAGTAGCGCGTGGATTAATTGATAGCTTAATACTGAATTAGGTGCTTATGGGAGCCTTGGGTGGTGATTTGCTCATGTTGGGATGGGTTGGTTGGTAGTTGAGGCTAATTGGTTGTGGATCTTGGAGATTAGGTTTTGGATGGGTTTTGATTGGTATTGTAGGGTTTGCATCTTTGATCTTGTGAAATCTTGTGCCATGAGGTTGTGTGGGGTTACTTGCCGTGTGTATAATTGGGTATCAAATTTGTTTTCAGGGTTTTAATTAGGATTAATCTTAATATAGTTTAGTATTTAGTTTAGCTTGTTATTTGTATAAATAGCTAAACTATATCCCTGATATAGGACATTGAGTGGTTACATGCATTTGATCGGGGGGGGGGGGGGGGGGGGTTCTATCTGAGATGCACAACATATCGAGGCGAGTACCTGATGCAGGAGGGGATCTAAATCATTAGATTTACTATTAGGGTTTTCTTTATTTGGTTATGCATTTGTTATGTTTAGTTTGTTTTTTATATTTAATCTTGTTCTAAATCTTAGAGATTTAAGTCTTGTTGGTTAAATCTTA
Source organism: Boesenbergia rotunda (assembly GCA_024364735.1). Lineage (NCBI taxonomy): Eukaryota > Viridiplantae > Streptophyta > Magnoliopsida > Zingiberales > Zingiberaceae > Boesenbergia > Boesenbergia rotunda. The sequence continues at coordinate 97,435 of JAGFNQ010000856.1, forward strand.
TTCTAAATCTTAGGGAACTAAGTATTGTTGGTTTAGAGTTTTTTTAGGGATCTGAGAGCTATATAAACCTATGCTTCGATTATGTTTAGGACACATTTTTTGGATATATAATCAACTTGTTTCGCTTAAGCCATGTTACGACTATATCTCTATTTTTTCTATTCTTGCTCTTGTGTTCTTGATAAGGTTTTAAGTTCAGTTTTGACTATTCCTTATTTCGTTATTTCTCTCTTATTTTCTCATTAATCCTTCTGAAACTTCTCATCCTATAATAATCTATATTCTGCTCGGCATCAGTTTGTATCAGAGCTCATTGAGATCCAATGGAAGGTCATCGTGGACGTGGTCATAGTCACAACAGGCAGGTTCCGATTGAGGAAGCCCAACATCGTGATCGTATCATCCAGGATGTAATGATGATTAAGAATTTGCAGAACTAAGTTACAGAATTAACTCAGTGTCTGGTAGCGTAGGATTTTGAAGATCATGAGATCTCCGATTGTAACGTTGAGTCTACTTTCGAGAATCCATATCACCATCATACTACATATCGGTAACATCATGGTCGAGAGGACTGATATGGGGACTTTGGTTTCTAAGTTGGTCTTCCTGATTTTTTTGGCACATTACAAGAAAAGACTTCGTTGATTGGATCAATGAAGTAGAGAGGATTTTTTAATACAAAGAAGTACCTAATCATGTCAAAGTAAAGTTGGTCATTATCAAGTTAAAAGGTTGAGATTCAGCATGGTGGGAGCAACTTCGATGATCACGAGAGAGACAAGGTAAATCCAAAATCACTAATTAGGAAAAAAATGAAGAAACTAATGAGAACCCACTTTCTTTCCTTCGGCTACACGCAAACGTTGTTTCAACGACTCCATACCTTGAGGCAAGGAGCTAGGTCGACGATTATATGGAGGAATTCTATCAGCTTATTGCTCGAAATGATCTGTTTGAGATCGAGGAGCAGACGGTAGCACGATATTTAGGAGGATTACATCAATCCTTACAAGATTCCCTAATCCTTCACTCACTCTAGACCATTCCAGAGGCTTATTAGTGAGCCTTGACAGTTGAAAAATAGCCAAAAAGAAGACCAACAACTAGGAGCGATCAAGACAATCGAGTTGTTCACCCTCAGGAGCCGTGCCCTTCCCAACAACCACCACACCCTAAGACCCCTATCAAGTGCTTTTGATGTGGTGAATAGGGACATTGAGCTTCGAATTGTAAAAGATCCCTAAATAAAAAAAAACAAGACCCTGCTAGTTGAGGAAGACATGGAGGATGAACTCAAACAGATTGATGAAATGATGAGATTATTTATGGAGATGGTCATAAAACTATCATCGTACATAAGAGCCTACTTGCCCCTAAGAAAGAACTGGAAGATGCTTGGTTGGCAACCAGTATCTTTCACACAACTTGCACGGTTGTGGACAAAGTTTGTAAAATAATCATTTATAGTAGAAGTTATGAAAACATAGTATCCGAAGAAGTTGTTCAAAAGATACAGTTGAAGACTGATCATCATCCAAAACCTACATGTTATCATGGCTGAGTAAAGGTAGTGAGGTAACCGTAGATATATAGGAGGTGTCTTTTATCGTTTTCTATTGGCAGCAAGTAGCATGGTGTGATGTTGTGTTAATGGACACATGTCACATATTATTGGGACGACCATGACACTATGATCGAAGTGTCATTCATGATGGAAGGAAGAACACCTACACCCTCAACATCAAAGGGAGGAACATCGTATTGGCTCCCCGACGAGAAGGAAGTTCTTCAAATTTGGTAACCTATAACTCTACACTACTTTCTATATCCAAATTTTTGAATGAGATGAAGCATGAAGATGTGGTCTATGCTTTGCTTCCTTGCGAAAGTAATGTAATAAACCTAGACTTGGATCTACTAGTTGAGGTGCAACAACTCTTATCAGACTTCGCTGATTTGATGGCCAAAGATCTTCCTATAGAACTTCCCCCTATGAGAGATATTTAGCACCAGATTGACCTCGTCCGGGGTTAAACTTGCCTAACTGGCTTGCATACTATCTTAGCCCTAAGGATGCCGAAGAACTACAATCACATATTGTGGAGCTATTGAGACGATGCTATATTCATGAGAGTATGAGCCCTTATGCAGTCCCTGCCCTACTCGTGCCAAAGAAAGTTGATTCGTGTTGCATGTGTGTTAATAGTCGAGCTATCAACAAAATCACAGTAAAGTATAGATTTTTGATTCCTCACTTAGATGACATGTTGGATTAACTTTTCAGTTCTAAGATCTTCTCCAAGATCAATCTTAGGAGCGGATACCACCAAATTCGAATCAAGCCCAAAGATGAATGGAAGACCGCCTTTAAGCCACAACATGGGTTGTACGAGTGGATGGTTATGTCTTTTGGACTGTCCAATACACCCAACACATTCATGAGATTCATGCATCAAGTCTTGTGACCTTTCATGGAAAGATTTGTGGTTGTATACTCTGACGACATCCTTATTTATAGTCCAGCAAGGGCTTTATACCTTGATCACCTCCGAACTATTTTTGAGAAGCTAAAGGTAGAATATTTGTTCGTCAACAAAAGGAAGAGTTCTTTCTTCATGACCATAGTTTTGTTTCTAGTATTTATAGTGTCTACTGATGGTATCCATGCAAATCCATCAAAGATAGATGCGATCTTAGAGTGACCACAACCAAAAACCATTCATGACATCCGAAGTTTTCATGGATTAATCTCTTTCAACTGTCGGTTCATCCGAAACTTCAACGCCTTAATTACTCCTATCACTGAGTGCCTCAAGGAGCGTGAGTTCAAGTGTACTGAAGCAACTATGATTAGTTTTTAGCTGGTGAAACAAAAAATGACCGAAGCACCCGTTCTAGCACTTCCAAATTTCAAAAAACTATTCGAAATAAACTGTGACGCATTTAGCATTAGCATTGGTGGTGTTCTAAGTCAATTAGGATGCCCTATTGTCTTCTTCAGCGAGAAACTACCTAGTGCCATGAAAAATTACTATGCCTATGATATGGAATTCTATGCTATTGTGCAGTCTTGAAACATTGGTGTCATTATCTCATACAGAAGGAATTTATCTTGTTCACTGATCATGAGGTTTTGAAGTACATCAACAACAAACATAAGTTGAGTAATCGACACGCCAAGTGGGTAAACTACTTATAGGAGTTCACCTTCACACTGAAGCATTAATCAGGGAGTCTCAATCACGTGGTGGATGCTCTAAGCCACCGTTCTTCCCTGCTTACTACCATGAGAATTAGGCTTGTCGGCTTTGGAACTTTGTCAGATATGTATGTCATTGATCCCCCTTTGGCAAGATATTTTAAGAGGTAACTAATGGTCATCACAACGATTTTATTCAACACAATGGTTACCTATTTTGTGGACTACGATTATGTATTTCGGACTATTCCTTAAAACATCACATTATCAGAGCACTTCATAATAAAGGACACCTCAGCCGAGAAAAGACATTAGCTCTTATCTCTTCTGACTTCTATTGACCCAAGCTAACCTGTGATGTAGCTCATTTCGTGGACCATTGTTTTGTCTGTCAACAATCTAAGGGAACTCTCACCAATGTTGATTTGTATGCTCCCTTACCTATTCCCCAAGCCCCTTGGTGCAAAGTTACTATGAACTTCATATTGGGTTTACCCTACACCAAATGAACTTCAGATTCTATTCTAGTTGTGATGAATCAATTCTCCAAGATGGCTCACTTCGTGCCATGTAGGAAAACCATGGATGTTGTTCGATTGCTATCCTTTTTTTCAAAGAGATTATGCGTTTACACAGTATTCCTTAAACTATTACTTCATATTGTGATACTTAATTTGTTAGTCAATTTTGGAAGAATTTATGAGGAAAGCTAAGAACAAAACTAAATTTCAACAGCGCTTATCACCCTTAGATGGATGGTCAGACTGAGATAATGAACTGTAACTTGGGAAATCTTCTAAGATGTCTCATAGGAATCAAATCGAAGCAATAGGATATGGTTTTACCTCATGTAGAATTCACATATTACAGATCAATGAATAGGACCACTGGTTTGAGCCCTTTCAGTTTATGGACGAAATCCATTCAGGGTAATGGATTTAGTTCCTAGTTTGCATCCAGGACAAGCTAACCCCAAGGCTGAGGAGATGGATGAGCATCTTTGGGTCATTCATGAGCAGGTTAAGCAGGCTATTCATGAAAGCAACACCGAGTACAAGATCAAATCAGATCGACATCGACGTTGGGTCCTTTTTGATGTTAGTAAAATGGTTTGGGCTATATTAACTCGTGATCATTTCCCTATTGATGAATACAACAAGCTCAAAGATTGAAAAAATTGGATCTTGTGAGATACTAGAAAAGATTAACAACAATGCCTATAGGTTGCATCTTCCTAGTCACTTAAAAACTTCTGATATTTTTAATATGAAACACCTAAGTCCTTGTGCTGTGGAGCCTAATACACCCACCCTAAACTTGAGGACGAGTTCTCTTTAACTCCTGAGCGACTGATGTAGGAGGGGATCCAAAATATTCAGATTTACATATTTAGGATTTTCTTTAATTGGTTATACATTTTTTATGTTTGGTTCTTCTTATATTTAATCTTGTCCTAAATCTTAGGGAACAAGTCTTGTTAGTTAAATCTTGTCCTAAATCTTAGAGAACTAAGTCTTGTTGGTTTAGAGCTTTTTTAGGGGATCTGAGAGCTATATAAACCTATGCATAGATGATGTTTAGGACAAGTTTTTTGGATATAGAATCAAGTTGCTTTTCTTAAGCCACGTTACAGTTATATATATATTTTTTCTATTCTCGCTCTTATTTTCGCGATAAGGTTTTAAACCTCATTTTGGCTACTCCTTATTTCATTATTTCTCTCTTGTTTTCACATTAATCCCTCTGAAACTTCTCACCCCAGAATAATCTATATTCCACCCGACATTAGTACCTCTTCCTTAAACTCTTTAGTTTGTTTTACTTAAATACATGGCTACCTCCATTATTTGTGATATGTTGCTTTTACCTTGACTCGACTCCTTTTATTTTTGTTGTGTATACAGTCTCAATTTGATACTTCTTGATTTGTAACGTACCTTATGTAAGTGGGTACATAAGAACGATCAATAGACTATACCTTGTATTTGGTTGATACCTGCCTTACCCATTTATCTAGTTGCATGATGGTTAGATCATGATGGTTGTTGGATACATGTGTATTATACAATCATGATTGTTGACCTGGTTAGTATTGTGTGTATTAGTATCATGCACCATCCCTGCATTGTTCTATGTTGGTGATCATGGGCTCTCTTGTGATCTGAGTTCGTTGTCAGCCATATATTTCCACTCGACTACTTAGGATAGTGGTAGTTGTTGGAGTGCGTACAGTTATCTTGTTGTGCTACGCTCAGCCACTTAGGGATAATGATAGTTGGAGCTGTGAGCAAGCCGTTGACGCTCCCTCCATTGTTTTTGGGGGATAGTAGAATTATTGGTGGCTCCCCTGTTAGTGTTAGCCCTAGAGCCAATTATGAGATGATTATCTAGGGAACATTTTGTACATATCCTATTTAATAAAGACAAAGTTTGATTATTATATTTATTTCCTGATTGTGCCTAATGAATAAGTATAATAATGTCCTTGGGTAGTAGGTTCTGATCTATATTATATCAATTAGTTGAATTGATAGTGAGATGATGCAGAGAACACTACTCTTAACTATTCCTAGTCAAGTATTAATATTCAAGGGCTATATTAATGCGTTGAGACTAGTATGAGGGTCAATTGATGACTTGATCTTACAAGTCATGGATATAGGATATCAAGTTGACACATGGGTATACATTAGAGAATGTGTACTAAATTGATCCACTATGAGAAAGTTTCATGGATCGTTATCTAAGTGTCATAGACTTTTTCATGTGACTATTAGTATGGATAGTCTTTAGACCTGAAGTCACTATGGTTCCCTACATAAGGAGTTGTGTGCTTTGGTATCGTCAAATATCACCCGTAACAGGGTGAACTATAAAGGCAATTACTGGGTATGCAACAAATTATACGGAGGGATGTGAGTGATGTAGATGAGATCTATCTCTCCCATATAATGGGAGTGATATCTGTGGGCTCCCTGATCGAGTAGGATTATTAAATGCATGACTATGCTCAAATGAGTCAATATGTAATATTGAACTCATTTGCTTGAGTGAGTCTACATGGTGATTAAGAAATTGATTTTAGGATGATACGGTCTATGTCTCGTTGATCAATCTAGATATCGAGGATAGGAGAACAAAGTCATACATTATAATAGTTATGAAGAGGTTATGTTGGATCTCGATATTCTTATCACTTGGGTAGCAATGATGCATTGCTAGATGCCGCTCATTGTTTTTGTATCTAAAGTGATTTAGATATATTGTCAACGTTATGATAACCTATTAGGTCACACACAAAGGATACAATGCCTTGGAGATAAATTAAATTTAGTTCGACTAAATTGTGATATTAAATTGGATTAATTAAGTTAATCTCTAATAAATCCAATTGAGTTGAGGGATTGAGTCTAATCCAAGTTAGACTCTTTTAAATTAGACTCAATCACTTGAGAATAAATAATATTCATTAAAAGGTTAATGAATATTATTATTAGAGGAAGAGAAGAGGAAAAAAAAAATCAAATTAAACAATTCTCTTCATTAGATGAAGAGAAGATGGAAAAATCAAATTGAGTTATTCTCTTCATTAGATAAAGAGAAGATGCAAAAACCAAATTGAATATCAGGATATTCATTGAGTTTTATTGGCATTCATACTAGGTTCATCTTCACTTGGATGACTATAAAAGGGTATCTTATAATGAGACTAGATGTCATGCTTCTTCTTCCTTCTCTCTCTCTTGGTCGAAACCCTCACTTGGGGGTTTTGGTGTTTTATGAGTCATCCCAAGTTGCTAGCACAATTAAGGTGGCTCTTCTCTGAGGCGTAGATCGTATTCGTGTGGATACTACTAGAGGTACGGACACTTGAACGTGCAAGAGAACCGGTGAACCAAGGACGAGCGGGACAATCGAAGGGCACACAACAAAGGTATAACCTTAGATAGATCCAATTTTGTATGAGTTTTTTTCGCATGGATCGCTAGAAGGGATGTCGATTTTCCGCTGCATTTTAAAATATTTTTCGCCTAGAGATCCCTACACCCCCTTCTCCTGGGATTTTAGAGAAGTTGACTTCTAAGCATCATGTTCACTCAACCCCCCAGAGTTGTAAGTGTTGGTGCAAAATGCATCGGTGATGAACAGTCATCCTCTAGGGTTTCGATGTTTGACAATATACTAAAGTTAGTGACAGTATATATATTAGACAATATATTAAGGGTGGTCAAAGTGATCAAGTGTTAAACCAAACAGGACCTTATGTTTGGTAGGGTAAATCCAGGTTTGATCAGGTTGACATAGGGTTAAGCCAAACAGGATCTGATATTTGGCAGAATGAATAGAACCCAGGGTTGGTCAGTTTGACCAAGGGATCAAACCAAACCGGATTTGAGGTTTGGGATTATATTTACCTGAAGATTGAAGGAAGTCTAGTCATGATCATGATGACTAACAAAGAAGTGATTAAGGTGAACTAAATCCTAGTGAGTGAAGCTGGGTCCTAGCAAGAGAAGCTAGGTGAAAGAAATCCTGGTGAGTGAAGTTTGGTCCTAGTGAGTGAAGTTGGGTCCTAGTGAGTGAAGCTAGGTGGACTAAGTCCTGGTGAGTGAACCTGGGTACGAAGTCTTGGTCCGGGGGACTGAGCACTAAGTCCTGGTCGGGAATCTTGCAATGGAGTCTTAGCCGAGCGAGGATTGCGGACAAAAGTAGAGACGGGTCGAGGTTGGACGTCTCGAGATTCAAGTTCTCGGAGGCCGAGCAAAAGTCCAGCCGGAGGTCCTGGTTGGCAAATGCTTTAGTCGAGCGGGAATCGCGAACAGAAGTAGAGACGGGTCGAGGTCGGACGTCTCGAGATTCGGGTTCTCGGAGACTGAGTAAAAGTCCAACCGGAGGTTTTGGTTGGCAAAAGTAACTTCTCCAAGGTGGAGTAGTGAGGACGTATTCCCCGGGAAAGGGAACATTAGGCGTCGGTTCGACCTAGGATTTTGGGTGAAATCCAAAGTCAGAACAAATAAGTTAAGGCTGAGATTATCTGTGTTTTTGTCTTGTATTTGTTGTCTTGCAGGAACCTGGAGTTGGAGGCAAGATAGGAGAGCAAACACAGGAGAAAAGGAACCTGGGAAGAACATCTTGGGCGCCTGACTTGAATCAGGCGCCCAAGGTATGTTGGGCGCCCCAGTTGGGGTCATCCCATCCTAGGCGCCTGGCTTGCCTGAGGCTTCCCAAGCGCTTGGGAAGGGCAGATCTATCCCTGCTGCGATTTCAGTGGTTCGGATGAAGTTTGACCACACGTGGCAGGCACCCCATAAGCCTCAGGCGCTCAAGAAGCTTGTATATAAAGGGGTACAACCCTCATCTCAGTACATCAACTTTCACATCCGCTAAAGCAGTTTGTGCGAAGCAAAATGTTCAAGTCGAAGCTCTATGACCAAGGAGGCTCCAGGAGGAAGTGCGCTGCACTTCGGACTTTCGGATTGGCCGAATCATCTTTTTCTGTTTGGTTTGCATTTTATTTACCAATTGATTTATTTATTCTTTGTTTGTAATTCGAACTGTATGACGGGTTTCTCCGCCTCCGAAAAGTTCGGAAAGGAGACCACTAGTGGGCTCACGATTGAGTGTTTAGGTCTTGGATGTACTGACCCTGGGGGGTTGGGAACCAAGTAAATCCCGCGTGTTTCTGTTTTTTTTTGTCTTTCTTTTATTCTATTTTCTACTGCGTACTAACCCTGATAGAAAAACAAAGTCTTCCAACGAAATGTCGACGAATTTTTTCCAGTCGATATTCACCTCCCTCTATCGACTGGCACCGATCCTACAATTGGTATCAGAGCCTAGAAGCTCTTCGCTGGACTAACAACCGAAGGAGCAACGATACAGGAATTGAGGGGGAGCAAGGGTGAACACAGGTATTATTTAAATTATGTCAATTTTCAAATTTCATATTATATGTTTTAAGTGCAGGGAGAGAGGACACTATAAAAACCAGTGTCCTACTCGTAAGATTCGATCTTCACCACCGGCGGCAAAGGAGGTACCAGCGCTAGGAGTCCGGAGGGACAAGAGCCACATCCGGTGCTTCAAATGTTAAAAGCACGGACACTACAAGAAGTAGTGTCCGACCAAGGTACGAAAAATTAATTTTGGCAATAATTTTCAAATTCCTGCACATTTATACAAGCATTCTGATAACTTAGATAACACTGTTAATTTTTTCGATAAATTAGATTTTTTGAATAGTCAACTTAATGTATTGCATGACAAATTACCAAATATTGACAATATTAAAATATCGAATATTAATTCCTTAATATTAATGCTAGAATTTTCGAAATCAATAATAATACTTTAATTTTTGATAATTCTGATAATGCTAAGGATGATAATGTTAAGGATGATATTAATAATATTTCTGATAATGCTACGGATGATGATAAAAGCTTAACCTCTAATAATGTTGATAATAATATTCAACCTATTTCTGAAAATAATATTGATGATAATAGTTAACTCTTAATTGACAATTCTACTGCCTTTGAATATAGTGCTACAACTTTAATCAATAATTTTGAAAATTATTCTACCTATTATGAAGATAATTATGCAATTCTGAATATAACTCTAAAGATGAGGATGAAGATAAAGATGAATTTATTAGAATTAAAGCTACATTTAATAAGGTTTACAAAAATTCAAATAAAGCAGAAGTGTTAAACAAACTAGAAAAATTAAATAAAAAAGAAATAATAGATGATTAAGATATTTTTGAATTAATGGAAATGATGCAACTAGACCCAAAATTGTTAATAATTTAAACTTTAATTAACAATTTAAACCTTAATTAATAATTTCAACTTTAATTCTTAATAATTTTAAGTGTAATTAATTCTTAATAATTTAAAACCTTAATTAATTTTTAAATTTTTTTAAACCTTAATTAATTCTTAATAATTTAAAATTCAATTAATTTTTAATAATTTAACCTTTAATTAATTCTTAATAATTTAACCTTTAATGAATTCTTAATAATTTAACCTTTAATTAATCCATAACAATTTAATCCTTAATTAATTCTTAACAACTTAATAACTTAATTAATTAACAATTCAATCTTTAATTCAACAAAATCCACGAACTAAATTCCAATTAATTACCCAAAGATATGAAACTAAATAAAATTCTACCCAACTGAATCATCCAACTAAATAACAATTAATATATCCAAGTGGATTGACATATTCACAGGTTGACACGGTCTGCATCAAATCGAGAATTTGATACATCATTAGGAACCTAATTAAAATGTTTTCACTTGATTGATACATGCATACTGTCATGCTCATGCATTTGCTTATTTTTCTCAATATCTGCCATGTCATTTATATTTACTTTTCTGCATAATTTAGAATGGATAGATAGGAAAGGATTGGTTGATATTTGCCTAACCTAGTACTAGGGTGGGGAGAGATGATAGTACGTTAGGGAAGCTTGGTCTAGGAAGTCAGGAAGGGTAAGGTGTACCCGACTTGATTGACCTAGCTAAGTGGAACTAGCTGAAGCTACCTCGCCACATCCTAGACTAGTTAGACCAAAGTTTTTCAAAGAGTAAATTAAAAGTATTCTTTCTTTAAAAGGCTTTGTCTAAGGAAAGGGTTGATGATCCAATAAGGCTACGATCAAAGAAGACCTCTGTGCCTCGCAAGACTGGAAGCCGAATATTGAAAATTACTTTTAAGCTACAAATTGATTAAACTCGAATCTAACTCAAGGTCAAGCAATCATTAAATTAAAATTGAAAAAAAAAATATACAAGCATCTCACAAACACCTATAGGCAACCGTGCTTGCTTGTATTGCGACACTTAGAATGGGTGAGATGTTTAGGACTAATTAATTAACAAATGACTTTCAAAATGTTTTCAAAATCTTTAGGATATGTTCTTAAAAATCTATTTTCAAAATAATGTTTAAACATAATAATGTTTTAATGAATTTCATGCTTGATTGGGTGTTTATTTATAAGTACATTTTCAAAAATTATATCTTTTCGAAAGTTGTTTGATCTACACTTAGACACAAATCTTCTAGGTCAACACTAAAGTCCCTTAAGACAATTAGTTAGAGGTCCTTGTAGGTAACAAGGGTAGCCAGAAGGTGTCATGTTTAGGGGGAGTTTTTATTTTTGCGAATTCTTACTTTTAGAAAATTATTTTTCAAAAATTATTCTGTTCAAAAATCCATATCTTTCAAAATGGTTTGTGTTTTAAAACTTATTATCATTTCAAAATGTATTTCGAAAATATTTTTCAAAAACTTATTATGTCATTCAAAATATTTTTCAAAAATTTCTTTGAAAATTATAATAATTTTTAAAAATTATTTTAATTGCTCTCATAATTTGGATAAACTCCTAAGACACATAGGAAGCTTTCTTTATGATCTACAAGAGTTACTAAGATTGTGTCAGAGTTAGGGGGAGTCCAAGTCAAAAGAAATTAATGTATCATTCATGATTATTTCAAATTATTTCTTAAATGTTTTAAATTCTTTTTGTTTGATCCAACCCCAAGACTCAGAGGAAGATCACTTGTAGTCAACAAGCTTACTAGGACTGTGTCAAGTTTAGGAGGAGGTCAAATTAAAAGAACTATTAAAAGTTTCAAAAATACTATTTTCATACACTATCTTTTGAAAATATAATATTCCCTTTTCAAAACTCATCTTGAAAATCTTCTTGTCTTTTAAATACTTTTGAAAATCTTTGAATATTTATCTTGAGTTTGGAAAAACTTCCAAGATACTAAGGAAAATTTTCTTTGTAGTTAATAGGGTTTCCTAGGATTGTGTCAGATTAGAAAAGAAACCAAATCAAGAAAATTATTATTTTTCAAAACTAAATTCCATTAAAAATATTTATTTATGGAAAATCCCTAAGACGCATAGGAATTTTCTTGTGGTCAACAAGATTCCTAGGATTGTGTCAGACTTAGGGAAGTTTATTTTTTAAAAAAAATATATATATTCACATATTGTTGGTGCAATATTAATTTAAGTACTTAGTACTTTTTAGAATACTTTATAGAACAAGTACTTAGTGTTTCTTGAAAAAAAGGTGGAAGAGTTTTGAAAATCATTTTTCAAAAAATATTTATAAGTTTTTTAAAAAAAAAGGAGAGAGATTATCTTAAAAAAACGGAGAGAGTCTTAAGTTAAATTCTTTTTCTTTTGTTGGCGCAGATTTTTTTTGTTATTTCCGTTTGATGTGTGACAAAGGGGGAGAGAGACTTAAGTTAAATTTTTTTTATTTCTCCCAAGTATTAAACCTAGAACTCTTAGACCTAACCTAACTTAAGATTATTGTCAAACATCAAAAAGGGAGAGATTGTTGGTGCAAAATGCATCAGTGATGAACTGTCATCCTCTAGGGTTTCGATGTTTGACAATATACTAATGTTAGTGACAGTATATATATTAGACAATATATTAAGGGTGGTCAAAGTGATCAAGGGTTAAACCAAACAGGACCTTATGTTTGGTAGGTTTAACCTAGGTTTGATCAGATTGACAAAGGGTTAAGCCAAACAAGATATGATGTTTGGCCGAATGAATAGAGCCCAGGGTTGGTCAGTTTGACCAAGGGATTAAACCAAACCGGACTTGAGGTTTGGGATTATATTTACCTGAAGATTGGAGGAAGTCTAGTCAGGATCATGATGACTAGCAAAGAAGTGATTAAGGTGAACTAAATCCTGGTGAGTGAAGTTGAGTCCTAGCAAGGGAAGCGAGCTGAGAGATTGGTCTTCCTTGGTATGGTTTCTGTTTATGCATTTCCTGTCAAGTTACTTGTTGATACAAGTAGTTCGCATTCGTTTATATCTCGGATATCCATAGGGAAAATCTGTAGAATACCTACCATTAGATCACAGTGTCTGTTAGTGTCTCTACCATCCGATAAGGTACTAAATATCACTTAGGAGGTCAAGAGATACCCACTAGATTTCGGTACTTATACCCTCACCATGGATTTATTGGTTCTTGAGATGGTAGAATTTCATATCATCCTTGGTATGAACTGGCTGGCTGCCTATCATGTCATAGTCGATTGCCAAGCGATGGTGGTCGCGTTTCGGCTTTAGAACCAATCCTCGTGGGATTTCATTGATACCAGGGATGATGGGATTTCAGTTATCTCTACGCTTCAAGCACAAAGGCTCCTATTGCACGGATGCCAAGATTTTCTACTATTATTGATCAACACCGACGATAGTGGTAGCATGCAGCTCTGGTTCAAAAATTTTCGGACATATTTCCAGAAGAACGTCCTGGGTTGCCCCCTATGAGGCAAGTATAGTTTGCTATTGAGTTGATTCCAGGGACAGTACCAGCATCAAAAGCTCCTTATCGTATTATGCCTAAGGAGTTGGATGAGCTGAAGGTCTAGCTACAAGAGTTGCTAGATGGGGGGGGGGGTTATTCATCCTAGTGTTTTCCCATAGGGAGCCCTGGTGCTATTCTTGCAAAAAGGTTGTGCATCAACTACTGACAGTTGAATATAGTGACTATCAAGAATAAGTATACCCTGCCACGGATTAAGGACTTGTTTAATCAATGAATAATATGTCAATGTACTCTAAGATTGATCTGCAGTTTGGTTATTATCAGTTGAGGGTCAGAGATTTAGATATCTAGATGACTTTTCGCACCCGAAACGAATATTATGAGTTTTTGGTTATGCCATTTGGGCTCACTAATGCTCCAGCGGTATTTATGAATCTTATTAATAGGGTGTTTCTAGATTATCTAGATCAATTCATCATTATTTTCAACGACGACAATCTGATATACTCTCATTCCAAGGAGGAACATGCACGCCACCTTCGCATTGTTCTGGAGATGCTTAGAAGGGAGCATATCTATACAAAGTTTAGCAAATGTGCATTCTGGCTTCCTTCAATGGGTTTATTGGATACGTGATTTCTAGCATAGGTATCTCAGTCGACCCACAGAAAATAGAGGTTGTCACTAGTTGGGAGAAGTTGAAGTCAATGCATGAAGTTCATAGCTTCCTGGGCCTAGTTAGATATTACGGGCGATTTATAAAGGGTTTTTCCAGTATAGCAATGTCATTGACATGTCTAACCAGAAAAGATGTAAAGTTTGCTTGGTTAGAGGCCTACGAGACTAGCTTTCAAGAGCTGAAACAGCGACTAGTATCTGCACCTATTTTGGTGTTATCTTTAGGTGAGGACAACTTCGTACTATTCACCGACGTATCATATCAGGGTTTGGGCGCAGTTCTGTTGCAGCATGGACGGGTAGTCTATTATGTTTCTCGACGGCTGAAGGAGCATGAGAAGAACTATTCTGTACATGATTTAAGCTGACCGCTATCATTTTCACTCTGAAGATATACAAACACCTTTTGTACAACATCACTTTTGATATATTCACATATTACAAGAGCTTCAAGTAATTGTTCACCTAGAAGGAGTTGAATCTTCATTAAAGGAGATGGATGAAGTTTCTGATGGATTACGATTGCACCATTACCTATCACCGAGGGAAAACTAATGTGGTAGCAGGTGTACTGAGTAGGAACTTCTTAGGAGTTCTGGCATGTCATCGGATTATGGTTACTGAGTTGGTGCAGAGCTTTGTAGAGTGGTCAAAGGCCAGCGAGACTGGCTTTCAGGAGCTGAAGCAACAACTAGTATTTGCAGTTGTTCTGGTATTGCCTTTGGGTGAGGACAACATTGTACTATCATCGAAGCGTCATATTAGGATTTGGGCACAATTTTGATGTAATATAGACAGGTAGTCTATTATATTTCTCAACAGTTGAAGGAGCATGAGAAGAACTATCCTGTATATGATCTAGAGCTGGTCACCATCATTTTCGCTCTGAAGATATAGTGGCACCATTTGTACAATATCATTTTTGAGATATTCACGGATTACAAGAGCTTCAAGTATCTGTTCACCCATAAGGAGTCGAATCTTCGTCAGAGGAGATGGATGGAATTCTTGAAGGATTACGGCTACGCCATTAGCTATCACCTAGGGAAAGCTAATGTGGTGGCAGATGCACTAAGCAGGAAATCCTGAGGAGTTCTAGCATGTTATCGGCTTAGGGTTACTAAGTTGGTGTAGAGCTTTGTAGAATTGGGATTACAGAAGTAGGGACCGAAAGAGAGGGGTATTCTAGTGACTATAGTTGTCCAATCGGCGATTGTGACATGGATTAGGGAGGCTCAGGCTAGTGATCAACATCTGTAGTTCCTCGGCAGCCGAGTAGCCTCAGAGCAGCAGACTGAGTTACACAAGATGATGAAGGTATCTTGTATTTCTGAGGGAGACTATGGATACTGAAGCACATCCTGTCCTTGAGGAGTTGCTGCAGAAGGCATATCGCTCTCGGTTTGCTATTCATCCGGGCGAGACCCGTAAGTACCAAGATTTGATGTGCTCCTATTAGTGAAACGGTATAAAGAAAGACATCACCGATTTTGTAGCTAGATGTTTGGTATGCTAGTAGATGAAGGCCGAGCATCAGAGAGTTGCAGGATTACTCTAGAAGATCTCAATTCTTGAGTGAAAATGGGAGATATTACCATGGACTTCGTTGTGGGTTTACCTAGGACCCGGAGAGGTCATGACACGATTTGGGTAATCGTTGATCAATTAACCAAATTTACGCATTTTTTATCGATTTGGAGGATGAATTCACTAGACAGACCGACATAGTTGTATTGTAGAGAGATCATCAGACTACATGGTGTTCCTTTGAGTATTATATCAGACAGAGATCCATATTTCACTTATCGTTTTTCGAAGAGTCTGTAGTAGACCATGGGTACAGAGCTTCGGTTCAGTACAACTTTTCATCCACAGACAGATAGGTAGTCAGAGCGTATCATTTATGTTAGTAGGAGCCCTAGAGCCAATTATGTGATGATTAACTAGGGACTTTTTTATATCATATTCTACCATTAATAAAGGCATGCTTGGTTATTATACTTACTTTATACTTGTGCCAAATAACTAAGTATAATAATGTCCTCGGGTAGAAGGTTCTTATCTGCATCATATCGATTGGTTGAATCGATAGTGAGATAATGTAGAGAACACTACACTAAACCATTCCTAGTCAAATATTAATATTCAAGGACAATATTAATGCATGAAGATTAGCATGTAGGTCAATTGATGACTTGAGCTCACAAGTCATGGATATGTGATATCAAGTTGACACATGGATATACATTAGAGAATGCATACTGAATTGACCCGCCATAAAAAAGTTTCATAGATTGTCATATGAGTGTCATAAACTTTCTCATGTGACTATTAGTATGAATTATCCTTAGACCTGAAGTCACTACGGTTCCCTACATGAGGAGTTATGTACTTTGGTATCGTCAAACGTCACCCGTAACAGGGTGGACTATAAAGGCGATCACTGTGTATATAATGAATTATGTGGAGGGATGTGAGTAATGTAGATGAGATCTATCCCTCCCATATGACGGGAGTGATATCTATGGACCCCTTGATCCAGTAGAACTGCTAAAACGCATGACCATGCTCAAATGAGTCAATATGAGATATTGAGCTCATTGTTTGAGTGAGTCTACTTGGGGATCAAGAAACACAAAGATTGATCGAGGATGACACAGTCTATGCCTCATTGGTCAATCTAGATATCGACGATAGAAGGACAAGGTCATACATTGTCATAGTCACGGAGGTTAAGTCGGATCTCGACTTTCTTGTTACTTAGGTAGCAATGATGCATTGCTAGATGCCGCTCATTGCTTATGTGTCTAAAGTGGTTTAGACACATTGCCAACGTTACAAGAATCTATTGGGTCACACACTATGGACACGATGATTCGGAGATTAATTGATCTTAGTTTGACTCAGATTTGATCCGAATTGGATTGATTGAGTTAGACTCAAGTGAATCCAATTGGATTATGGGATTGAGGTCTAATTTGAGTTAGTACTCATTTAGATTAGACTCAACCACATTTGGATGAGATATTAATTAATTAAAATGTTTAATAAATTAATAATAGAGGAGGATGAAAAGATTCTTTTCATTGAATGGAGAGAAGTTGAAGAGTCACATGAGAAGATGTGCTCTTTATTGGCTTTAATGAAGGGAAGCTAAAGGGACAAAAAAACTCTTCATATTCATTGGATGAGTATAAAAGAGTTTTCTTGTCATTTTATAGGAAGCTAAGTCTTTTCCTTTCTCTCTTCCTCCTCTTCTCCCTCTTTGGCTGAAACCCTACTTGGGGTTCTTGGTGTCTCTGCGAACTACCTCAAGTTGCTAGCACAACTAAGGTAGTTCTTCTCCGAAGTTGAGAGATTGTGTTCGTGTGGATACGCATAGAGGCACGGACGCTTGAACGTGCAAGAGATCCGGCATACCTTGGACGAGCGGGATAAACAAAAGGGCACGCATCAAAGGTATATCTATAAGATAAGTAGCTGTAGATCGACTTTGTACGAGTTTTCTTTCGCATGGATCGCTCGAGGGATCTTGTTTCCGCTGCGTTTTTTTGTTTATGTCGCCGGGAGATCCCTACAGTGGTATTAGAGCCACTTGCGAAAGATCGTACAAAGTTTTATGCACTTTTATATGTGATATAGAAGTAGGACAAGTTTTTGTTATGAGTTGCATATAACTGTATGAGTATTTTGTCTCTATGCAAAAGTTTGTGTTGATCAAACTAAAAGGTTATAGCATCATCATTCATATGATAGCGTGCTATAGTCCGATTTCTCTTGACAAAATATTATAACCTTTGGTGTTCATATTGATGAAGTTGCATCAATCTGTTGTGAACAAATTGTGCATTTTTGTCACAAGGATGAACCAATGGAGCAATAGGGGTCTCGAATTCATTTTGATGAATCTAGGACAACGACTCATTCAAGGAGTCAACAAAAAAATAATATTTTGTTTCGGGGCAGCGCCCCCGAGCCCCCACAAGGGCGCTGCCCCTTGACCCCGCCCGCTAACCGGCTAGCGGGACCGCCGTGAGTTTCTGCTCATGAGCGATTTTTGTTTTTGCACTCATAATAAAATCAATGTCCTAGATCTATTGTGTATGATTGATGACATGGTACATGGTTATGCCTTAACCCCAATGTGATTGGATGTATATGTGTGTGTGCGTATGTTGTAATGTAATTCATAATACGACATGCGTGTCATGCCTTGTCTCTATTTTTCCTAGTTGTAAAATAGATTTAGACTCGAATGTAACTCGAGTTTTCCTAAATTGTAATGTATAAAATGAGTAGTGGAGTGTTCATTGAAGAATGAAGTTACAAGAAGGATGCCGACGACACATGACGACCGAAGGATGCACATGGAGAAGATGTTATCCCTAGGTTGACCATCGATTTTCTCATTGGCTTGAGAAGATCGTAGTATACGGGCTATACTATGTCACGTTTTACCACTTATATGTTGATATATGTAATGTGTGTATGTGATGCATGATTAGATAAATATTTATCTTAATTAAGTCAACTCGATATGTCTACCAAAGTTTGGTACTCAAAAACTACTTCGATCATTTGTTGTTGGGTTTGCCAAAGCAAAGCAACCCATTTTATCTTGGTAAAGTGCGAGAGGACAATTGTGATGTCCTGCTATCAAACTTTGGGTGAGACTTAACTAAGTCCCCACAATTAGATTGAGAAACTTAGAGGCATATCCCAAAGGTTGAGAAAAATTAGGTAAGAGAACAATTATACTAAGTCTTGGGCGATTAGCCAAAGCTAACTCAAGATGATGTGTAATGTGGATCTTGACCCTTTGTTTCCAAGAGTTACATAAGTTGTAATTGGTAAAATATTGCCTACCTAGTTATACTAAGTCTTGGGCAATTAGCTAAAGCTAACTCAAGATGAGGTATAATATGGATCTTGTCCCACATGAATATGATTGTTATTTGGTTTGGAGCTAGTAGTGTTGGCAAATTGAGTTTGTCTACATCCATGACTAGCCCCTACCAAAGCTCTACGATTCAGTGGGAGTATCATTTAATTAAATGCCTAATTAAATGATCTAGATATGATATTTATTTCTGCATGTTTTACTGTTGTATATCACCATGTCGTCTAACACGTCAAATATTCTCTCTCTACGATCCGTCCTTGAGAAGGACAAGCTCAACGGAGCTAATTTCCTGGACTGGAACAGAAACTTGAGGATCGTCCTCAAACAAGAACGAAAATTGTACGTCCTAGAGCAATCTCTTCCAAAAGCACCCGTCGTTACCGCCACCCGCGCCGAAAAAGATGATTACAAGAAGCATCAGGATGATGCACTCGATGTATCATGCCTTATGCTTGCCACCATGAACTCTGAGCTTCAGAAGCAACATGAGAACATGGATGCACATGATATGGTTGAGCACCTAAAACAACTATATCAAGGGCAAGCAAGGCACGAGCGATTTGAGGTGTCTAAAACTCTATTTGCATGCAAGATGCAAGAAGGAACTCCTGTAGGAACTCACGTACTCAAGATGATTGGGTATGTCGAGAATCTTGAATGACTAGGATTTCCACTGGGACAAGAATTGACTACGGACCTTATCTTGCAATCGTTGCCGGAAGGGTACAATCAATTTGTCATGAACTATAACATGACTGAAATTGACAAGCCTTTGCCTGAGATGCTCAGCATGTTGAGAACTGCTGAACCCAATCTCAAGAAAACCAAGACCAGTAATGTACTGATGGTAAAGAAGGGCAAAGGCAAATGGAAGCCTAAAGGCAAGGGTAAGACCCAAGCCAAAGGTAAGACCAACTCTACTATACCCAAGGCCAAAGGCGAGGTGCCTAAGGAAGGGACCTGCTTCTACTGTGGTGAGACCGGACATTGGAAGAGGAACTATAAACTCTACCTAGAGGATGTAAAGAAGAAAAGAAGTGAGACTTCTACCTTAGGTATTTTTGTTATAGAAGTCAATTTATCTATTTCTTCTTCTTGGGTATTAGATACCGGTTGCGCATCTCACATTTGTACTAATGTGCAGGGCCTTCGAAGAGCTAGATCATTGACAAAGGGCGAAGTGGACCTACGAGTAGGTAATGGAGCAAGATTTGCTTCTATAGCTGTAGGAACATATTCCTTGTCTTTGCCCACTGGGCTTATCTTAGAACTAGAGGAGTACTTTTATGTACCTGCATTAACTAAGAACATAATTTCAGTATCTTGTTTGGACAAGAAAGACTTTTCATTTATCAAAAAGGACAAATATTGTTCTATAATGTTAAATGACATGTTCTATTGTAGTGCACCACTTATGAATGGACTCTATGTTCTAGACCTAGAGAACCCAATCTATAACATAAATACCAAATGATTCAAACCAAATGACTTGAACCAAACATATCTCTAGCATTGTCGCTTGGGACAAATAAATGAGAGACGCATACCCAGCTCCATAAGGATGGATTACTGGACTCATTTGATTTTGAATCATATGAGACATGTGAATCTTGTCTTCTAGGCAAGATGACCAGGATTCCATTTAGTGGACATGGCGAAAGAGCGACAGACTTGTTAGGACTCATACATACTGATGTATGTGGCCCCTTCAATATCGCAGCTAGAGGAGGCTATTAGTACTTCATCACTTTCAATGATGATGTCAGTAGATACGGCTATGTGTATCTCATGAAACACAAGTTGGAATCCTTTGAAAAGTTCAAAGAATTCAAGAGTGAAGTGCAAAACCAACTTGGCAAAAGTATTAAGATGCTTCGATCAGATCGAGGTGGTGAAAACCTTAGCCAGGAGTTTCGTGACCATCTAGTAGAGTGTGGGATCATATCCCAACTCACTCCACCTGGAACACCACAGCGGAATGGTGTATCCGAGCGGAGAAATTGTACTCTATTAGATATGGTACGGTCGATGATGAGTCAGACAGATCTTCCTACTTCTTTCTGGGGATTTACTCTAGTGACGACTCTTTTCACACTTAACCGAGCTCCATCAAAGGCTGTCATAAAGACACCATATACGATATGGACTGGGAAGAGGCCCACGATGTCTTTTATGAGAATTTGGGGTTGTGAGGCTTACGTTCGACGTCAAGTCTCAGATAAACTAGGACCCAAATCTGATAAGTGCTATTTTGTAGGATATTCCAAGGAAACGAAGGGATATTACTTTTACAATCCCACACTAGGCAAAGTGTTTGTCGCTAGAAATGGTGTTTTTCTAGAAAAAGAATTTATTTCTAGAAGAATAAGTGGGAGTAAAATTCATCTTGAAGAAGTTCAAGATGCAGATAGTACTGAGGCCTTGATGGACATTGAACAGACACCACAAGGTGTTGTAGATCATGAGATTGTTGCACAAGAAATTGTGGAACAACAAGATGTTCAAGTAGACCAACCTGTTCGCAGATCTAATATGATACGTCGTCAGCCTGAGAGATACTCATTTCTCTTGTCTGACCATGATGACGTTACGCTTATTGAGTTGAATGAGCCTACATCCTATCAAGAAGCTGTGATGAGCCCAGATTATGAGAAATGGCTAGAGGCCATGAGGTTCGAAATGAAATTCATGTACACTAACCACGTATGGACTTTGGTTGATCCACTAGAGGGGATTAAACCCATTGGGTGTAAGTGGGTCTTTAAAAGAAAGATTGACATGGATAGTCTCATGCATACCTATAAAGGGTGATTGATAGCTAAAGGTTTCAAGCAAATTCATGGTATCGACTATAATGAAACCTTTTCACCAGTGGCGATGCTTAAGTCTATTCAGATCATGCTTGCTATTGTAGCTTACCATGATTACGAGATCTGGCAGATGGATGTCAAAACTACATTCCTAAATGGGAAACTACTCTAGGATGTGTACATTACACAACCTGAGGCTTTTGTAGATCCAGAGTATGTTGGAAAGGTATGTAAGTTGCAAAGGTCCATTTATGGGCTAAAGCAAGCTTCTCGAAGCTAGAATCTTCGATTCGATAATGCAATCAAAGCGTTTAGTTTCATCAAGAATGAAGATGAACCCAGTGTCTACAAGAGGGTTAGTGGGAGCATAGTTATCTTCCTGATCTTGTATGTAGATGACATACTCCTCATTGAGAATGATATCCCTTCACTACAGTCTGTGAAGACATGGTTAGGGAATTATTTCTCAATGAAAGACTTAGGTGAAGCAGCCTATATCCTAGGCATCAAGATTTATAGAGATAGATCTAAGAGATTGCTTGGCTTAAGTCAGAGTACATATATTGACAAGGTGCTTAATTGTTTTGCCATGCAGAATTCCAAGAAGAGATTTCTGTCGATGTCACATGGTGTGAGTCTTTCGAAGACACAATGCCCCTCTTCTAAGAAGAAGAGAGACCGTATGGATCAGATCCCTTATGCATCCGCTATAGGGTCTATCATGTACGCCATGCTTTGTACTCGTCCAGATGTCTCGTATGCCTTGAGCATGACGAGCAGGTACCAGTCAGATCTAGGTGAAAGTCACTGGACAGCTGTCAAGAATATTCTTAAGTACTTACGAAGGATGAAAGAATATTTCTTGATATTTGGAGGCAATGAGGAGCTAGCTGTAAAGGGTTACAGTGACACAAGCTTCCAAACAGATAGGGATGATTTCAGATCGCAGTCACGGATGATTTCAAATAGGGATGCTTCCAAACAGATTGGGCACTAAGTCTTGATCATGGATTGGGCACTAAGTCCTGGCCAAGAGCTGGGCACCGAAGACCTGACCGAGGGTTGGGCAATAAGTCCTGGTCGCGGACTGGGCACGAAGTCCTGATTCGAGGAATTGGGAAATAAGTCTTGGCTGAGGCCTGGGCCCCGAAGACCTAACCGAGGGTTGGGAAATAAGTCCTGGTTGCGGACTGGGCATGAAGTCCTGATTCGAGGAATTGGGCAATAAGTCCTGACCGAGGGTTGGGCACTTAAGTCCTGATCCGGAAGATCGGGCAAAAGTCCAATCGGAGGAGCCGATTGGCAAACTTCTCCTGAGAGGAGTAGGTGAAGGCGCGTTCCCCGAGAAGGGAACTCGGTTCGACCTAAGGTTTCGCGAGAAATCCAAAGTCAGAACCATTCATTAAGGCTAAGATTGTATATGTGTTTATCTTAAGTTTGTGTATCTTGCAGGTACCTAGAATTGGAGGCAAAGCAGGCGAACAAACACACAAAACAGCCTGGGGAAATTGCTCCTGGGTGCCTGAATGAATACAGGTGCCCCCATGCATTCAGGCGCCCTGGATATCAGGAGCCTGGATGATCCAGGCACCCAAGATGCTGTTGGGCACCCAAGATTGCTGCCTTATCAGCTTCGTGAAGTTCGCGTTCCGGATGAAGTTTTGACCGCTAATGAGGCGCCCCAAAGGCTCTTGGGCGCCCGAGATGAAGCTATAAAAGGGACTTCGACCCCTCAACTCAAGACATCATTCATGTAGCGACCCGCCTTCTCTACCTTAGACGGACCGTTACTTTGTCTACTTCTTGACTCTAATGCACGACTAAAAATGCGGAACTTTCTTTTTTTTTGTATTTAATCTATCTAAGAATGAGATTCTAACTTTAATAGTCATGCATGATACAATGACACATTACTAGCAATCCTAACCATTTAAACTCATCACACAAGGTTCTATAACATTACTAAAGCATTATGGAATATGAATGCCACTTTTCTAAGCATATTTAAAGCAACAAAACTTAATTCAAAAGGAGACTAACAACATCCCTATCCAAACTCCACTTATAAGATTCTATAACATTTCTAGAACTTCATGGAATGTAAATCTTACTTTTCTACCGAATTTACAAGCAATTTAAGCACAATTAGGACCTAGTCCAAAAGGGAATAATAAGCTCAAGGATAAGTCTAAAATTCAATGTATCCACATGTCCACATGCTAAACTACTCATGCCCTTGCTCACCTAGTGCATTCACAAAAGTATGCATACTAATTGAAATGACATGAAATCTTCATTCTACAAAATTGAGCATGTAAAACTATCCGAAGCATAAATGTTTAATAAACTCCATAACACAATAACTTGAAATTTGGAAATCTTAAACATTGCATTTCAAATAAGCTAAACTGTCTCGTCCCAAGGATCTCTCCAAGGTCAGCTACCACACACACGTTACTCAGCACCGCCTTGTCGCCTTCCTTCAGAATTGCTTGCCTTTATCTTTACCTGCAGTAAGAGGAAATGCAACTAATAAGCATAAAGCTTAGCAAGTACTATCTAGCTCACAAAATCTCGAAATGTGCAAGCATGCTTTTTAAACAATGTGAAATTACATGAGATACTTTTATACTTAAAAGAAACACTAAAACATGTATAACTCAAAACATGCATACTCAAGCATTAATAAGTCTTAACTCACTTTTTCTTGGCTTAACATGAAACTTTAGCAATTCTTTAACTTTAAATCTTTCTTTAACTTTTAGAAAACTTCCTTAAACTTTAGGAAAACTTTGCTAAAGCATATACTTGAAAATAATACTCACTTGGATCCACTTAAGACGTAAGTACCATCTTATGCGCGTTCCCTAAAAGGTTGGGGTAGCGAGCCGCCAATCCTAATAGAGCAGACCTTGGTCTACCAGGGCCAAGACCTTGGAATTGGACACCTGGATTTCTTTAACGACGCCCTTGGACGCCGGGTACTGGCCTTAGAAAATAAAATAGCTTTTCTTTCTTTTCTTTCTTATCTTTAAATGCCTTGGCATTTTATCGAACACCTTGTGTGCCCAAAATCCCTAAGTCTTGACTTTTGGGGATTTCGTAAGGCCTTGGCCTTCTCTTTTCTTTTTCTTTATCTTTCTTTTCTTTTCTTATAGATTTCTTAGACCCTAAGCTCACATAGGGTACTCTATCAAATACATCTAAGCATATAACGAACTAAGATCACATGCAACATCTTAACTAAAAGTAAATATCTCCTTTAAAACTTTTAAGGGAAAATTCTTGCGGAAAACCGTCTCTTACTACAGGTGAGCAGTACTTACCTTGATTTCTTGGACTTACAACCGAAATTAGATGACTAGGGCTCGGGTGAAACTTGAGATCTCTACGAACCGTCCGTGCCTACGTGTTCTTCTCGTCGAGACGAACGAAACGCTCCGCACTCCTTGCTTTTCCTTGGCCGGCTCCCCTTAGGAGAGAAGAGGAGGAAAGAAAACCTAGGTTCGCTTTTCTTTTCGCCGCCCCTCCCTCGCCCCCTTCTCGCACGCAGCCGAAAATTCTCCTCCAAGGGTTTCACGCGACTTAAGCGGGGTTTAAATACCTCTTCATGAAAAAACGTAACTACTCTATAAAATTATTTCTCTCCACCTTTTGTTGTGCTTGATACCCTAGCCCAGTCGGTCATTTGCGCGCCCTTAAGGGCTTGCTCCTCCTGTGGTCGCGGGTTCGAACCCCCCTGCTGTCCTTTAAAGTTTTTCTCTTTTATACTTATGGGGGGCGAATTTACCTAATTATACCTTATCTATTGTTTCGCTTAATCTATTTCAACAAAAACAAACCAGCCCAGCTGGTCCGCCCATTCTTCTCTCAGAGCGTAGGTGAAGGGGTCGATTCCCACTTATGCGATTTTCTGTTTATAACCCTTTTTGCCACTTTCGTTTACGGAAAAATTCTATAAAAATATCCATAAATTTGGAATAAATTCTAAGATATTTCTAAAATTAGTTTCGAGAATTTTCGGGCGTTACAATTCACAACAACATTCTAAGCATTCCGAGCAAAGAAAAAGTGCTAGAGGCGAAGCTCTGCAACCAAGGAGGCTCCAGGAGGAAGTGTGCTGCACTTCGGAGTTCCAGATCGACTGGGTCTTCAATTTTTGTTTGGTTTGCATTTATTTTTATGCACTTAATTTCTTAATCTTTTGGTTGTAATACTTGCACTATAAGACGGGTTTCTCCGCCTTTGGAAAGTCCAGAAAGGATACCATTAGTGGACGGGCGCTTCCCGTGCTTAGGCCTTGGGCGTACTGACCATGGGGGTCGAGAACCAAGTAAAAACATGCGTGCACTTTGAGTTGTCTTTCGTTTGTTTCTTTATTTTTCCGCTGTGCTACTAACTCTTTGTCTAGAACGAACAAACAAACGACGTAGGTTTCCTAAAGAATTTTTAAGAGTCGATATTCACCCCCCTCTGTAGACGGCACCGGTCCTACAATGATTGATTAGGGACATTTTTGTATCATATTCTATCATTAATAAAAACATGTTTGGTTATTATACTTACTTTATACTTGTGCCAAATAACTAAGTATAATAATGTCCTTGGGTAGTATGTTCTTATCTACATCATATTGATTGGTTGAATCGACAGTGAGATAATGTAAAGAACACTACACTAAACCATTCCTAGTCAAACATTAATATTCAAGGACAATATTAATTCATAGAGACTAGCATGTAGGTATATTAATGACTTGAGCTCACAAGTCATGGACATGTGATATCAATTTGACACATGGGTATACATTAAAGAATGTGTACTGAATTGACCCATCATGAGAAAGTTTCATAGATTGTCATATGAGTGTCAAAAACTTTTTCATGTGATTATTAGTATGAAGAGTCCTTAGACCTGAAGTCAATACAGTTCCCTACATGAGGAATTATGTATTTTGGTATCGTCAAACGTCACCCATAACAGGGTGGACTATAAAGACGATCACTGGGTATATAATGAATTATGTGAAGGGATATGAGTGATGTAGATGAGATCTATCCCTCCCATATGATGGGAGTGATATCTGTGGGCCCCTTGATCCAGTAGGACTGCTAAATCGCATGACCATGCTCAAATGAGCTCAATATCTCATATTGAGCTCATTTGTTTGAGGATACGATCTGAGCATGCTACCCTCATCAGTTCACCTAAGGTGCATATTGTTGGTTTCATTTAGTATTTAATGGGGTTGGGTGAGATAGACTGGACACGGGGATGAAGAAGTTAAGGACACGACTTGGTCTCCTCTCTCTGGTCCCCGGACCCCCTCTTAGGGATGCACTCGGGGATGCTACCTCGGGAAATATAACACCCCGGGACTTCTAAGCTCCCCTCGGGGGGCGACGTCCACCCATTAGTCGACCTCACATAGAAATCCACCCACCCTCCCCGTGGACAGTTGGCCCAATGAGTGAAAGAATCACCGTGGCATCGATGGTTTCAAGGGATATCCCTTCATCACTGAAAGCAGGGGGCGTGGCTCCAGTATCGGAGTCGTGGCACCGATAAGGGGGGGCACGATCAGTCGGCTTGCACCGGTATAAAAGGTAGTCCAACCCCTCCGGTAAAAGGGGGGTGAATCTCTCATCTTTGCACTTCATCTTCCTTTCACACCATTATTCGATTACTCTACTAACTTGAGCGTCGGAGTGGACTCCGCCGGACCCCTACCAGCCTGTCCCTTAATGTTCGTGTTACTCTCGCAAGATTCTCACGTTCCTCAGTGACATAGCAACCTTTGCAGGGGCTGATCCTCAGTGACTGGCCATCGTTGATGACTCCTTCCGGAATAAATTTGGCGCCGTCTGTGGGAAACAATAAATAAAGCACCTGAGGGAACGCCGATGGCAGAAGCGGAGGATCTTGCTCATCCGCGGGAGGATGAAGGACCTAAGCAAGAGCGATGAGAAGTGGAGAGTGAAGAGGTACAGATCCATCCTCATAGTAGAGGGGGAAATACGCGCATCGCGCTTGACCTCGCGACGACATTACGAGATTGCTTCATCGAGTGCCTGCGGA
The DNA here is from genome assembly GCA_024364735.1 of Boesenbergia rotunda. NCBI lineage: Eukaryota > Viridiplantae > Streptophyta > Magnoliopsida > Zingiberales > Zingiberaceae > Boesenbergia > Boesenbergia rotunda. The sequence goes on from JAGFNQ010000856.1 coordinate 125,446, forward strand.
ACCACAGAGACGTGTTTGCTTGGGCTATTGAGGAAATCAAGGGGGTCCCCCAGCGCTGTCCGTGCATCAACTACATGCGTCGCTGGAAGCCCGTCCCGTGAAGCAGAAGAGGAGGCACTTCTCCCCAGAGCAAGATAAAGCTATACGGGAGGAGGTTCCGAAGCTATTAAAAGCTGGACACATCAGGGAAGTTCGGTTCCCGGCTTGGCTGGCCAACGTGGTCCTTATTCCCAAGCCGGGGGGGGGGGGGTAAATGGCGAGTCTGCATCGACTTCAGAGACCTAAACAAAGTCTGCCCAAAGGATTGTTACCCCCTGCCCAGGATAGATATGCTGGTGGACTCAACAGGCGGCTGCGAGTTCATTTCCATGTTAGACGCATACCAGGGCTATCACCAAGTCCCCCTCGCCCCCGAAGACCAGGAGAAGGTCAGTTTTGTGACGGCTGACGGCACATACTGCTACAACGTTATGCCTTCGGCTTACGTAACGCGGGCGCCACATATCAACGGATGATGGACAAAGTCTTCAGGCACCAAATCGGGCGAAACATTGAGGTGTACATGGACAACATATTGGTTAAGACGGAAAAAGGAGGGGACATGATATCTGACCTGGAGGAAACATTCGCCACCCTAAGAGCACACAGGTTAAAACTAAACCCAGTTAAGTGTGTGTTTGGGGTTAAAAGTGGCAGGTTCCTGGGATACATGGTGACGGAAAGGGAGATTGAGGCCAATGCGGAAAAAGTAAAGGCCATCCTGGATATGCCACCCCCGTAAAACTTCAGGGAGGTCCAGCGGTTGAACGGCAGAATCACTACCCTATCACAGTTTATCTCCAAATCCGCGGAAAAAGCCCTCCCCTTCTTCAAAATTTTGAGAAAGGTTGTTAAATTCGAATGGGATGGCCAGTGTGATAAGGCCTTTGAAGAATTGAAGACCTATTTGGCGGATCTCCCGACCCTGCATAAACCAGTGGAAGGGAAGACATTATTTGTCTATTTATCAGCGGCCGAACAAGCGGTGGGGTTGGTGCTTGTCCGAGAACAAGATCGGACACAACATCCCATCTACTTCTTCGGACACCTACTTAAGGACGCTGAAACACGATACACCATGATGGAGAAATTGTCCTACGCTTTGGTCTTGATGGCCCGAAGGTTGAGGCCATACATTTTTGGCGCACCCCAACGTGGTTCTCACTAATAGCCCGCTTGCCCGAGTCCTTACTAATCTCGAGGCGTCGGGCAGGCTAATCAAATGGACGATAGATTTAAGCGAATACGACATTGAGTATCAGCCCTGAACCACCATCAAAGCACAAGCTCTCTCCGACTTCATGTTGGAGACAGTCCCGGAGGCAGAGATCGAAGGTATATGGAAGGCTTATGTGGATGGATCCGCCAATAGCCAACACAGCGGAGTGAGACTGCTATTGATCTCTCCCAGGGGGGATACGCTGCATCTATCTATCTGACTTCACTTCAAAGCTACTAACAATGAAGCCGAGTATGAGGCAATTTTGGCAAGATTGCAGGTGGCCCCGCACATGGGCACTCACCGAATCACAATCTATTCAGACTCGCAGTTAGTGGCTCAACAAGTAGCGGGTGATTTTGAAGTCAAATGTGAGCAGTTGCAAAGGTATGTAGCCCTATACGAATAACTGAAAACCACTTTCTCGGAGGTAATCTTGCAGAAGATCTCCCGGGCGGATAACGTACGAGCCGACGAGCTAGCTATGTTAGCCAGTTCCATATCTACATGGCAGGTGGAAGGGCCCAGTATGACGGAAACCATGGTGGCCCAAATTGGAGGAGAACTCAGAATAGATGAACCCATGGACTGGAGGGATCGCTATATAGCCTTCCTTCGGGACGGATCCCTGCCAAGTGGGGACCCGGAGAGACGGTTGTTTCGCCGACAAGTGGAGAGGTTTACCCTGGTGGGGGATCAGTTATACAAGAGAGCCTATGCCCGACCCCTCCTTAAGTGTGTCGGGCCGGAAGAAATTGGCTATATAATGCGGGAGGTACACAAGGGCATCTGTGGAAGCCATATTGGAGGGAGATCCCTGGCCCACAAGATCCTTTTGGCTGGATATTTTTGGCCTACCTTGCAGGCTGACTCGCTCGCATTCGTGTCCAGATGTAAGGTTTGTCAGAGGCATCAGCACGTCTCTCATCGCCCAACGGAGCCGCTGAGAGTTTCTACAGTATCATGCCCATTCGACCAGTGGGGAATGGACATTGTGGGACTTTTCCCCATTGGACCCCAATAGAAGAAGTTCCTCCTGGTCCTCGTGGATTACTTATCTAATTGGGTAGAAGTTGAACCTCTGGCCAACATCACAGAGGGGGCGATAATGAAGGTTTTATGGAAAGATATTGTCTGCAGATATGACATCCCTCATAAACTGGTCTCGGATAATGGCAGGCAATTCTCAGGACGGAGGTTGAAGGAATGGTGTGAAGGGTTGGGCATTCAGCAAGCCTTCACCTCCGTCGCCTACCCACAAAGCAATGGACAAGCAGAGGTGGTCAATCGAGAAATTCTGCGAGGGCTCAAAGTAAAGTTGGATCATGTCAGGGGCAGCTGGGTCGAAGAACTCCCCAGCATCTTGTGGTCTTATCGGACTACCCCAAAAGAAGGAATCGGCGAAAGCCCTTTCCAATTAGTCTACGGAGCAGAGGCCGTTATTCCGGTGGAGGTAGGAGAGGAGTCTCCACGACGACGACATTACCGCAAGGAAGACAACGACAAGGAGCGGCTGATTGATCTGGACCTCATATCGGAGGTACGAGACAAGGCCGCGGCAAGGCTGGAAGCCTATCGCCGGAGAATGCAGCTGGCCTACAATCGTAGGGTGATCGTACGCAGTTTTGAGGTAGGTGATCGAGTCTGGAAAAGAATCAAACCGGTGGGGGATCCGGGGAAATTAGAACCGTAGTGGGATGACCCTTTGATAACCGCTTCAGTCGTGTCACGGTTTCAAATACAATTTAAGTATCAAATTCCTCTAAACTAATGTAGCATAGTGTAACTCGAGTCGTCTCCCAACGAATGTAGTTGGTACATGATAATTCTCAGGATTGTACGTTATTGCTTTTGGGTTTTGGATATCAAACTGGGGTTTGGATTTGAACGTAAAGTCTACGAAAAGAAATAGCAAGCAGGTATGAAATTGCTGACATGAATACTGAAATTGCAAACGAAGCTTTAAAAGAGCTACTGCGAACAATCTGGAATTCCCACAAATTGCTGAAATAAATGCTGGATAAAAGATGAAACTGCTGCAGAAAATTGAAGAGGTGATTACAATTGCAGAAAATGAAAGACAGTTAAACCTAATTGAATCCAAACGAAACAAGAACTTCAAACTATTGAAAGAAACAATTTAAGCATGAATTAAACTAAGTTAACTGCAACAAATGAAGAAACCATTGATTGAATGAATTCATAGAACAGTTAACAATGTATCAAACTGAGTCAAAATGCAAACAACTAAGCATGGAAGATCAACAATCGATGGATGCATTGAACACACAATTGAAACACATCAACTGGCACAAACCAACTCATTCGAACAATTGGCCACTTTAATGAAGACTTGCTAAGAAATAAGGGATCTGCTGTGAAGAAATAAACAGAATTGCTGTGAAGAATTTGATCGGATCAAGGAGCTGTAAGGAACGCTGCTGGAAGTCTGCTGGAAATGCTGTAATGCTGGAAATCTGTTGCCAGAAGTAAAAGCTCTGCGGGAATTAAGTTGCTGTGAAGGAAACTATGCTATAAAGGAAGAACGGCTGGGAAGGAGAACTGCAGCTGCCGGATCAAATCTGATGAAGAGAATCGCTGGCTAAAGAAGAAATGCTGGGAACTGAAGCTGCTGAAAATGAAACTGCTGGGCATGAAAGAAATTTGCTGAATCTGACGAAGCTGGATGAAGAAAGAACTGCAAAGGAATAAATTGTGAAAAATCTACTGCTAGAAATGAAAACAATTGCTGTAAATGAAAACAATGAAGAAACTGCGGTAAAGAAACTGATCGCTGATGAAGGAAATCGTGGCGATGATGAACTTCGGCCGGCTAAGGTTGGAACCCCTAACCCTAGCTTGCGGTGGTGACGTGGATGAAAGCTTTGATCGAGTCGGGAACCCCTCAAACTCGAGAGAAAGCTGTTGGTCGGCGACGATGAAGTGGAAAGCGGATGGAGTTGATCGGATCGAGTCGGGAACCCCTCAAACTCGGTTGATTGAAGCTCCGGCGGTGAAGGTGGATGAACGAGTCAGGAACCCCTCAACTCGGTTGATCGAAGCTCCGGTCGACTAGGGTTGGAACCCCTAACCCTAGTTGCGGCGACGATGAAGATGGAGGAGAAGAAGAATCGCCGCGAGCCTGCGTGTGGAGTCGATGCCCTAGGTCGCGCGGTGCCGCCCGTTTTCAGCAATCAGGTTTGGTTCAGTCAGTTGTGTTTGGGGTCAGCAATTGATTCGATCAGCAATTGGTTCAGTCCAGTGAATTTGGTTCAGTCGGTTGTGTTTGGGCTCAGCAATTGATTCGATCAGCCAAACTAGCTCTTGGGTTCAGTCGAGTCAAGCCACCTTCAACTCTGGTCCAGCTCACCAAGCCAGCACTCGAGTTCAGCCCACTGGAGTTCGGTCCAGCTTTGGTTCCATCCTGGGTTCAGTTAACCCAGCTCAGTCCAACAGCACAGCAGTTGGGTTCAGTCAGCTTCAGCAAATGGGTTCAACCACAGCTCAGTCCATCACTTGGTTCAGTCCAGTCAACCAAGCCAGAGTTAACCCAGCTTTTGGGTTCAGCGGTAGGATGGAAGCAACAGACGGCTAAGATCAATCTGACTTCATCCAACGGTCGAATCTCATCCGATCTGATCCAAAATTTGATGATGTTGATCAAGGGTCAGGATCTGCCTCCCAGTAGCTCGGATCCTCCAAATCTGCAACGGATGGCTCAGATCAATCTAATCTTTGAATGAACGATCTAGATCCCTCTAATCTCGATCCAACGACTGATTGATCTCTGATTTGGATGAAACCTTCAGATCTTGATCTATGGCCATAATTGATTCTATCTTGAACTCGGATTGACCAGAAGTTGACCAATGGCTCAGATCTAGCCGTTCTCTGGAATGGACGGCTCCTATTAATCCGATGCTTGATCCCTTTGATCTGGATCCAATCCTGACTCAAGTCTGACCCAATTTGATCTAGGTCCATGATCAATTGAAGCCTACAAAATGATATTCAAATTTAGTGCCAAAAATATCCCAAATATACAAAGATTAGAATTAAAAGCCAAAATGAAGGGAATTCATGAAACCTAATAAAATTGCAAACTTAAGCATATAAAATGTGGATCAAACATGGATTTTAGAGCCGAAAATAATCAACAAAATGATGGTTATCAAACTCCCCCACACTTATTCTTGCACGTCTCGGGCAAGTAAACAAAACTAAAAGAAAATAACATATCTCCCAAACATTACATCCCCTATTAATACTTTAAGAAATAATAAAAGAAAGTTACTTAGGATCATCAAGTCTCAAGCATCCATGTATTTATGGTTCCAAATCTCACATAAGTCAAAAACATGGTAATTTCATCAACTTGAATAAACTAAGCATGACAAAAACCTCACAAGATGGATATATGCACTGATGCTCACAAAAATGACAAATATGGAAGTGGAGTTCTCTCAAAGCATTCATGACATTGCACTACCATATGCTTGCTTATCTTCTACTTCTCCACTACTATAACATAAGTACACAAATCAAGAGGGTTTTTCAATGAATAATAATGAAACCAAGTGCTACAAGAAAACAAGAATGGTAGATAACAAAGAAGATCATAGAGAGCATGAAAGAAGATCAAAGAGAATATGAGAGCATGGGGGGTAATTAACATGATGTATACAATCAAACAATAGGCCAAAATAAATAACTCAATCAAACCTCCAACACTCAAAATTTTCCTTGCACATTCTCAATACAATATATAACAACAACTTACACACTTCTAAAAATGCATGCATGTATCAACAACTTCACTCTTGAGATTCTCTAATAAAGATATCAAATGAGTACACATCAAGAAAATATTTCTTTTTATTCATCACTAACAACATCCCAAATGCTTGAGGATTTTTTTTTTCACATAGGGAGATTTTTTTTCATTCTTTTCTCTTTTTTTTCACTTTTTTTTTCATCTTTATTATTTTTTTCTATCTCACTTTCTTTTCTTTTTTTTTCTATCTCTCTTTCTTTTCTTTTTTTTTCACAAAGAGAGATTTTCTTTTTTTTCACAAAGAGAGATTTTTTTTTCACACAAGCATTCGTCCATACACACTTGTCTCCCCCCCCAGTTAAAACTTGCCCGTCTCGGACAATGTAGTAAAGCATGATAACATCTAAAACTCACAATAATAGAGGCTGATAATAAAGAAATAACAATGTAACTCATCATGCAATCACCCCATGCTCTCATCACATGCTCAAAGGATGAATAAGCTAATAAAGATATGGCAGTAGGAATGTAATGACAATGAAAAGATCTGACAACGGAAAGACAAGGAAATATGAAAGTAATAGGTGAAATGCTCAATAATAAGAACAACAAAGGAGAGGGAAAACTAAGAGTTCAACAAGAAGGGTTGCCTCCATCATATTCATGTAAGCTTATGCTATTATAATTTTAAAAAGAATCAAAGCAAGTTCTAGAGTGTCAAATATCACAAATGCTATCACACATAAGAGGATTAAGGATAGACATGACAATATCCTCACTAGGTGAACAATAAAATGTCATGCTTAATCCAACAAGATAGAGTTCATCACCACAACAAATGACTAAATGCAATTAATGTCCCCAAGCATACCAAGGAAACCAAAACTCAATAATCAGACTTAACCATATTTTATGATTCTCAAAGCATAATAAAGAAACATGTAAGGAGATACAACTAGAAGTCAAACAAGGTTTATTCAAGACCAAACAAAATGCAGAATACGGAAACAAAACATAAATGCAAAGTATAAAAGCGAACAAACATGCAAGTATAAACATAAAGAAAAATAAGAAAAGTAAAGTAAAGAAACAAACTCCTCTTTATTCCTGGCGGCTGGAGTCGGTTTAGGAGTAGTATCCATCCCAGTAGTGGTGGAGTATGGGTGATTGAGAGAGCATTCTTCATGCGATCCATATCATGGTGCATTGCTCCCCCACACTTAAACTTCACAGAAAATTGTTCAGGTGGCCGAAGGCGATTAAAGCACAAGATCCATGTAAGAGGTGGAGTGCTTCGAATTAAAGTATGATTAACTCCTCCCTCTTGATGCTTTTTGGAAATCCTTCCAGGAGGTTGGAGTCTGTTTAGATGGAGCACCCACTCCAGAAGCCTACGTGACCCTGCAAAATCATGCAATACCTCCCTCATACGTGCAGGGTAAGCAAGAAATGAAACACAATCAGTTTCTATATGAAATGTATCCAGATATGCATCACATTCAATGAAATCAATTGTGGGTACCTCTATGAATTTTTCACAAACATTCTCCACATATGATTTATCAAGAATTGTATCATAGCCAATGAAATCAACCTGAGGTACCTCTATGAGTTTTTCACAATCAATTTTTACATAAGATGTATCCAGATATGTATCACATTCAACAAAATCAACCTTATATATATCTGTAGAATTTTCACAAACAGTTTCTACATAGGAGATATCAAGAAATTCATCACAACCATTCGAATCAACACTTGGTGTCTCAATGAATTTTTCACAGTCAAGGTCTACACAGGATGTATCAAGAATTGCTTCACATTCAACACATTCAACAAAATCAATTTTTGGTACCTTTATGGATTTTTCTGAAGCAATAGGAGGAATACTTACCTCATCATGCTGAAGAATACCTGGAGGTTCTACAAGAGTAGATGTGACTATTACTTCCTCCTGGTCCAGTACAGGCTCCATTTCAGGCTCCGGTTATGGTGGGCATTCAACTAACAATGGTGATTCTTGGGTTCTTGCTTCCACCATGCAAGTCCCTACACTTTCTGACTTGTCCTCTGAATCTTCTAATATATCAGTCAATGGTGGTGGTCCCTGGGGCTCTGTGCAATCCCCTACACCTGTAGATTCATCTGCAACGCATTCATTATCAACCATATCTGCAATAGCCATATTAGAGAAATTAGGACCATCAACAACTAAATCCTTACAAAATAAAAGTTTAGGAGGGTCCTGTAAAATTTCAGAATAGAAATCAAGGTTGTAGGCTTCTTTATCAACCATATCTGCAATGCATTCTTTATCAACCATATCTGCAACAGCCTCTCGGCGTGTAGGCTTGGCCTCGAAGCTATACACGCCCGGCCAAGAGCTGATTAAAACCCTACAGCCTCTCGGCGTGTAGGCTTGGCCACGAAGCTATAAACGCCCGACCAAGAGCTGATTAAAACCCTACAGCCCCTCGGCGTGTAGGCTTGGCCTCGGAGATATACAGGCCCGGCCAGGAGCTGATTAAAACCCTGCTGCCTCTCGGCGTATAGGCTTGGCCTCGGAGCTATACACGCCCGGCCAAAAGCTGATTAAAACCCTACAGCATCTCGACGTGTAGGCTTGGCCTAAGAGTTATACACGCCCGGCCAAGAGCTGATTAAAACCCTACAACATCTCGACGTGTAGACATAGCCACAGAGCTATACACGCTCGGCCAAGGGCTGATTAAAACCCTGTAGCCTCTCGGCGTGTAGGCTTGGCCTCGGAGCTATACACGCCCGGCCAAGAGCTGATTAAAACCTTACAGCCTCTCGGCGTGTAGGCTTGGCATAGGAGGCATTTTCGCCCCTACTGTACTTCGTGAGTTGTCGTGTGATGCACTTTCGTCATTGTACGTTTTCAATGTCCCACTGACTTGCAGTATCATTAATAAAAGAGGGGCGTTACGTGTCATTCGGAAAATGTTAAGGCGTCGTTTTTGATTAAAACCCTGCAGCCTCTCGGCATGTAGGTTTGGCCTCGGAGCTATACACGCCCGCCCAAGAGTTGATTAAAACCCTACAGCCTCTCGGCGTGTAGGCCTGGCCCCGGAGCTATACATGCCAGGCCAAGAGCTGATTAAAACCCTGCAGCCTCTCGGCGTGTAGGCTTGGCCTCGGAGCTACACACGCCTGGCCAAGAGCTGATTAAAATCCTACAGCCTCTCGGCGTGTAGGCTTGGCCTCGGAGCTATACACGCCCGGCCAAGAGCTGATTAAAACCCTACAGCCTCTCGGCGTGTAGGCTTGGCCACGGAGCTATACACGCTCGGCCAAGAGATGATTAAAACCCTGCAGCCTCTCGGCGTGTAGGCTTGGCCTCGGAGCTATACACGCCCGGCCAAGAGCTGATTAAAACCCTACAGCCTATCGGTGTGTAGGCTTGGCCACGGAGTTATACACGCCCGGCCAAGAGCTGATTAAAACCCTGCAGCCTCTCGGCGTGTAGGCTTGGCCACGGAGCAATACACGCCCGGCCAAGAGCTGATTAAAACCCTACAGTCTCGGCGTGTAGGCTTGGCCTCGGAGCTATACACGCCCGGCCAAGAGCTGATTAAAACCCTACAGCCTCTCAGCGTGCAGGCTTGGCCACGGAGCTATACACACCCGACCAAGAGCTGATTAAAACCCTACAACCCCTCGGCGTGTAGGCTTGTCCTCGGAGATATACACGCCCGGCCAAGAGCTGATTAAAACCCTACAGCCTCTCGGCATGTAGGCTTGGTCTCGGAGCTATACACGCCCGAACAAGAGCTGATTAAAATCCTACAGCATCTCGGCGTATAGGCTTGGCCTCAAAGCTATACACGCCCAGCCAAGAGCTGATTAACACCCTACAGCCTCTCGGCGTGTAGACTTGGCCACAGAGCTATACACGCCCGACCAAGAGCTGATTAAAACCCTACAGCTTCTCGGCGTGTAGGCTTGGCCTCGGAGCTATACACGCCCGACCAAGAGCTGATTAAAAACCAACAGCCTCTCGGCGTGTAGGCTTGGCCTCGGAGCTATACATCCCAGGCCAAGAACTAATTAAAACCCTGCAGCCTCTCGGTGTGTAGGCTTGGTGACAATCCCGAAATACTAGGTTAAGTTGTCACGAATTGTGGGACCATCAGAATTTAGAATATTTATAAAAAGCTGGAAACCCTTTTTGCAATCAAAGAATAAAAACGTAGTAAAGGGGCCACAGGTCGTATTTTTCCTCGGGACTAGTTGATGTTGTGTGATTCTAGCTTGTATTTATGTGTCGTTTGTGAATTTTTGGGTTTCGAATGTGATTTGGGTTTGGGTTGCAAACATGAATTGAAATGGCAATAAAAATAAAAACAAACTAAACAAAGGAACTAAACAACGATAGTGCATGATAACTCAATCGGAGGTAAACCAACTCAACCAAGGGAACTAAATTGATATTAAAAAGGGCACACAATGGATATTAAATGCAATCTTATTGCTGAGCAATTGAATAAACACAGTGATGGCAGAGTTTGGAAATAAACAAGCTTGACACAAATAAAAGCATGCGAAATTCAGAAATTGAACAAGCACTAAACTCAACTCAACTTAGAAGTTTTTAAAGCTAACTAATGCAGGGAAAATTCAGAATTGCTAAAGGTGATATCAATAGATTTCAAAAGCTATCCTACACCAAAGACAAACAAACAACTGATTCAAATCAGTGCCCAAAACAGCTTGGCACGCAAGCTGAAACCCTTGTGCCAAAACTGATTTTTTGTGCCAAAAACTGATTATGTCAGTTCAGAAATGCAGCTGACCGAATGCATTTTGAAAAGCAAACTATCAATGAAGAACTTTGTAGGAATGGATGCAGAATTTCAGATCAAGTTCCAACCAATTCAAGCAAACTAAAACTTGAACTGCACTTGTGAAGACTCAATGCAGAATTGCAGAAATAAATGAATGACTTGTGAAATTCAGAACTGATTTAGATGTTAAAACCAAACAAGCAATGGAAATTGATTGCTTTCAGCTAATGCTCTGTAAAATTCCTTAGAACTGAAACTTAATTGCTACAAATTCAGAATCTACAGACTAAAACACATTGGAACTGAAACTAAATAGCAGAAGTTAAGTTGATACACTAGCTAAACTAAAACTTGAAATGGAACTGCGGGCAACCAAAACTAAGCTCTATGTTAACTAACTAGCATCTTCCTAGCTCGAATGCAGCAATTTAACAACTTACTGAATGAAGAGACGCTTTAGAAAACAAACTATTCTGATACAAATTCAGAACTGAAGGAGAACACAGGAATTAAAATGGCACGCTATTGAAATTGGCACGCAAGCTGTTAGCAGAGAAATATACTAAAATTAAAGTCGATTGATCACTAACAAGTTCACCAAACTATTTAACATGAAGATTCAAAACCTAATTAAGCTAAACAATTCAGAAACCACTCTTAAACAGATAATACAAGAAATTGTAGAAAACAGAACAGATTGCGGCAGAAACGAAACTACTGCAAAAACAAAATTGTAAACTAATTAAACTACTCCTCGATCCCTTCCTGAGCTCAAAATCTCCTTGGTCGTCAAGCAAAGGGCTGGCCTCGAACCCCTAAGCTCAGCAAATCAGTGGAAATCAGCCTCAATCGATCAATTCTGCTCAAACTGCCTCAGCTGGGAAAATCCAATCCGAACGCTTCGATCTCAGTTTGTTGAGCTGCGATAATGATTTGGAGACGACCTGAGCTCACCTGAGAACCCCTACAAGTGGCTCAGATCGTCGGAAATGGGTTGTAGCTAGATTTCAATGCTCGGACCACAGAGAATGCCGAAACCCTCAAACATCTCTGTCCGGATGAAATTTGAGATGAATTCTCGATCGAAACTGCCTTCCAAGGATTCAGATGATGATCTACGGATGAAATCGAGGTGGTCACGCCTTCTTGGATGAAGAACTTGAAGAAACTGCAAAGAACAAAACGAAGACGATGAAGAACGGCGAAGACGCGACAAGAGAAGCTGCGGGGAAAATTTCCTTAAGTAATTATGAATGAACGGCCCAGATTGATTTGAAGAAATCCAACGGCTGATCTTGCTCTGATTTAATCCAAACTTTGATGATGATGATCTGGGGTCAGGATCTGCCTCGTGGTAGCTCGGATCCTCCAGATGTGCAACGGATGGTCCAGATCAACCTAATCTTTGAATGGACGATCTAGAGCCCTCCAAGCTTGATCCAACGGTTGAATGAGCTCTGATTGGGATGAAACCTTCAGATCTTGATCAGAGTGCTTGATCAACCCTAACCCTAGCTCGGATTGCTTCAGATGGTCCCGGATGGCTCAGATCTAGCCGCTTTTGAATCGGACGGCCCGGATTAATCCGAAGCTTGATAACTCGATCCGGGTCCACTTCCGACTCAAGTTTGACCCAGTATGCCCTAGGTCCAGGATCCTTTCATGCCTACAAAAAATAGATCAAAAAATTAGTGGCCAAATAATCTAAATATGTGTAAATTTGCAATTAAGTCCAAAATAAGAGGAAATCCTAAAACCTAGGGTAAAATCACAATTAAGAAAGTAAAACATGGGTCAAACATGGATTTTAGCAATTAAAATAATCAACAAAATGGTACTTATCAACTCCCCCACACTTATGCTTGAGCGTCTCGCGAAACCACTAAGTATGTATCCCCTAGAATTTCTTAAGCATAATTAGAAGCAATTGAAAAGAAATTACCTAGGGTCGTCAATTCTCAAAAATCTAAGCTCGAAGGATTAGTATCTTGTCCTTAAATCAACAACTTAGCCTTTTCATCCATCATGAGTCATTGAGATGAATTTAACTCACTAGCCTTTTAAGGAAATTTTGGTGGCTCTCTCCTTAAATTCTATGTTGATGATGGAAGTGGAGCTCACTCAAACACACATGCTTCTTGCACTACCATAGGCTTGCTTATTGTCTACTCTCCACCATTATTCATGATTAGGATCAACATCTACAAAAACAATTGAAAACATGAAAAATGATAAGAAATGGAGTAAAAATCAAGGAAATGAAAAAATTGATAAAGTGGAAGACTTGGTTGCTCAAAAATGTTTCCAATGTGCTTTGCCCCTCTTCAAATCAAATCTGATTGGTGGAGTAAGAATTTGAATAATGCCTTTGATTTGGGTGAAGAAAACCCTATTGATCTCAATGTGCCAATTTTGCCCTTTTGTGCCAACCTTGCTTCCTTCTTTTTCCTTGTTCTCTTCTCCTTTTTTTTTTAGAACTGCAGAAATAAGTTTCTTTCATATCAACTGCTTTCTTTCTCGCTAGTAAAATCAGAAATGAAATGGAGCAAGGCTTTGATCCGGATGTGGATGTTTCCAATGATCTCTCCACTAGTTTCATGGTGCCAACACTCACTTTTTGTGCCATTTGTTTCTTCCTTTACTTTTTTTTCTGTTTTGACCAGCAGTGGTTGCTCTCAACACTTTGTGACACCTTTGTGTGCTTCATTCTTTAATTCACAGCCCTTGAAAACCAATTTCAGTCCCAAGTTGATAAAACTGCTTTTATGCTTTCATGGTAACACCATTTACTGCTTCAGATGATTCAGATTCCAATCTGATATTTTTTTTTCTTACAGATTCAACAACAACTCTTCAATTGTTTCCACTGCCGTTTTCCCACTTCCAAGAGTTCCAGATTTTTCAGATATCGAAACAGATTCTTCCACTTAATGGCTTGATAACTTTGCTTCCTCACTGTTTTTAGTCAGCTTCTTCTCATCAGTTTCAAGAATTCGGCCATGTATCATCTGTTTTTTTTTTACCCTGCTGCTCTCCAGAATACCTGATCACATGGTGAAGGATTATTTCTTAATTCTGGACAGCACCTTCGCATTGGTTTCAGATTAGCACAGCTGCAAGCAAATTCAGATTAGTTGCAATCCAACAAATTTTTATTTGTTCAGCTACAATTCTGACATTCTGATTTTGCATAGCTGCATTTCAGGCTTCCAACAAATTATGTTCTGATTTCTACAGCAATGATCAGCCGCAATCAGCTTCTAGCAGGGTGGCTAAACAACTTCATGGCTACTTTCTTCTTTTGGCACAGATTTTCTTTTGGGAATGGCACAGATTTTTCTTCCTTTCTCTGTTTTTGGCACAGATTCTCTACATTTTCTCAGATCTGTCCATCTCCAATTCAGTATTTATCAAGAGGTTTTGGCTTTCTTAAGCAAAGAAAAAAACTACAAGCAAAGAAAAACTACAAGTCCAAAACATTTCTGCCCAAAAAAAATTTTGCTCACATCTTTACTTTCATTCATTGCATGCCACTTGGATTTCAAAGTATGATAAGGAATCTAGATGCTCCAATCATTTCCATCCTCAACCATTTCTTCTTGCTCATTTTTTACACCAAACTCAACTCACTTGGCACATGAAATTTATTTATTTATTTATTTTTATTTTTTATTTTTTTTCAAATGAAGTGCCTCTTTGATACCAAATCTTTCCAAAACACTAGTCACTCCCCCCACACTTAAATCCTTGTCCGTCTCGGGCAAAGTAGCATTAAGAAACATCCCAAACAACAAGTCCATAGAAAAGTGAGGGTAAGAGTAAGAAATAAGTAAAGAAAAATGGAATGAACATGATTTTTGCCAAAATTGATATGGAAAGGTAAACAAAGTGATTAGCCTCTATAGATGTGATCCAATCATTGAAATATGATTTGAAAGAACCTAAGCAAGTTCTAGAGTACAATAACATATGTGTGTCACAAATATAAGGCTAATTCTCACTAGGCAAAAATAATTCATCTCAAATCCTCAATTAAGAATCTAAAACCAAGTAGTACTCAAGCATCCAAGAATTCATCCATTAGCTCAAACCCTAAGTTTTAACAACCAAATTTAATTTATTTTCAAAAGACTCTAAAATGATAATAAGTTAACCTAGAGGGATACATTTATTCCTAATCATGCAAGAAAAACTGCTAAAAGAAAAGACATGGTATTTACAATGTCTATTTATTCAATTTACTCTACTCACGCATTTATTAGCAAAAACTCATTTTAAAAGAAAGTTCTACTTCTAGAAAACATAAAAGTGAAAAATGAGATAAAAGAAAATGCAAGAAAGAATAAACTCCCCTTTATTCTGGTGGATGGAGCCTATCTAGAAGTAGCCTCCATCGTGGTCGTGGAGGAGTATAGGTAGCTGAGAGAATTAGGACTCCCCCACACTTGAACTTCACAAAAATTTGTTCAGGTGGCCGCAGGTGATTTAGGTCCAAGATCCATTGAAGAGATGGAGTGCTTCGAATTAAGGTAAAATCATCTCCTCCTTCTTTATGCCTTTTAGAAGTCCTTCCAGGAGGTTGAAGTCTATTCAGTTGGAGCACCCACTCCTGAAGTCTTCTGGACCCTGCAAAACAATGTAATACCTCTCTCAAGCGTGCAGGGTACAAAGGAAATAAAATAATATCAGTCTCTGCATGAAATGTATCCAAAACTGCATCATATCCAATAAAATCAAATTCTGGTATCTCAATAAATTTTTCATAAGTAATATCCTCCAAAGGTATATCAAGAAACTTATCACACCCTATGAAATCAACTTTGGGCACATCAATAGTATTTTCACAATTATTTCCTATCAAGGATGTATCAAGCAATGTGTCACAGCCAATGAAATCAATCTCAGATACCTCCATAAGTTTTTCACATTCAACCTCAGCATAAGATATAGCAAGAGATTCATCAAAATAATTAACATCAATTTCAGGCACTTCTAAAAATTTTACACAATTCATATCCACAAAAGATGTATCAAGAAATTCATCATAACAAACAACATCAATTATAGGTGCCTCTAAAATTTGTTCGCAACCCATATCTACAAGAGATGTATCAAATAATGCATCACAACCAAGGAAATCAATTTTTGGTACCTCTATTGGATTTGCACAAACAATTTCTACATAAGGTATATCAATAAATTCATCATAACCAATAAAGTCAGCACTAGGTACCTCGCTGAATTTTTCTGAACAAAAAGGAGAAAACTTACCTGAGCGTGCTGAAGAATACCTGGAGGTTCTACAAGAATAGATGTATCCGTGTTCTCCTCTGATCATGTTCAAGCTCCACTTCAGGTTCAAGTTCAGGTGATCCTTGGGTTCTTGCTTCCACCATGCAAGTCCCTACACTATCTGGTTCATCCTCTGAATCTTGTGGTGGTCCCTGGGGCTTAGTGCAATCCCCTACACCTGTGGAATCATCTTCTATGCATGTTTCCTCAGTAATATCTGCAACAACAACATTAGAAAAATTAGGACCATCATTAGCACTATCATCACGAAATAAAAGTCTAGAATGGTCTTGTGGAGCTTCAATTTCTTCTTCTTGAGCTGAAAAATTTGGAAATGAATTTTTAACAGGAATCTCCGGAGGGATGCATGCTGTAGGTGCCCTGATTTTAATGATTTCTTCTTCTTCTTCCACCAACTTTGCAAGATCACTTGAAGAAGGACTTGGTCATGCACTAGGGTCACCTTGAACTGATATAAACTCAACTCTGGAGCTCTCAGAATTAAGAGTATCTTGAGAATATAACTGTTCTGATCTTTGGGCTTTTATCTGATTCAAATCACTAGCCAATTGTCCCATTTGCCTTCTGAGGTTTTGAATTCTTTGTTGCACAATTTCCCCAAACCTTTGTTGTTGAGCCTCAAGCTCTTGTTGGTCTTGAAAAGTAACATAAGGCTGTTGAAGACCAAGAGTAGGCTGTGCATGCTGAAATGGAAACTGTGGGGGCTGATCAAATGGTTGCACAGGCTGATTAAACTGCTGAAAATTTGGTTCACAAGTTGGTGGAGATTGCTGAAAATTATAGCCCTGGAATTCTTGGATCTGAGGTTGAAATTGTGGTGGTGAAAACTGAATTTGAGTGGGCTGAAAATTCTGGTTTTGAAACTGAAAATTTGGATCGTATGGCTGTGAATATTGAAGAGGTTGTTGAAAATTCTGTATAGGTTGGAATTCTTGCTGCCATGGCTGAGGTTGAGGCTGAAATTGATTATTTCCTTGCTGAAAACTTACAAAAGGCTGTTGGAAATTTTGGTTAAGATGCTGAAAATCTTGCTGAAATTGCTGACATGGCTGCTGGTATTGTTGTGGTTGCTGGAATTGTTGTAATAGTGGCTGAAAAAACTGGTTGGTTGAACTTGATGGAAGGGTGGTTGCTGAAAATTCTGATTATCTAAACACCCTTGCTGAAACTGAAAGTTTGGTTGCTGAAAATTCAAATGGGATTGCTGAAAAGCTTGGTTTTGCTGCTGAAATTGCTGACATGGCTGCTGGTAAGTAGATGAATCACTGTTGTGTCTTAGTTGGGAATTCCAGTGCTTAAACACATTTTTTAACCCCACCAGTGCATCTTTGACTCTGTATACTCCTCTAGTGAAAACATTTTGATCATACAGCCCTGTCACAAAACAAACAAGAAAAATGGCAGCAACCGTATACAAAAGATAAAGCAAAAGAAAATAGAACAAAATGATATGCCCATAAGCACACAAGCAAAAATCAAACAAATCAACTAGTTGCTTTCCCCGGCAACGGCGCCAAAAATTTGACGATCCCGAAATACTAGGTTAAGTTGTCACGAATTGTGGGACCATCAGAATTTAGAATATTTATAAAAAGCTGGAAACCCTTTTTGCAATCAAAGAATAAAAACGTAGTAAAGGGGCCACAGGTCGTATTTTTCCTCGGGACTAGTTGATGTTGTGTGATTCTAGCTTGTATTTATGTGTCGTTTGTGAATTTTTGGGTTTCGAATGTGATTTGGGTTTGGATTGCAAACATGAATTGAAATGGCAATAAAAATAAAAGCAAACTAAACAAAGGAACTAAACAACGATAGTGAATGATAACTCAATCGGAGGTAAACCAACTCAACCAAGGGAACTAAATTGATATTAAAAAGGGCACACAATGGATATTAAATGCAATCTTATTGCTGAGCAATTGAATAAACACAGTGATGGCAGAGTTTGGAAACAAACAAGCTTGACACAATAAAAGCATGCGAAATTCAGAAATTGAACAAGCACTAAACTCAACTCAACTTAGAAGTTTTTAAAGCTAACTAATGCAGGGAAAATTCAGAATTGCTAAAGGTGATATCAATAGATTTCAAAAGCTATCCTACACCAAAAGACAAACAAACAACTGATTCAAATCAGTGCCCAAAACAGCTTGGCACGCAAGCTGAAACCCTTGTGCCAAAACTGAATTTTTGTGCCAAAAACTGATTCTGTCAGTTCAGAAATGCAGCTGACTGAATGCAATTTGAAAAGCAAACTATCAATGAAGAACTTTGCAGGAATGGATGCAGAATTTCAGATCAAGTTCCAACCAATTCAAGCAAACTAAAACTTGAACTGCACTTGTGAAGACTCAATGCAGAATTGCAGAAATAAATGAATGACTTGTGAAATTCAGAACTGATTTGGATGTTAAAACCAAACAAGCAACGGAAATTGATTGCTTTCAGCTAATGCTCTGTAAAATTCCTTAGAATTGAAACTTAATTGCTGAAAATTCAGAATCTACAGACTAAAACACATTGAAACTGAAACTAAATAGCAGAAGTTAAGTTGATACACTAGCTAAACTAAAACTTGAAATGGAACTGCAGGCAACCAAAACTAAGCTCTATGTTAAATAACTAGCATCTTCCTAGCTCGAATGCAGCAATTTAACAACTTACTAAATGAAGAGACGCTTTAGAAAACAAACTATTCTGATACAAATTCAAGAACTGAAGGAGAACACAGGAACTAAAATGGCACGCTATTGAAATTGGCACGCAAGCTGTTAGCAGAGAAATATACTAAAATTAAAGTCGATTGATCACTAACAAGTTCACCAAACTATTTAACTTGAAGATTCAAAACCTAATTAAGCTAAACAATTCAGAAACCACTCTTAAACAGCTAATACAAGAAATTGTAGAAAACAGAACAGATTGCGACAGAAACAAAACTACTGCAAAAACAAAATTGTAAACTAATTAAACTACTCCTCGATCCCTTCCCGAGCTCAAAATCTCCTTGGTCGTCAAGCAAGGGCTGGCCTCGAACCCCTAAGCTCAGCAAATCAGTGGAAATCAGCCTCAATCGATCAATTCTGCTCAAACTGCCTCAGTTGGGAAAATCCAATCCGAACGCTTCGATCTCAGTTTGTTGAGCTACGATAATGATTTGGAGACGACCTGAGCTCACTTGAGAACCCCTACAAGTGGCTCAGATAGTCGAAAATGGGTTGTAGCTAAGATTTCAGTGCTCGGACCACAGAGAATGCCGAAACCCTCAAACACCTCTATCCGGATGAAATTTGAGATGAATTCTCGATCGAAACTGCCTTCCAAGGATTCAGATGATGATCTACGGATGAAATCGAGGTGGTCACGCCTTCTTGGATGAAGAACTTGAAGAAACTGCGAAGAACAAAATGAAGACGATGAAGAACGGCGAAGACGCGACAAGGAGAAGCTGCGGGGAAAATTTCCTTAAGTAATTATGAATTAACGACCCAGATTGATTTGAAGAAATCCAACGGCTGATCTTGCTCTGATTTAATCCAAACTTTGATGATGATGATCTGGGGTCAGGATCTGCCTCGTGGTAGCTCGGATCCTCCAGATGTGCAACGGATGGTCCAGATCAACCTAATCTTTGAATAGACGATCTAGAGCCCTCCAAGCTTGATCCAACGGTTGAATGAGCTCTGATTGGGATGAAACCTTCAGATCTTGATCAGAGTACTTGATCAACCCTAACCCTAGCTCGAATTGCTTCAGATGGTCCCGGATGACTCAGATCTAGCCGCTTTTGAATCGGACGGCCCGAATTAATCCGAAGCTTGATAACTCGATCCGGGTCCACTTTCGACTCAAGTTTGACCCAGTATGCCCTAGGTCCAGGATCCTTTCATGCCTACAAAAAATAGATCAAAAAATTAGTGGCCAAATAATCCAAATATGTGTAAATTTATAATTAAGTCCAAAATAAGAAGAAATCCTAAAACCTAGGGTAAAATCACAATTAAGTAAGTAAAACATGGGTCAAACATGGATTTAAGCAATTAAAATAATCAACAAAATGGTACTTATCACTTGGCCACAGAGCTATACACGCTGACCAAGAGCTGATTAAAATCCTACAGCCTCTCGGTGTGAAGGCTTGGCCTTGGAGCTATACACGCCCGGCCAAGAGCTGATTAAAACCCTACAGCCTCTCGGCGTGTAGGCTTGGCCACGGAGCTATACACATCCGGCCAAGAGTTGATTACAACCCTGCAGCCTCTCGGCGTGTAGGCTTGGCCTCGGAGCTATACACGCCCGGCCAAGAGCTGATTAAAACCCTACAGCCTCTCGGCGTGTAGGCTTGGCCACGGAGTTATACCTGCCCGACCAAGAGCTGATTAAAACACTGCAGCCTCTCGGCGTGTAGGCTTGGCCTCGGAGCTATACACGCCCGGCCAAGAGCTGATTAAAACCCTACAGCCTCTCGGCGTGTAGGCTTGGCCACGGAGCTATACACGCCAGGCCAAGAGCTGAATAAAACTCTACAGCCCCTCGGCGGGTAGGCTTGGCCTCGGAGATATACACGCCCGGCCAAGAGCTGATTAAAACCCTATAGCCTCTCAGCGTGTAGGCATGGGAGCTATACACGCCCGGCCAAGAGCTGATTAAAACCCTGCAGCCTCTCGCCGTCTAGGCTTGGCCTCGGAGCTATACACGCCCGGCCAAGAGATGATTAAAACCCTACAGCCTCTCGGCGTGTAGGCTTGGTCATAGAGCTATACATGCCCGACCAAGAGCTGATTAAAACCCTACAGCCCCTCGGCGTGTAGGCTTCGCCTCGGAGATAAACATGCCCGGCCAAGAGCTGATTAAAACCCTACAATCCTCGGCATGTAGGCTTGGCCACGGAGCAACACACGCCCGGCGAAAAGCTAATTAAAACCCTACAGCCTCTCGGCGTGTAGGCTTGGCTGCGGAGTTATACACGCCCGGCCAAGAGCTGATTAAAACCTGCAGCTTCTCGGCGTGTAGGCTTTGCCACGGAGCTATACATGCCCGGCCAAGAGCTAATTAAAACCCTACAATCTCTCGACGTGTAGGCTTGGCCACGGAGCTATACACGCTCGGCCAAGAGCTGATTAAAACCTTACAGCCTCTCGGCGTGTAGGCTTGGCCACGGATCTATACATGCTCGACCAAGAGCTGATTAAAACCCTACAGCCCTCAGCGTGTTGGCTTCACCTCGGAGATAAACATGCCCGGCCAAGAGCTGATTAAAACTCTACAGCCACTCGGCGTGTAGACTAGGCCACGGAGCTATACACGCCTGGCTAAGAGCTGATTAAAATCCTACAGCTTCTCGACGTGTAGCTTGGCCTGGAGCTATACACGCCCGACAAGAGCTGATTAAAAACCAACAGCCTCTCGGCGTGTAGGCTAGGCCTCGGATCTATACATGCCAGGCCAAGAGCTGATTAAAACCCTGCAGCCTCTCGGCGTGTAGGCTTGGCCTCGGAGCTATACACGCCGACTAAGAGCTGATTAAAACCCTACAGCCTCTCGGCGTGTAGGCTTGGCCTTGGAGCTATACACGCCCGGCCAAGAGCTGATTAAAACCCTACAGCCTCTCGCCGTGTAGGCTTGGCCACGGAGCTATACACACCCGGCCAAGAGCTGATTACAACCCTGCAGCCTCTCGGCGTGTAGGCTTGGCCTCGGAGCTATACACGCCCGGCCAAGAGCTGATTAAAACCCTACAGCCTCTCGGCGTGTAGGCTTGGCCACGGAGCTATACCCGCCCGACCAAGAGCTGATTAAATCACTGCAGCCTCTCGGCATGTAGGCTTGGCCTCAGAGCTATACACGCCCGGCCAAGAGCTGATTAAAACCCTACAGCCTCTCAGCGTGTAGGTTTGGCCACGGAGCTATACACGCCCGACCAAGAGCTGAATAAAACCTACAGCCCCTCGGCGTGTGGGCTTGGCCTCGGAGATATACACGCCCGGCCAAGTGCTGATTAAAACCTGTAGCCTCTCAGCGTGTAGGCTTGGCCATGGAGCTATACTCGCCCGCTAAGAGCTGATTAAAACCCTGCTGGCTCTCGCCGTGTAGGCTTGGCCTCGGAGCTATACACGCCTGACCAAGAGCTGATTAAAACCCTACAGCCTCTCAGCGTGTAGCTTGGCCACGGAGCTATACATGCCCGACCAAGAGCTGATTAAAACCCTACATTCCCTCGGCGTGTTGGCTTCGCCTCGAGATAAACATGCCCGGCCAAGAGCTGATTAAAACCCTACAGCCTCTCGACGTGTAGGCTTGGCTATGGAGCAACACACGCCCGGTGAAGAGCTGATTAAAACCCTGCAGCCTCTCGACGTGTAAGCTTGGCCACGGAGCTATACACGCCCGGTCAAGAGCTGATTAAAACCCTGCAGCTTCTCGACGTGTAGCTTTGCCACGGAGCTATACATGCCCAGCCAAGAGCTGATTAAAACCCTATAATCTCTCGGCGTGTAGGCTTGGCCACGGAGCTATACACGCTCGGCCAAGAGCTGATTAAAACCCTGCAGCCTCTCAGCGTGTAGGCTTGGCCTCGGAGCTATACACGCCCAACCAAGAGCTGATTAAAACCTACAGCCTCTCGGCGTGTAGGCTTGGCCGCAGAGCTATACACGCCCGCCCAAGAGCTGATTAAAACCCTACAGCCACTCGGCGCGTAGACTTGGCCTCGGAGTGGTACACACGCGACCAAGAGTCGATTAGTATTAGGGGTGGTATCTTGTACCAGCCCCACCAAAAATTAGATAAAATCTCACGCCTACAAAGCGCGGAATATGAATGGGAAATCACGCTAAAAATGAGGAGTTTAACGATAAATCAAGTTAATATTTGCCCTAAAATCAAAGAGTTCCGAAAGAATAAACTGCAGTAGTCAAGGGATGTGGGAAGGAAGACAAGCACGTAGTAATGAGGCACCCTACAGAGTCTGCTCATCGGGAGAAAGGTCGTCCCAGACGCGTTGAATAGTAATGGCGCTTAAATCGGAGCCTGACTTCAATAACTGATCTCTCTCTAGTTGCTTGATGGCGTGATGGACCCAAAATAGGCTGTCACGAAATGTGAGTCTCAAATTTAGATATTTATAAAAAGCTGGAAATCCTTTTTGCAATCAAAATATGAAAACGTAGTAAAGGGGCCACAGGTCGTATTTTTACTAGGGACTAGTTGAGAGTTTGTTTGATTCGAGCTTGTATTTATGTGTCGTTTGTGAATTTGGGTTTCAAATAAAATCTAGGTTTTGGTTTCACTTGGAAATGCAATCGCAATTAAAATAGAGAGACTTAACTAGGTAATGGCAATTCAGGACTCAACCGATTATGAAATTAACCCTGACCAATGTAATTCAAATGCAAGTAAGTTGTAAAGTTCACAAATCTGATTTTCAAGAAAGATTCAGCAAAACCAATGTTCTCTTGATACAAAAGTCAGAAACTTTAAACTGATATGCACCAATGAAACCAAACGGTTCAGGAATGAATGCAAGCTTTTATTGAGGTGGTGTGCAGGAATGTGAATGAATGAAAGTTAGAACCCGAAGATATGAAATTCAGAAACAACCGCATACAAAAACACACAAAACAGGCTGAGATTAAGTACAACAATTCACTAACTAGCAACCTCTCTGAAGAGCTGAAATCAGAATGCAGACATGAGCTAAAACAAATGCAGAAAGGATCTGAAATTCAGCAACGAAATCAAATTGCAGAAATGGAAATGGATTCACATCGATCTGATGCGCAAACTCCGACATCAGGTGCCATTTAAATGGAACACGTTACCATGTATATTCAGGAGATAAAACTAGCTAGCTTGATGCAAAATTCAGGAAGTAATCAGAGATCTGATACGCAGAGATACAGAAATAGAGTGCTTGAAAAACAAAACCGGCAGGCTGAAATTTAGTCTGCAGATGCAAACAAGCTGATACAAACGCTGACAGTTGATGCTAAATCTTTGTAAATGAGCCTAGCTACAACATATGAATGCAGGAGAAGAACTAACAATTACTTGAGACCAAGTTCAGATGCTGAAAGAGAGGGCTGATAGCAGGTTTGTAGAGCAGAAACGCAGGAGTTCAGAACTTATGTGCAGAAATGCAGCTTCTAATTAAATTCGAAGACAACAACCAACTAAGATCAAGTTCACACATCTAGAGTTCAGAAATGATTCAGAGAAGCTAGGTTTACTGATGAGAAATTCAGAATTGAATTCTGAAACTTGCAGCATTGAACTGATACGCATGATGAAGACTTGGCACGCAACAAGGAAAAACTGAACAAAACTGGGGAATTGAAATTAAATGCTGATCAAACTCATTAGCTACCCAAATGTCGACTTAAATCTCAGGAACTAAAACCAGAAACGAATTGAATTCGAAATAGACTGAAAAATTCAGAACAAAGGCTGATACGCAATGCAGAAAAACAGGGAATTCTGATGCACAAGCTGGAAAACAGAAAATAAACTGAATTAAAAGCGATTTTGCACTAAACAAACTCATTAACTACTTAACTTGAAGATTGAAACCTAATTTAAGCTGGAACAATTCAGTAAACGAAGTTAACTAATTTGATACAAAGACAGAAACGAAACAAAAGGCAGTAATGGAAATTACAGCTACAAACTGAAATTACAACAAGAAATCTAAACCCCAATCACTCCATTAGCTCAAGATCTCCTTGTTCGTCACGCAAGGGCTGGCCTCGAACCCCTAAGCTCAGCAAATCAGTGGGAAATCGTCTCTACAGTCGACTCTGCTCAAAATCGGCACGTGGCTGGAATTTCCAATCCAATCTACTCTATCTCAATTGATGGAACTGCGATGATGATTTGAGAATCATCTGAGCTCACCTGAGAACCCCTACAAGTGGCTCAGATGATCGGAGATGGCTTATGGGTGAGATTCAAGTGACTAAATTGCAGAGCTGCCGAAACCCTCAAACAGCCCCTGTTCCGGCGCGATTTCAAGCTGAAATCTCCAAAGAGCTATCCCCCAATGATCCAAATCTCGATCCAAGCAAAGAATTGAGGTGGTCGCGCCTCGGATTGAAGAAAAACTGAAGAAAATGCGGAGAAAAACGATGAAGAACACTGTTGCGGTGAAGACGCGACGAAGCTGAAGACCGTGGAGTTTTTGATTAAATACATAGGAATGGACGGTCCAGATTGATTTGGATGAATCCAACGGCTGATCTTGCTCTGATTTAATCCAAACTTTGATGATGATGATCAGGGGTTAGGATCTACCTCGTGGTAGCTCGGATCCTCCAGATGTGCAACGGATGGTCCAGATCAACCTAATCTTTGAATGGACGATCTAGAGCCCTCCAAGCTTGATCCAACGGTTGAATGAGCTCTGATTGGGATGAAACCTTCAGATCTTGATCAGAGTGCTTGATCAACCCTAACCCTAGCTCGGATTGCTTCAGATGGTCTCGGATGGCTCAGATCTAGCCGCTTTTGAATCGGACGGCCCGGATTAATCCGAAGCTTGATAACTCGATCCGGGTCCACTTCCGACTCAAATTTGACCCAGTATGCCCTAGGTCCAGGATCCTTTCATGCCTACAAAAATAGATCAAAAAATTAGTGGCCAAATAATCCAAATATGTGTAAATTTGCAATTAAGTCCAAAATAAGAGGAAATCCTAAAACCTAGGGTAAATTCACAATTAAGCAAGTAAAACATGGGTCAAACATGGATTTTAGCAACTAAAATAATCAACAAAATGTACTTATCAACTCCCCCACACTTAAGCTTGAGCGTCTCGCGAAACCACTAAGTATGTATCCCCTAGATTCTCTTAAGCATAATTAGAAGCAAATGAAAAGAAATTACCTAAGGTTGTCAATTCTCAAAAATCTAAGCTCTATGGATTAGTATCTCGTCCTTAAATCAACAACTTAGCCTTTTCATCCATCATGATTCATTGAGATGAATTTAACTCACTAGCCTTTCAAGGAAAATTTGGGTGGCTCTCTTCTTAAGTTCTAAGTTGATGATGGAAGTGGAGCTCACTCAAACACAAATGCTTCTCGCACTACCATAGGCTTGCTTGTTATCTAATCTCCACCATTATTCATGATTAGGATCAACATCTACAAAAACAAATGAAAGACATAGAAAATGGTAAGAAATGGAGTAAAAGCCAAGAAAATGAAAAAATTGATAAAATGGGAGACTTGGTTGCTCAAAATGTTTCCAATGTGCTTTGCCCCATCTTTACAGTCCTCTAGTGATATCAAAAGTGTGGTGGAGTAAATCTTGAACAATTCCTTTGATTTGGATGAAGAAAACCCTATTGATCTCAATGTGCCAACTTCCACCTTGCGTGCCAACTTGTTTCTTTCTTCTCTTTTCTGATTTTTTTTCTTCTATTTCTAGTTCAGCATCCACGGCAGACTCATGTCAAATCTCTGATTTCTCAAAATACATACATCACCTAGTAATGGAGAGTTAAATGCTTCACTAGGTGAGTTGATACACTGCCATTTTTTTTTCTTTGATCTCATCCTTAGCCATGGCACTTCACTGCGATTTCTTTTTTTTTTCTTGTGAGCATTCCATCAGCCATCTCCTTCTGATCCGTAATGGGTGTGCTCATCACTTTTTGGCTTCTTAGCTTCCATTCGATCAGGTTTAAAGGTCCAAGATTTCCCAAAAACTTAGCTATCAAATGCTCTTCCTCCATTTAATGGTTTCAGCACTTTAATTCAGATAAGCTGCTGCCCTTTTCAGAAATTCTGATCTCTGGTCAGAAGTCCTCTCAAATTCAATCCAGATTAGTTTAGCTACACTCAAATCACTGATTTATACAGCTACAATTCAGGATAATACTATCAATTCAGCTTGTATCATTCAGCCACTCCAAATTGATTTGTTCAGCTGCAATTCATCTTCTCCCCAAAATATTTCTGATTTTTACAGCAAGGAACAGCTGCATTTCAGTGTCTAGCAGATTGTTTCTGATTTCTATAGCAAAGATCAGTTTCTTCTCCATTGCAGATTCAACTCACAGATTTTTCCATTCTGGCACAGATTTTGCTGCAATTGTTTCAGAATTTTTCTGCATTCTCTTGCTTCATATTTCAGCAGCTACCGGCTTCAATTCAGACTCTAGAATGGTTAGGTTTTCATCCTTGCATCCTCTACTTCCTTCACATCAGTTAGCATCACATATTTACTACCCTGCACGAAAATTTTGTATTTTGGCACAAAATTTCTGCACAAAATTTCTGTTTTGGCACATTTCGATTGCACACTGAAATTCTGCACAGATTCAATTCAGCTTGTATTCAAACTTCTCAGCCTTCAATTCAGACTTAAACAAAGGCTGTTAACAATTCTTGGTCCACATCATTTCCGATCCAAGTTAGCTCCACAAAACTTTTTCTTTCTTCACTTTGGCACATAAAGTTTCATTTGCGTGCCACTTAGAACTTGGATTTGCAGATTTTTTTTTTCATTCTTTCATTGCATGCCACTTGGATCTTCAAAGTATGATAAGGAATTTAGAACTCCCATTGCTTCCATCTCTCTTGCTCATTCTTGGAATTCAAACTCACTCAAACTCATTCTTGGCACCCTAAAAAAAAAAATTTTTTTTTCTACATGAATTGCCTCTTTAATATCAAATCTTTCCAGAACGCTAGTCACTCCCCCACACTTAAATCTTTGTCCGTCTCGGGCAAAATAGCATTAAGAAACATTTCAAACAACAAGCCCATAGAAAAATTGGGTTAAGAGTAGGAATAAGGAAAGACAAATAAAGTAGACATGATTAGTGCCAAAAAAAAAATTGACATGGAAGGGTAAACAATTTGATTAGTCTCTATAGATGTGATCCAATCATTGAAATATGGTTTTGAAAGAACCCAAGCAAGTTCTAGAGCACAATAACATATGTGTGTCACAAATATAAGGCTAATTCTCACTAGGCAAAAATAATTCATCTCAAGTCATCAATTAAGAGTCTAAAACCAAGTAGTACTCAAGCATCCAAGAATTCATCCATTAGCTCCAACCTTAAGTTTTAACAACCAGATTTAATTTATTTTCAAAGAGATTCTAAAATGCTATGGAGATAACCTAGAGGGATACTTTTATTTCCACTCATGCAAGAAAAAGTGACAAAAGAAATAACAAGGTATTTACAATGACTCCTATTCATTCTACTCTACTCTACTCATGCATTTATTAGCAAGGACTCAATTTAAAAGTGAAAAATGCAATAAAGGAAAATGCAAGAAGAACAAACTCCCCTTTATTTCTGGTGGACGGAGTCGATCCAGAAGTAGCCTCCATCGTGGTAGTGGAGGAGCATGGGTGGCTGAGAGAATTATGACTCCCCCACACTTGAACTTTACAAAAATTTGCTCCGGTGGCCGCAGGCGATTTAGGTACAAGACCCATGTCAGAGGTGGAGTGCTTTGAATTAGAGTAAAATCAACTCCTCCTTCTTGATGCCTTTTGAAAGATTTTCCAGGAGGCTGGAGTCTGTTCAGATGGAGCACCCACTCCAGTAGTCTTCTGGACCCTGCAAAACAGTGTAATACCTCTCTCAAGCGTGCAGGGTCAGAAAGAAATGAAATAAATTCAGTCTCTGCATGAAATGTATCCAAAACTGCATCACATCCAATTAAATCAATTCTTAGTGCCTCAATAAATTTTCACAATTATTTTCTACAAAATTTGCATCCAGGAACTCATCACAAACAAAGAAATCAATTTTTGGCACTTCAATAGAAATATCACAATTATTTTCTACCAAGGATGTATCAAGCAATGTATTACAACCCATGAAATCAATTTAGTTTCTCAATGAATTTTTCAAATTATTTTCAGCATAAGATATATCAAAAGACTCATCACAACAACCAACATACTAGCACTTCTAAAAATTTTCACACTCAGCATTTGCATCTGATGTAACACAGCATGCTTCATTTTCAGCAAATTCTAATAGGTGCCTCTAGGATTTTTCACAATCAATTCTAAAAGAGATGCATCCCTAAGTATATCACAAACAATAAAATCAGTTTGAGGTACCTCTATGCAATTTTCAGAAAAAATAGGGGAATACTTACCTGATCGTGCTGAAGAATACCTGGAGGTTCTACAAGAGTGGATGTAATTATTGGCTCCTCCTGGTAATGTGCAATCTGCTCTTCAGGTTCGGGTTCTGGTGTACACTCAACTAAAACAGGTGATCCTTGGGTTCTTGCTTCCACCATGCAAGTCCCTACACTTTCTGGTTCATCTTCTGAATCTTTTAATGTACCAGTCAATTGTGGTGGTCCCTGGGGCTTAGTGCAATCCCCTACACCTTTAGAATCATCTCCTATGCATGCTCCTTCTATAATATCTACAACAACAATATCAGAAAAATTAGGATCATCAATAATACTATCATCACAAAATAAAAGTCTAGAATGGTCCTGTGGAGCTTCAGTTTCTGCTTCTTGAGCTGAAAAATTTGGAAATGAATTTTGAACAAAAATTTCCGGAGGGATGCATGCTGTAGGTGCCCTAATTTTAATGATTTCTTCTTCCTCTTCCACCAAATTTGCAAGATCATTTGAAGAAGGACTTGGCCATGCACTAGGGTCACCTTGAACTGATAAAAAATCAACTCCGGGGCTGTTTTGAGTGGGGAAATGAAATGCTGAAAATTTTTCAGGAAATACGGCATTTGGAGTGTTTAAACTTGAAACAACCTCTTCATTCCCCAAAATTAGATCACCATCATACCCCTCAGAATTAAGAACATTTTGAGAAGATAATTGTTCTGATCTTTGGGCTTTTATCTAATTCAATTGATCAACCAATTTTCCAAGGCGTCCTCCGATGTCTTGTTGTTGTTGTTGAAAACTTTGCTGTTGTTGTAGGACTTGTTGAAACATCTCCTCCAGCCTTTGTTGAGCCTCATTCTCATTAGGATTCTCAAAGCCTCCTTGATTGGTGTGGAACTCCTGTTGGCCTTGAAATGTAACGTAAGGCTGCTCAAAACTGTAAGTAGGTTGTGAAGTCTGAAATTGAGACTGTGGGGGTTAAAAAAAATGGTTGAATAAGCTGATTAGATTGCTGAAAACTTGGTTCACAACTTGGTGGAGATGGCTGAAAATCATGATTCTGGAAACTCTGATCATAGGGCTGAAATTGTTGGTTGGAAGATTGGATTGGTTGCTGAAAATTCTGATTCTGGAATTGAAAACTCTGAATTGGTGGCTAAAAATTCTGATTGTTTGGTGGAAAATTTTGTTGTGAAGGTTGAAATCCAATCTGATTTTGATTCTGAAAAGTCTGAAATGGTTGGAACCCTTGCTGAAAATTTTGACTTGATTGAAAATCTTGCTGAAATTGTTGAAATGGAGACTGAAAATTCTGGTTGCATGGCTGAAATTGCTGTGGAAATTGATATGGTTGCTGGAAATTCAAATTATCTTGGTACCCTTGTTGAATTCCTTGAAAAGGCAATTGATCTTGTTGCTAAGGTTGCTGAAAGTTGGGCTGAAATTGTTGACATTGTGGATGAAAAAACTGATTTGGTTGATGAAATTGTTGTGGTTGTTGGAAAGGCTGAAATTGTGGCTGAGGTGGCTGAAATGTAGGCTGAATCGGCCGCTGGTACGTAGATGAATACACTTTATTTTTTGTTGGTATTCCAACACCTTAACCCAACATTTCAACTCCATCAATGCCTCTTTCATCTCTGATTGTTCCTTTGAAAACATTTTGATGTCCTGATCTGAAAACATTTTGATCTTACAACCCTGTCACACAACAAACAAGAAAAATGGCAGCAACCGTATACAAAAGATAAAGCAAAAGAAAATAGAATCAAATGATATGCCCATAAGTACACAAGCAAAAATCTAACAAATCAACTAGTTGCTTCCCCGGCAACGGCGCCAAAAATTTGGTAACCCTCAAAATAGGTGTCACGAAAGTGGGTCTCAAATTTAGATATTTATAAAAAGCTGGAAACCCATTTTGCAATCAAAATGTGAAAACGTAGTAAAGGGGTCATAGGTCGTATTTTTCCTAGGGCTAGTTGATGTTGTGTGATTCGAGCTTGTATTTATGTGTCGTTTATGAATTTTGGGGTTCAAATAAAATCTAGGTTTTGGTTTCACTTGGAAATGCAATCGCAATTAAAATAGAGAAACTTAACTAGGTAATGGCAATTCAGGACTCAACCAATTATGAAATTAACCCTGACCAATGTAATTCAAATACAAGCAAGTTGTAAATTTCACAAATCTGATTTTTAAGAAAGATTCAGCAAAACCAATGTTCTCTTGATACAAAAATCAGAAACTTTAAACTGATATGCACCAATGAAACCAAACGGTTCAGGAATGAATGCAAGCTTTTATTGAGGTGGTGTGCAGGAATGTGAATGAATGAAAGTCAGAACCCGAAGATATGAAATTCAGAAACAACCGCATACAAAAACACACAAAACAGGCTGAGATTAAGTACAACAATTCACTAACTAGCAACCTCTCTGAAGAGCTGAAATCAGAATGCAGACATGAGCTAAAACAAATGCAGAAATGATCTGAAATTCAGCAACGAAATCAAATTGCAGAAATGGAAGTGGATTCACATCGATCTGATGCGCAAACTCTGACATCAGGTGCCAATTAAATGGAACAAGTTACCATGTATATTCAGGAGATAAAACTAGCTAGCTTGATGCAAAATTCAGGAAGTAATCAGAGATCTGATACGCAGAGATACAGAAATGGAGTGCTTGAAAACAAAATCGGTAGGCTAAAATTTAGTCTGCAGATGCAAACAAGCTGATACAAACGCTAAAGTTGATGCTAAATATTTGCAAATGAGCCTAGCTACAATATATGAATACAGGAGAAGAACAAACAATTACTTGAGACAAAGTTAAGATGCTGAAGAGTGGACTGATACGCATAGTTGGAGTGCAGAAACTCAGAAGCTCAGAAATGATACAACTGCAGAAACTGACTTGCAACTGAGCAAAAGTGCAGAAATGAATCTAGATGCGAAACACACTTAGATCACAGGCATCAGCAAACTAAATGCCATCTAAAATCCCAGGAATTGAAACTAAACACGAATTGAATTCAATTGAAGCTGCAAAACTGAGAATCCAAGTTGGCACGCATGAACAGAAATTCAGAAATTCAGACAGTAAACTGAAACGCAGAAATTAAAATATGAAACAAGCTGAAATTAAATCTAAGAGTTCACTAACAAGCAATCTAACTACTACAAGTGCAGAAATTAACACTAACTAGAGCAGAAAGCAATTCGGAAAGTTAACTACAGCTGCCGAAACAAAACTTCAGAAACTGAACAGTTGCAAAAATTGAAAATTACAGCTACAAATTGAAAATTCAAGAAGAAAACTAATCCTCAACCCTTCCAGAGCTCAAAATCTCCTTGTTGGTCACGCAAGGGCTGGCCTCGAACCCCTAAGCTCAGCAAACCAATTGGAAAACAGCTCAGTCGGTCGAATCTGCTCAAACTGCACACAGCTGGAATTTTCCAATCCAATCTCCTCTATCTCAATGGATGGACTGCGATGATGATTTGAGGATCATCTGAGCTCACCTGAGAACCCCTACAGACGACTCAGATGATCGGAAGTGGCTCGTGGATGAGAAACAAGTGATTGGATTGCAGAACTGTCGAAACCCTCAAATAACCCTGTTCCGGCGCAAATTGAGCTGAAATCTCCTACAAAACTATCCTTCAATCATTCAGATGTTGATCCAAGGTCAAGGTTGAGGAGGTCACACCTTCAAACTAAAGAAATTGCAGGAAAAATGAAGAACGACGCAAGAAGTACGAAGAACTACTAAGGAAACGGCGAAGACGCGACAACGAAGGAAGCTGTGGAAATTTGATTAAGGACTTGTCATTGGATGACTCAGATCAATTTGAGAAAATCCAACGGCTGATCTTGCTCTGATTTAATCCAAACTTTGATGATGATGATCAGGGGTCAGGATCTACCTCGTGGTAGCTCGGATCCTCCAGATGTGCAACGGATTGTCCAGATCAACCTAATCTTTGAATGGACGATCTAGAACCCTCTGAGCTTGATCCAACGGTTGAATGAGCTCTGATTGGGATGAAACCTTCAGATCTTGATCAGAGTGCTTGATCAGCCCTAACCCTAGCTCGGATTGCTTCAGATGGTTCCGGATGTCTCAGATCTAGCCGCTTTTGAATCAGACGTCCCAGATTAATCCGAAGCTTGATAACTCGATCTGGGTCCTCTTCCGACTCAAGTTTGACCCAGTATGCCCTAGGTCCATGATTCTTCATGCCTACAAAAATAGATCAAAAATTCAGTGGCCAAATAATCCAAATATATACAAATTTGCAATTAAGTCCAAAATAGCAATAATTTCTAGAACCTAGGGTAAATTCACAATTAAGCAAGAAAAATATGGGTCAAACTTGGATTTTAGCAACTAAAATAATCAACAAAATGGTACTTATCAATTCGCTGCTGATTTCTTCTCCTAACTTCTGATTGTTGATACTCCATTGATTTGCTGAGCTAATAAGCTGCTAAGTGTGCAGGTTACTTAGGTTTACTTCAAGGGAGTTAAACTGAGACTTTTGCTACGACAGATTGGGCAGTTTTCCATCTCAGGTTGCAACGGACGTTGGTGACGACTGGCATCTGACTGGGGCTCGACTGGGCCTCGGCTGAGGAGAGCTCAGGGAGTCCAGGAGAGGTCAGGGCAACTGGTTATCTCAGATGAGCAGCTGGGAGCTGCAGAGGAGCGTCTGTGGCAGCGCAGGTTAAGAGATGAGATGAGAAGTGGTGAAGAAGAAGTTCTCCATGATCGAAAGCTTAGCTCCATCACTTGTGCGATTACTCTGATCTGTTGATCCATTGTTTATGGAGCAACCTGCAGTTACTTGAGCACTTGGGAAGAAGAAACAAGAAGCTAGGCGAGTCCATCAGCAAGAAGACACAAAGAAGGGAGTTCTTGCGTGAGATCTGTGCTGAGTGGAGCTCGGTGAGGAGTTTGCTTGTGTTCTTGAGGTTCTAAGTGCTCAGTAAGATTTCTTCTTGTGTTTCCTGTACTTAATACTTCATTTATCTTGAAACGCTGTGGAGAGGTTACTCCACCGAGAAGGAGGTTGCTTTCTATCTGGATTTTTCGGGGCTTGATCTGCCGACGATCAAGGGATCACCCACCTTAAGGACATGCGAAGGAGTAGGGGCAAGTTATCCCCGAACCTTGTAAATCCTCTTTGTTAGCGTTTATAGTTAGTTTTTCATTTCAGCAGTCATATTTTGTTCTTGCTTTCGCTGTGCTACTAACCCTAACTGCAGAGAAGTGTAAAAGAGAAAGCGATTTTTGTGTCTGGCCATATTCACCCCCTCTCTAGCCATCCAAGTTCCAACAAGTGGTATCAGAGCTTGGGGCTCTGTACAAGCGGCTTAACATCCGAGAGTCAACAACAATGGCGTTGAGAGAAGGTTTTAATACCACTCGACCTCCCTTCTTCGATGGAGTAGATTTTTAATATTGGAGATCGAAGATGAAGTATTATCTAAAGATGGACATCAACACATGGTTCACCGTGAAGGAGGGTTTTTTCCCTCCAAAGAATGATGAAGGAAAAGAATTGGAATCTTGGCGTTGGACGGCTGAGCAAACCCGGAAAAGTGAAGCCGATGCGAAGGCGGTGGTGACTTTGCAATGTGGGATGAACAAAGATCAACTCATCAAGGTTGGTCCCTTTACGAGTGCGAAAAATTTGTGGAATAAACTCATTGAACTCCATGAGGGCACCCGAGACTCGAGAATCGCCAAGAGGGACTTGTTCCTCAACCAATTACAAATCCTCTCCATGAAGGAGAGTGAAACGGTGAGTGAACTTCATAGTAGGTTCAAAGAAGTCCTCAACGGGCTTCATTCCATTGATGAAAAGGTCGAGAACCGCGACCTTGTAAGGTATGTGCTAAAAGCTTTTCCAAGGAATGTCTTGTGGTCATCCATGGTGGATGCCTACAAGGTATCTAAGGATTTATCAATTGTAAAACTTGATGACTTGTTTTGTGAAATGGAGCTTCATGAAATGGCTAACAAAGGCCCCAAGGAGAAGGGGATTGCCTTAGTTGCAGGAGAAAAGACCAACAAGAAGAAGAAGGAGAAGAAGAAGGAGAAGGAGGTCTCTTCATCTTCATCTTCATCTTCATCTTCATCCGAGTCCGAGTCCGAATCCGAGGAGGATGGCATCGAGTCTTCTTCATCCGAGATGGCAAATTTTATAAGAAGGATGATGAGGAAGAGCCGGCACTTCAAGAGTAAAGGTAACCCTAGTGAAGTTTAGAATGATAAATCTAACATTACTTGTTATGAGTGTAGCAAGAAAGGGCACTTCAAGAGTGAATGCCCAAAGCTAAAAAAGGAGGAGAAATCCAAGAAGAAGAAGAAGGCCTTGAAGGCCACATGGGATGAATCCTCCTCAAGTTCATCCGAAGAGGAGAAGGATGAGAAGAGTACACGCCATGTGACACTCATGGCAATTGAAGGAGAAGAGAGCAGTGATGAATCCATCGACTCCTCAAACGCGGCTTCATCATCTTCGGATGATGAAGAGGTAATCACTCCCGAACTAGATGAATGTTATCGAACCATTGCATGTTTAACCGATATGTTGAAAAAATCAAAAAGGAAGGTTAAATCATTGAAAATAGAGGTTGAACAATTGAAGTTCTCTAGGGATGAGGACATTGATGATTTAAATGTAGACATGTTAGAGGATGAAAACAAATCCTTGAAGAGTGAAGTTGAGAGACTCAAGAGTGTTCTTGAGAAATTCTCAACTAGCTCATAGACTCTGGATATGATTTTGAATGCCCAAAGGCCAGTCTACAATAGGGCCGTATTGGTTACCGACCCAAAGAACCATCATTTGTGTCCTTAATGTCTAGGACTGATGTTAGACAATCTAAGACACCTAGGATTCAAAGGAACGTAGTCAAGGCATGGGTGCCTAAGTCTTGCTTAGTAGGTGCTTTAGGTCCCAAGATTTGGGTACCTAAATCCTCTATTTTTCGAATTGTGTAGGCTTTGATTGAGGGGGAGCA
Organism: Boesenbergia rotunda; assembly: GCA_024364735.1. Classification (NCBI taxonomy): domain Eukaryota; kingdom Viridiplantae; phylum Streptophyta; class Magnoliopsida; order Zingiberales; family Zingiberaceae; genus Boesenbergia; species Boesenbergia rotunda. The sequence goes on from JAGFNQ010000856.1 coordinate 161,749, forward strand.
TCTATCAACTTGGTTCGTTGATAGTGGGTACTCCAAACATATGACCAGGGATAAATCGTTATTCACTACCCTCCAATGCAAAAATAGAGGCAATGTTTCCTTTGGTAACAATGGTAGTCTTAAGGTTATAGGAATAGGAGACATTCAAATATCCGAATGTCTTCGGATCAATAATGCCCTTCTAGTCAAGGGGATGACATTTAATCTCCTAAGTGTCAGTCATTGTGTGATACGGGTTACACAATTGATTTTCAATCAAGTCAATGCCTAGTTAGACAGCATGACAACTTTGACACGGTACTAGTAGGCATAAGAGTAGATAACATTTACCAAGTTTCCTTTAAAAGTGCTACTAATGCTCTTGTTAAGTGCTTCATGTCAAGAGATGATGAGTCCACCCTTTGGCACCGGAGACTAGCACACGTGAACATGAAGAATGTAACGACCCAGAAAATTCTCTTAATATTTTCTTAAAATATTGAGCATGTCTAGATAATTTTCCGAGGGGCCCAGAAATAATTATGTAAAATTGGGCCTAGAAATCCATGTTTTCTCATTTAAATTGAGAAAAACTAGGTACTAATGAGCTTTAAAAGGGCTCCAAAAATGGGTATTAATTAGGTAAAATTAATATAAATTAGGTAAAATTAATATAAATATAAAAGAATTTTATTTAGGAATATTGGCATAATTATGGGTGATTTTAGGGGGGATTTTCGGAATTTAAGAAATAAAAAAAAAAATTAAGGTGCATGAGCCAAGGATTGAACCTTGGACCTCTTGTACAATCATGTAAGCCTTAACCAACTCACCTAGCAAGGAATTCTTATGAGTAATTGAAGTGGAGGATAGTTAAGAGGTAAAAGGAGGTGAAGAGTCATGGAGAGGCTCTTCATTTGCCTCCTTGATGGGTTATAATGAGAGGAGTTTTGGGAGTTACTTATTGTCTCAATCAAGTGCATTTCCTCTCCACTTCATTCCTCATCTTGCCGAGCACCAAAGGGAGGAGTGCCTTGGAGAAAACTTCACAAGAGGTCTCATCTCTCAAGATCTCAAGTTCCTACAAGGTGACAAGGATTAGTTGTGGTCAAGAGATACCAAGTCCTCTTCCTTCTCCTCTTTCAAGGTTCGAAAAATCAAGAAAACTAAGGTAAGACTCCCTCACCTGTGGTATAATAGTTACCTATGATTTCCATGATTTTTGGCATGATATATGGGTTAGTTTCGGATTTAATGTTGAAGGGAAACAAAATCAAGGTTCCTATGTTCAAAGGTTTCGGTCAGCTTGTTTTAAAGGTCCATAATTGTGTTAAAAATCATGATAATATTATTTGGTGTTCCCTGATTATTTTTAGAAGTTAAGGGAAATTTTTGGGGATTTTTGGAGTACCCTAGGACACCCTAGGGTCTCGGCCAACATGAAAGAAGCAAAACCCAGAACCTTAAGTTCAAGGGTTTCGGCTACCATGTTTTAAATGTCTAGAAATATGTTAAAAATCATGATAATGTTATTTTATGTTCCCTGATGATGTTTAGAAGTTAAGTGTAATTTTTGGGGATTTTTGGAGTACCCTAGGACACCCTAGGGTCTCGGCCAACATGAAAGAAGCAAAACCCAGAACCTTAAGTTCAAGGGTTTCGGCCACCATGTTTTAAATGTATAGAAATATGTTAAAAATCATGATAATGTTATTGATGTTCCCTTATGATGTTTAGAAGTTATGTGTAATTTTTGGGGATTTTTGGAGTACCCTAGGACACCCTAGGGTCTCGGCTAACATGAAAGAAGCAAAACCCAGAACCTTAAGTTCAAGGGTTTCGGCCACCATGTTTTAAATGTCTAGAAATATGTTAAAAATCATTATAATGTTATTTTATGTTCCCTTATGATGTTTAGAAGTTATGTGTAATTTTTGGGGATTTTTGGAGTACCCTAGGACACCCTAGGGTCTCGGCCAACATGAAAGAAGCAAAACCCAGAACCTTAAGTTCAAGGGTTTCGGCCACCATGTTTTAAATGTCTAGAAATATGTTAAAAATCATGATAATGTTATTTGATGTTCCCTTATGATGTTTAGAAGTTAAGTGTAATTTTTGGGAATTTTTGGAGTACCCTAGGACACTCTAGGGTTTCGGCCAACATGAAAGGGACAAAACCAAGGTCCCTATGTTTATGGGTTTCGGCCACCATGATTTAAATGTCTATAAACATGTTAAAAATCATGATAATGTTATTTAATGCTCCCTGATGATGTTTATGAGTTAATTATAAATTTTGGGAATTTTAGGAGCACCCTAGAGGCCCATATGGTTCGGCCAACCCCAAGGACCCAAGGGTTAGGGTTGAGTCTTTAACTTCAAGCATATGTTTATGTGTGTTGCCATGATATAAGGATGAAGGATGGTGATTGTGTGAATTATCACATGGCCTTGGGACTCCATAAGTTTCAGCCAATAAGGGTTAATAGGATAAGAGTTAAGATTTATTCCAAGTAAGGGTCCCAATGGCCCTATGGTAAGATGTGATTTATGTTTATGAATGATATGTCATGCTTACGAATGATATGCCATGTTTATGAATGATATGCCATGTTTATGAATGATATGCCATGGTTATACATGATATGCTATGCTTATGAATGATATGCCATGTTATGAATGATATGCCATGTTTACGAATGATATGTCATGTTTATGAATGATATGCCATGGTTATGCATGATAAGAATGATGTTACGACAAGTATGTTATGATCATGTTCATGATAAGAATGATGTCATGATAAGTATGCTATGAATGTCTTATGAATGATGAAGCATGCAAAGTATTTTACTTTATGAATGGGCTTGTACCGGACCCAAGTATGGGTCCAAGGGATGGGCACCTTAAGAACGCCCCGGTTCTGGACTACCGGAGCTGTCCACGATTCTGGCACTACCGGAGCTGTGCAACAGGGATGGGTTCCTTGAGAACGCCTCGGTTCGGGGACTACCGACTATGCTGTCCTTACCCTAGTAGGTCGGGGCTAGCTACCTCGGATTTACTAGGGATGCACGCTATGATGTATGTATGTGGTACAAGCCGGGGACCCCAAATGTTATGATGATGATGTTTAAGCATTTTCAAAGTATGTTTTAAAAGTTAAGCATCCCTATGTATATGCATTCCACCCATGCATTCATACATGTTATGCATTATGTTATGATAATGATGTGTTATGCTTATGCTCCATGTTAAAAGATATAAATGAGAATGAATGCTCCATGTTATGATTATGGTAAGAAGATGCTCTTATGATATCCTAGAATGTATGCCTATGTTTATGCCATATAGGTTGGTTTATACCTTATGTTTATATTTATGCCATGTCTCATGCCATGCTAGGAAAGTTTATTAAGTTATGTTATGCCATGTATCATGTCATGCTTAGAATGTTTACGATGCCTATGCTTGATATGCTAGAAAGTGTGCCTATGGTTGATTTACATCTTATGCTTATGTTCATGCCACATATGATGCCATGCTTAGAATGTTTAATTATGCTTATGCCTATGTTTATACTTTATGCCATGATAAGAAGGTTCAATTAGATTTATGCCTATGTTTATGCTTTATGCTATGATAGAAATGCTTATGATGCTTATGTTCCATATGATTATGAATGAATGACGAATGATTTTAGTGAGTAGGAAAGAGTCTTACTAAGCCTGTGTGCTTATAGTCTTCTTTCCTTATACCGCAGATCATGCAAGGGGATAACGAGGAAGCAGCAGGAGGGCCTGAAATATGTGTGTGATGGTGACTTGGCCCATGAAATCGAATGTGTTAACCGTTTATGCTAAGAACTTTATTTTCGCTACCTATATGCTCGAATAGTGACTTATGGAACTTTATGATAAGATGTCAAGTATGATATGATATGAACCTTAGGGTATGATGTTAAGCATGTCATGATATGATGTTAAGTATGACGTTCATATGTTAAGTTCCATGTCATTGTATGAGGGATGGTAGTAGGGGCATGTATATGTAAGGTTTAAGTTATTCCGCTGCAGTTTGATGTTACATGCCTTAAGTATGTCAGCGTAACGCCGCTTTAGGAAGAAAAAAAAAGCGGGCGTTACAAAGAATATCCGGAAGTTAGCCAACAAGGGATTAGTTCGTGGCTTACCAAGCATCAAGTATGAAAAGGACAAACTTTGTGATGCATGTCAAATGGGTAAACAAACAAAATCTTCACATAAAGGTAAAAGCACTGTAAGTACTTCTACCGCATTGGATTTACTTCACATGGACTTGTTTGATTGTAGTACTATTATATCCTTGAATGGTAGTAGATATTATTTTGTTATCATTGATGATTTTACTAAATATACATGAACCTATTTTCTAAAATATAAGGACCAGACCTTAGATGTCTTTATTTCATTTTGTAGAAGAGTTGAAAATGAGAAATCATCAACAATTAAAACAATAAGAAGTGATCATGGAGGTGAATTTCAAAATCAATGGTTTTTAGAGTTTTGTTAAGATAAAGGGTATAGGCATGCGTTCTCCACTCCTAGAACACCACAACAAAATGGTGTTGTAGAGAGGAAGAACCGTGTTCTACAAGAGGCTGCACGAAGCATGCTTAATGAGTACTCATTACCGAGTTACTTATGGGCTGAAGCTGTGAACACAGCTTGCTATGTGCAAAATCGAGTCCTCATTTACAGATTTCTAGGAAAGACTCCACATGAACTTTGGTTTGGAAAATCACCTATGGTTAAACACCTTAGGGTGTTTGGTTGTAAAGTATTTATCCTAAACACTAAGGATCACCTTGAAAAGTTCACAGCAAAAGCTGATGAAAGGATACTGGTAGGGTACTCTCTCGTTAGCAAAGCTTACAGAGTCTACAACAAGAAGTCTAGAGTAGTTGAAGAGTCTTCTGATGTTGTTTTTGAAGAAATTTCAAAAGCAAATGATCAACCAGAAGATGTCGAAGGAGTTCAATTCGAACTTAGGAAACTAAGTATGGGTGGAAGTCCAAGTGTTGTAGATGGTGGTGATGAGTCTGATGACGGTGAGCCTAGACAACCCATAGATCAGCCGGATCCTGAGGCTGAGCCGGTGTCTAGTGAAACCATGCAAGAAGCACCACCAACTCCAAGGCAAACTAGGTTAGCCTCTAGCCATCCCCAAGACCAAATTGTTGGAGACATCCACCATCGGGTTAGGACTAGATCATTCTTTAGGAATGAGGCTAATGAAGTTGCCCTAATTTCCGAAATTGAACCTAGAAAAATTGACGAAGCATTAAATGATCCCGATTGGATCATTGCTATGCAAGATGAACTAGGTCAATTCGAATGAAGTCAAGTTTGGGACTTAGTCCCTAGACCTAAGAAGACCACCATTATTGGAACCAAGTGGGTCTTCAAAAATAAATTGAACCATAAGGGAGAAATCATAAGGAACATGGCACGCTTAGTAGCCAAGGGCTACAGTCAAGTTGAAGACCTTGATTACGATGAGACCTATGCTCCCGTGGCACGATTAGAATCCATCCGATAGATGCTTGTATTTGCAGCACATCATGGTTTCAAGCTATATCAAATGGATGTCAAATCGGCCTTTCTAAATGGTTTAATAAGAGAAGAGGTCTATGTCGAACAACCTCCGGGGTTTGAGAGTACTGAATTCCCAAACCACGTGTTCAAGCTCAAGAAGGCGCTCTATGACCTTAAACAAGCACCCCGAGCTTGGTATGAGCGGTTATCGACATTCCTCATTAAAAAAGATTTTGTGAGAGGACAAATAGATCCTACACTATTTCTAAGGAGAGATGGTGATAATATATTTGTAGCCCAAGTGTATGTCGATGACATAATTTGCGGCTCCAACAACAAGGGCTATTTAAATGAATTTATTGGGCATATGGAGAGTGAATTTGAAATGAGTCTAGTGGGAGAGTTGACTTTCTTCCTTGGACATGAAATCAAGCAAACTCGTGATGAAATCCATGTGCACCAATCGAAGTATACTCAAGAGATGCTCATAAAATTTAACATGAGTGATTCGAATGAAGTTACCACTCCCATGGATACAAACACAAGATTAGACAATGATGAGAGTGGTAAACCTGTTAACCTAACTCAATACCGGAGCATGATAGGTAGTTTGCTATATCTCACAGCTAGTCGACCTGATATACTTTTTGTTGTGGGTATGTGCAATAGGTATCAAGTATGTGCCAAGGAATCTCATTTAATTGCTGTTAAGAGAATTTTCAGATTCCTGAAGGGCACAATTGGAGTTAGTCTTTGGTACCCCCGTACCGAATCGTTTGACCTAATTGGCTACACCAATTCCGACTATACTGGGTGCAAGTTGGATCGGAAAAGCATGAGTGGGGGTTTCCAATTTTTAGGATCATCTTTAGTTAGTTGGTTAAGTCGAAAGCAACATTGTGTTGCTCTCTCCACACCTAGGTAGAATATATCGCCATGGGAGAGAGCGTATCATAATTGTTGTGGATGATTCATACACTAGAGGACTATGGATTAACCTACAAGGGTGTGCAAGTGTTGTGTGACAACGTTAGCACAATTAACCTAACCAAGAATCCAGTCCACCATTCTAAGACCAAGCATATTGAAGTGCGTCACCACTTCATTAGGGATCATGCTGCTAGAGGAGATATTGTACTCTCACATGTAGAGTCCAAATCAAATCTAGCGGACATTTTCACTAAACCACTCTCTGAGAATGAATTTAGTTTCTTACAAAGGGAATTGGGAAGGTGTCGCGCTTCATAGAAATTAAAAAGCATTTCAAAACCCTTCATGATCAATTCAAATTGTTGGGAACAATTGGGTAACTTGGGGACATCTCACACAAACTATAAGGTTCACCAAAATGTATTTGTTTGCTAGAAATGGGGTGAAATGCTAGGATCAACCTAATTACTCAAAATGTCAATGCATCCCTTGAGAAATTAGGTTGACGAGACAATAATCACTACGGTGACCAAGTATGGGGAAAACCAATACATAACATATGTGTACTTGGCTCCATGATCATACTTGGACATTTGGAGACTGTATATTGATACAAACTTGGGTGAGAATTGATTGAATGTTTGTGTTTGAGTTTGCCTTCACTTTGGTGGAGCAAATTGATTTGTTAGACCCATGAGGACCTTTGATCCTTCCTAAAGGATCAATTATAGTCAACGGATCACTTCCAAGATCGATAATTTTTATCAGATCTTATCAGATATCGATAGGGAGTCTGAAACTGGAATTTCAGATCGTATCAGAAAAATTCAGGGAGCCTAATCGGTCACCAGACCGATCAGGAGTATGTCTGATCGGTCCAACTGACCGGTCCAGCCAAATTGCGATACCCCTCTGCAATCTCTCTATGTTGGCCTGGATCGGTCCACAGACTGATCTGGCTCACTGTGTGGATCGGTCCACAGACCGATCAGGAGGCTCACAGAAAACCTCTCGAACTCAATGTCCGCAGCCTGATCGATTAGCTGATCGATCAGGAGTCTGCCTGATCGGTCGCCCGACCGATCAAGACTAAGACAGTCCGATCAGGCTGGAGCTTGATCGGTCTAGGCGCTCCCAGATCGAACGGTGATCCGTTCGATCACATTAATTTTCGGTTGGTGGACCGATCCACCAACCTATTAACTCCTCCTAAACCTTACATCTCCGAACCCTAGCGCTGAAACTCTCCTCTTGCGCGTGCAATCTACTTGTTGTGCGTGAGTTCTCCCTGTGATCCTTCCTCTTGCGCGTGAGTTCCTTTTCTCCCTGCTGTGCGTGGGGTTGTTTCTCTTCTGCGCTGCTGGGAGTTCCTCTGTTCTTTCTCGCGAAGCATCACTTGTGCATGTGCGATTTTCTGCGCAACTCAACCGGGTGGTTTCTCACAACCAACTCAACAATGACACCTAAGTAAGGGTCTCCTACTTTCATCTTGTTGATTACTACAAATATCACGATACTTGGTGAACTAACCTTGATGTTTGATTTTGGGGTTTTATTTTGGTGTGTGCCGTGTGTGTATCTTACCCATATGATCAGATCTTTCTATCATGTCATTCTTGATCAAATCTTACATGATCGTTTGTGTGTATTCACTTGTTTTTCTGTCATGACCTTGTTCTTGCCATGACCTTCACTGTGATTGATCAATTCATTGTATCATGATTTAATCGATCCCATTTTTATACCGTGACCTTATCATTAAACCAAATTTTGTGTCTTGATCTTGTGATCATTATTTTGATTGACTTGCACTCTTATTCCATCCTTTAGAAGATCAACTAAGGGCAAGGAACCCGCTGACGGGTCCTCCAAGGGCAAAGGCCCTTCAACATCTGCCCCTTCTCGAAGGCCTCAGCCTTCTTCGAGTTCCTGTTTCCCTAACGCTGCATGTGAGCAAGCATTTCAGTCCCGGACCTTCAAGTTGCTTCCTTGTAGGTCCATTGATGGACCTTTCCTGACTGAGCATTGTCCCTCCATTGTGGAAGTGATTACCTTCTACAACCTTGGTTTTCTCCTATCCCTTGAGCGGACAATCAACTATGATCTCGTGTCCAAATTCTACAATAACTTGCAACAAGGACCTCAAGGAGGTTTTGAATTCACGACCCGGGTAGCGAAGAGGAACCTTGATTTTTCCTATGACATCTTGGCAGAGTATCTTGGCGCTCGTCAGTCACCGAACTTTTATTCTATCTACCTAGAGCTTCCTGACCCCTTATTGCCTCCTTTTGCGGACGTCACCCACGATGGAATTTATCAGCACTTCTTTGGCCACCCTCGACCAGCTGGTCTTGATGAGTTAGGGCCTGACTTTCCGACCTTTGTGACCATTCGTCTTTCCCCTACTGATTACGTTCTGTTCAAGATAATCACGAACTGCATCTTGCCAATAACCTCAAAACCCCTAACTGAGATTTGACCGTATCACTGCCTGATGCTTTATAGCATGCATCGCCACCTTGACTTTGACATTATTGAGAGCATCTTTCAGTCGATCATTTCCTATCGAGAGCCTAGTCGTCACACTGTGTATATGCCGTTTGGTCACGTCATCACTGACTGGCTTTTGTCAGTAGGTGTTGTTGTAACCAAGGGTCGAACAGTGCCCATGGTTAGATAGGATTGCCGACTTGGCAGGTGGGCGTGTGCCAAGTCTGGCATCATCATCAGGGATCAGGATCGGGCTCTTGTATGGAAGGGCGGACGGGGTCTTGGAGAGCTACCCAGGGGCATACATATTCAAGCACCAGCCGCACCGGCAGTCCATCAGGAGGCACTCGACGCCGGAGCTGATTATGACTATGAGCCAGATCCAGACCTGCGCTGGTAGATTTCAGAGCTTGATCGGACCATCCAGCATGATCTTCATTTGAGAGAGCTCTGGCGAGAGGAGGTTCGGTCCGGGTTTCAGGCTGTCGACCGCAGACTGCTGGCGATCGAGTCTGACGTCTCTGGGGTCCGCTCCAGGCAGGAGACATGGCATGAGGAGTGGCGCAGTTGGGCAGCTGGTCATCCATACCAGCCTTCATCTACTGGAGCTGCGCCCTTCGGCAGTACTGCCCTCGGGTCCTTCATTCCTGACGACATGACCGATGATCCGATGCAGGATGATGACCCCCCTCCCGTCGACAGTTGATTATGGATGTACACTGCCTCTGCCTCTGCCCGTGACTTAACTATTTGACTATTTGGATTGTATGACTTTATGGTTGTATGCCTATGATTTGACTTTTATGGCGTTGTGCTGTGTTCGACTTGACTTTGATGATATGAGATGCATCTGACGCTATGACTGATTTTCATGTTTAACTTACTATATTATGCTTATTGTTAGTTTATATGATTGTTCATATGACTGCTATCATCATGTATGTCTTGCTATACTATGCATTGCTATACTATGCACTGCTATGCTTATTCTTACTTCATGTTCATATGATACATATGATTGTTTTGCCATGCTTTATAATTGTCATATGTTTTCATATACTCTCAAAATTCAATCATACCTTTGTTGTTTTGGGATAACCCCTAGAATTAAGGAGGAGGTTTTATTTTTAAACTTAACAACCCCTCTAGACCCTTTTCGGTGTTTGACAAAATGGGAGAGTGTGGTTGGTTAAGTTTAGGATGATAACTATTGTAGGGGGAGGATCCTGATTCCCCTATGAATGTGAAATTTGTAACTATTGATTTCAAATCCCTAAACTTAAAATCGGGTTGTCAAATAACAAAAAGGGGGAGATTGTTGATGCAGTCTGACCCTGATTGTTGTTTTAGTGTTGACACCGATTTTAGTTTAGGTTGATGAGATGATTTGGATTAAGTTCTGGTCGGGGACTGGGCATGAAAGCCTGGTGAGTGAAGCCAGGTGCTAGATTGGGGAGCTAGGTGATGGAAATCCTGGTGAGTGAAGCCAGGTCCTAGCTTGGGGAGCTAGGTGATGGAAATCCTGGTGAGTGAAGCCAGGTCATAGCCTAGAGGGCTAGGTTGGAAATGTCCTAGCTTGGAGGGCTAGGTGTGAAAAGTCCTAGCTTGGAGAGCTAGGTGTGAAAATTCCTAGCTTGGAGAGCTAGGTGTGAAAATTCCTAACTCGGAAGGTTAGGCAATTGGAAATCCCGGTGAGTGAAGCCGGGTCCTGGTGAGTGAAGCCAGGTTGGTTGAAGTCCCGGTGAATGAGATTGGGCACGGAGTCTTGGTTCGAGGGACTGAGCACGAGTCAGGGGAGGCTGGGAGCCAGTTCTCTTGACTTAGAGTGGGTTTGGCCTTGCCCGGATCGGTCTGGTGACCAATCAGGGAAGTTGGCACGGAGTTCCCTCATGGATCGGTCTGGTGACCGATCCAGCGATGTCTGATCGGTCTGGTGACCGATCAGGGAGCATCCGGTAACTTTGGTAAACCTACCGTTCGGCTCCTGATCGGACTGGTGACCGATCAAGGAGCATACAGTGAGTTTGGAAAACTTTCTCTGCGGCTCCTGATCGGTCCGGTGACTGATCAGGGAGAGGTTAGTGGGTTTTGGTAGAAACCTTGATCGATCAACTGTCACGAGGTTTCTCACCCTGACCGATCAGATTGGAGCCTGATCGGTCAGGGAGTGTCCTGATCGGTCTGGGGACCGATCAGGTCACACCCTGATCGGTCTGGTGACCGATCAGCTGTGTATTTCAGGCGGGATTGTGGCAAGCAGATTTCTGGATCGGTTTGGTGACCGATCTGGTGACTGGTCAGGGTGACCGATCATACAAGCTTGCGATCCCAGGTTTCTCACTGGGACCGATCAGGCTGGAGCTTGATCGGTCTGGGATCATTCTGATCGGTTCAGTGACCGATCACTTTAATTCAAACGCGCTGTCATACTCTCTGATCGCGTCTGATCACACTCTGATTACTACTGATACTTGTTCTGCTCTCTCTGATATTTGATCTTCTGTTGATTTGCTGCCCTAATGAGCTGCTAAGTGTGCAGGTGACTCAGGGACCATCCATGGAGAGTCAAACTGAGTATTTTGCTACAGCAGGTTTGTCCGTTTGCTTCCGCAGGTTGCAACGTCCTCTGGCGCGAGCTGCAACGACAGTGGAGTTGATGACCTGGGGCTCGACTGGAGGGGACTCAGTGAGTCCAGAGGAGGTCAGGGGTAGCTGGCTGCTTCAGGTGAGCAGTTGGGAGCTACTGCAGAGGACCGCGTGACCTGGCGATGGAAGCTGGTTATGCTGTGTAGCGGAGAAGAGCTGAGTAGAGTTTTTGACGAAGTGCTAGAGTTCTTGTTCTCCACATCGAAAAGCTTATTCTCCACACTTGTGCGATTACTCTACTGTCAATCTTGAGCAACCTTGTGAAACTTGAGCATTTGGGAAGAAGAAACAAGAAGCTTGGCGAGTCCATCAGCAAGAAGACACGAAGAAGGGAGTTCTTGCGTGAGATCTGTGCTGAGTGGAGCTCGGTGAGGAGCTTGCTTGTGTTCTTGCGGTTCTAAGTGTTCAGTAAGATTCCTTCTTGTGTTTCCTGTACTTAATACTTCAATCATCTTGAAACGCTGTGGAGAGGTTACTCCACCGAGAAGGAGGTTGCTTTCTATCTGAATTTTTCGGAGCTTGATCTGCCGACGATCAAGGGATCGCCCACCTTAAGGGCACGCCAAGGAGTAGGGGCAAGTTATCCCCGAACCTTGTAAATCTTTTTTGTTAGCGTTTGTAGTTAGTTTTTCATTTCTGCAGTTATATTTTGTTCTTGCTTCCGCTGTGCTACTAACCCTAACTGCAGAGAAGTGTAAAAGAGAAAGCGATTTTTGTGTCTGGCTACATTCACCCCCCCCCTCTCAAGCCATCCAAGTTCCAACAACAAGTTCGCGGCTCGTCTCCATGACATCCTTCGCGTATGCCTTTGAAGTCTACTTCCTCGACTCGGCCAATGAAGTTCTCTTCCTTGGCTCTCGTCCCTCTGATGCTTCACTCTGTTACTTATGTGTGTTTCCCTAAGTTCTGCACGACTCAAGCACACATATCTAATCAACATGAAAACCTAACATAATCATATTGACACACACATCAAAACCCATGATCTACCTGATCAATTTTGGGTCGATTGCACTATCAATCTTTCCCTTTTTGATGTGTGACAATATATTTAAATTAGGTACAAAGATAACAATTGAAAATTTAAATGCATAACATATAAAGACACATAAATATGCATCCTCCCCCTTAACCTATGCCTTATCACATGTTTTTTAATTTTTGCACAAACAGAAAGAATTAAGGTAAAATCTAACTTAAACCTATCAATTCTCCTCCTTTGACACCATCAAAAAGATTGCACCAAGCAATATTACCCTTGGTATCAATTTGGGATACCTTTAATTTTTTGAAAATCCCTAGAAATCAAAAAATTCAGGTGTCAGCTGACTGAATCAATTACCAGTCGACTGGTCTTAGTGAATTGCCAAGTCACAGAATGTTCAGTCGACTGGTCTCTGTACCAGTCGACTGATACCTATCATTCTGAAATTTTAGCCTTTCGAGCTGAACTTCAGAAATGTATAAAAAATTCTATAAAATTTGAAAAATTATAAAATTTTACAAACATATTTCTTGTGATATTTTCAAACAGAGAAAAATATATTTTCACGAAAAATTCAAATACGTTTGACTTTTTTTTTACCAAAACTCAAATTCTTTGAAAACACTCAATTTTGTATCAAACATTCATCCTAGTTTTGAACCCATGTGTTTTGCAAACCTATGCCATATAAAATAATACACAGAAATATTTTCAAATCATTTGAAATGTCCAACTATGATCTATGGGCAAGATGCCCATTAATTAAACATTAGCTTTCCCCATAGTTGGTCTATTATCACTAATGTGACACATCCAATAACTCATTAAAATGTCACAAGCATAAGTGAGTTATTTGTATCATCCTAACATCTCATATGCATAAATGCAATCATAAATTAAGGTGATATGAGATGCATTAAGGTACATCCTATTTAGCCTATATCATCAAGAATTTCTACTTGAGATAAAGTACTCCCCCTTAATGCCTCAAGTCAACCAATTTTAAAAATTTGAAATTGCAACATATGGTTGACTCACCCTTAATCCTCTAACCCTTGATGATTGATTTTGGTACCCAATAGAAATGTTTCCTAATTGGATTGACCAAGTACTCCTTGGGGATCCATTTCTTTCCTAGGGTTTTGGTTTTTGATTGCCCTCTAGCAAGTAGGCAATAATAGATTTTTCCATTGCTAGATTTCCCAAACCCTAATCCCTCTTTCTTAAAACTTGCCCTTTGGCTCTCAATGATCATATCTAGGGTCTTTGAGTCAATTTTAAATTTTCTAAGAGCTTTGGTAAGACTATCTACCTTTTCCCTTAATTCCTTATTTTCTTCTTCTAAACATGAATCATTTGAAATAAAAGAAGAAGCATGCACATTATCCTTAATTTTCATGGATTCAAAGTTTTCCTTTAGCATGCAAATTTTATTTATCAAATCCTTAACCTTCTTTCTATCCTTAAACAAATCATCATTAGTGCTATAAATAATTTTTACAAGAGTAGTAGTGGGTTAATTTTATACCTCACTTACCGAGACGTCAGATTCCGAAGTTGAGCCTCCCCCTTCACTTGAGCTCCCTTCATCTTCACTCGAGCTCTTCTCTTCTTCAAATTCGGATGGCGTGGATGCAATGTCCTCAATTCCCATTAATGCGAAATGGGATACGTGATGTTTCTCCTCCTCCGATGAGGATGAATCATACTATGTTGCCTTTAAATTTTGCACCTTCTTCCCCCTTCTCTTTTGATTTCTTCTTTTCTTCTTTCTTCTTTCCTTCCTTCTTCTTCAAGAGGGGGCACTCATCTCTCATATGTCTTTCTCCTTGACAATTGTAGCAAATTATCTTCCTTGTCCTACTTTTGCTCCTTAAACTTTTCCTACCATGAGATTTGTTAGTAGAAAAATGTTTAAATGCTTTTCTCATTTTCCTTACCATGTAGGCTTCCGCATCACTATCCATGGATGCACTTGATTCTTCCGAGTTGGATGAGAAAGCCTTCTTCTTTTTACGTTTTCTCTTTTTTGCCACAAGGGTTATACTCTTTGGTTTGTACACTTCTTCAATTGTTACTCCAACTCGAGTCTCATGGAGCTCCATGGTTGAGAAAAATTCCTCTAGAGATGTTTTCTCTAGATCCTTGGATATGTAATATGAGTCCACCATTGAGCTCCAATTTGATGTTCTTGGGAATGCATTGATGGCTTTCATCAAAATGTCTCGGTTGGATAGTTGTTCTCCTACACTTGTTAGTCCATTAAGTATTTTCTTAAATCTAGCATGTAAATTGGATACCTTCTCCCCATTATCAAGTTTGATATTGTTGAGTTGAGATCGAAGAAGATCTCTCTTAGCCATTTTTGCCTCTGAAGTGCCCTCATGAAGCTCTATTAGCTTATCCCACAAGTCTTTGACACTTGAGTAGCTCCCAATCCTTGAGACTTCTTGTTGGGGAGCATACTTAGTAGATGATGCAAGACTTTTGAATTTGTCAAGTAGTCATCCTTTTGCTTCTTGCTCCACCTTATTTTCTCAAGTAACTTATTTTCTTGATCCCTAGGAACTTCAAAACTGTTTTCCATGATTAGCATAATATCAAAGTCGGTATTGAAAAATACCTTCATCCTTTTCTTCCACCAAATAAATTCTCCTTCAAACTTTGGTGGTTGGATGCGCGAGCTGGCCATTTCGATGATTTTGCTCTTCTTGACGGTTAGTCCGTCGAAGGCATCCTTGTGCTCTGATACCATTTGTTGGGACCGATGGCACGGCTAGAGGGGGTGAATAGCTCAGTCACCCCAATTCGATTTCTTCCTACAACGTTAGCACAAGCGGAAGCTTAAACTAATATTTAAACCAATGCTAACACGTTACCGGTTACGTGGTTCGGAGATTGCTTGCTCCTACTCCACGGCATGTCCTTGAGGTGGATGTGTTGGTGCAGAAAGCACCCAAGTCGAACCTGAGTTTTGATAATGGCAACAGGGCTCAAAAGTTAAGTCTTACTTGTTATCTAACATGTTACTCTAGTGTACAGGGTAAAAAGCTCTAGCAAAGGAATGCTAGGCACTGGCGAAAGAATGCCAGGGTAAAAAGCCCTAGCGAAGGACTGCTAGGCACTAGCGAAGGAATGCCAGGGTAAAAAGCCTTAGCGAAGGACTGCTAGGCACTGGCGAAGGAATGTCAGGGTACAAAGCCCTAGCGAAGGAATGCTAGGCACCGGGCGAAGGACAGCTCGGTATCCAAGACCTGGCAAAGGACCGCCAGGCAAAAGTCCAACCAGAGGAGTGGTTGGCATCAGGTACATTCTCCCGAGAGGAGTAGGTGAGGACGCGTTCCCCGTCGAGGGAACAGTAGGCGTTGGTTCGACCTAGGGCTCCATTTTGGAGGCCCAAAGTCAGAACCAAGACAGCTAAGGTTGTATAAACTAATATTTTGTTCTATGGTGTTTTGGACTAACCCTGGATGCAGGACCGAAGGAACGAGTGTCTACAGCTCAGAAAGCCTCAAACGAATGAGGCAATAGCTGACCAGGGCGCCCGGAGTGTTCCGGGCGCCCCCAAGCCGAACACAAAACACACAAAAACAAAAGAAGGCTTCGACAGTTCATGTTCGGGGTGCCCCCAGCGTTCCGGGCGCCACCACTGCTCCCGGGCGCCCCCAGCGCTCCGGGCACCCCCAGGTCAAGAAGTCGAAGCAGCTCCAGCGAAGCCAAGAGGATCAGATTCTGACCCGGTCAATCCGGGCGCCCCGAGCGTTCCGGGCGCCCCGGTCAAAGCTGATCCCGAATTCGAAGAGATCAGAAGCTGACCGAGCAAATGCCGGATCGACTGACACGTGGGGGGGGGGGGGCGCCCCCGACGATCCGGGCGCCCCCAGGGCTATATAAAGGGCCCTCGACCCCAAGGCTGAGTACAACGAATTCTTTCAACGCTTCTACGCTCTTCTGCTTCCGCGCTCTGCTCCGGCAACCTCCCGACTCAAGATACAAGCGCCGACGACGTCCTACTGCTCCGGAAAAAGTAATCTACATCGGACGTCGGTAAAAAGAAGAGCTTATTTTTGTACTGCACTTAAACTGTAATTAAATTTCTGTAACTGGTTTTGCGCGATTATAGTATTGCCCGCAGTAAACGGTCAGCGACCGTGGGCCTTGGAGTAGGAGTCGACCTAGGCTCCGAACCAAGTAAAAAATATCTATGTCTGTGAGTTTTTTATTTTTAATCTTCCGCTACCCTTTCTCTTTTCAAATCCGAACGCTTTCCAATATTCACCCCCTCTATCGGTTCTCTCGATCCAACAAGTGGTATCAGAGTGAGGAAGTTCAAATCTGGTGCAACCACCAGTTTGAAATTTTTTTTCGAATTTTATTTAACTTTTCTGTTAATATTTTTTTTCGTTCAAATTTTTTTTAATATATTCTTCGTTCGAAATTTTTCTCGTTAATCGAGGTTTGTGCAACACCCCTCGATATTTTATTTTCCTTATCCAGCACTACAAATCCAAGACCAAGTCTTGGGACAAAGTTCGTTTCTTAGTCTTTTTTTCAAATATAATCCCTAATGGCCATGCAAGATGGATTCAGCACCGCCAGACCTCCACTTTTCAGTGGAGAAGACTTTTCCTACTGGAAAAGTCGAATGGAGGTCCACATGAAAACTCAGGTGGACATGTGAATCATCATCCAGTCCGGACTGGAGATCCCCAAGAACGCTGAAGGAGTACCGCAAACCTACTGAATGGGACAACGCTCTGAAGCGCAAAATTGAAGCCGATGCAAAGGCGGCTCAGACCCTTTAATGCGGCTTAACAAAAGAGGAACTGAACCGGGTAGGTCCTTTCAACAGTACCAAGGAGCTGTGGGTAAAACTGATCAAGCTGCACGAAGGAACATCAGACACTCGGATCAGCAAGAGAGATCTGCTCTTGAACAAACTGTATACCATCAAGATGGCTGACA
Organism: Boesenbergia rotunda; assembly: GCA_024364735.1. Lineage (NCBI taxonomy): Eukaryota > Viridiplantae > Streptophyta > Magnoliopsida > Zingiberales > Zingiberaceae > Boesenbergia > Boesenbergia rotunda. The sequence goes on from JAGFNQ010000856.1 coordinate 179,320, forward strand.
ACGAAACAGCAGCCCAGCTTCACGCACGAATCCAAGAATTAATGAACGGTCTTCACACTATTAGTCACAAGGTAGAAAATCGTGACCTAATAAGGTATGCGTTAAATGCTTTCCCTAGAAACACCTTGTGGGCATCTATGGTAGATGCATACAAGGTCTCAAGGGATCTCTCAAAAATAAAATTAGACGAATTGTTTTCCGAATTAGAACTGCACGAACAAACTAACTGCAATTTGGTCGAGAAAGGTATTGCCTTTTTTGCAGAAAAAATTGGAAGGTCAACAAAGAAGAAGCCTCAACCTGAACCCGAGTCTAACTCAGACTCAGACTCAGAAAACGAAGAAGGAGATCGATCTAAGCTGGTCCGACTGGCAAGAAACTACTACAAAGAACTGAAGAATCAAACCAACAGAAGGAAGACCAGCCGAAGAAAAGACGAACCAGCTGAACCCGTAAATGACAAAAACAAGCTCAACGTGACCTGCTACGAGTGCAAGAAGAAGGGCCACTACAAAACGGAGTGTCCGAACCTAAAGGAGATCAAGAAAACAAGAAGAAAGAAAGCACTCCAAGCGACCTGGGATGAATCTTCCTCAGAAGAAGAAGAAGAGGCACCCCAGTCAACCCTACTAGCCCTGACTGCCTCCGAAGAACTCGAGTCAGAATTAGAGCAGAACGATGGAGAACTCACATTTTCAGAAAATGGTGAAATCACTGTAAGTGGATTTTCTAGAGTACAATTATGTGAATTGATATCGTATCTTTCTCGAGATTTGGCGAAAGCCAAACTCCGAATCGAATCCCTCCGACAGGACGTAAAACTCCTGAAAGAGGGAGCTGATTCTAAACCCTTAACCGAGAAGGTTCAAGAAGGAACTCCTACTTAAGTTGAAAAACTTGAGAAAGAGAACTCCTCCCTAAAAATTCAGGTTAAGGATCTTAGATCATCTTTAGAACGATTCACTTCTGGTTCCAAGAATCTTGACATGATTCTTGGAAAACAGAAGTCAGTTCTAAATCGATCCAGACTTGGATATAGAACCAAATCTAGACAAAGATCCTATTTTGCTGTACTGAACCAGTCCAGACCAAAAGTTCAGGCATGGGTACCAAAACTATGCCTGAACCAACAAACTGGATCAAATCAGTATTGGATCCCCAAGGACAAGATTCACATCTTGCCTAATCATTACCATGACTTTAGTCCAGGGGGAGCCAAATTAAAAACTATATTTATTGTTAAATAAAATTTAATTCTTGCAATTTGCTTGATTGATTGTTTATTTAAATTTCTGCAATTTACCATGCTTAGACTTAGGTTAATTTAAGGACTAAACAAACTTAACTGAAATTTGAACAACATAGTATTGGGTGGAGGTGAGATGATAGTACGTTAGAGAAACCAATTCTAATAAGATCAAGTACACTTGGTCTCTTTAGACTGGTGAAACTAGCCGAAGCTACCGATCTAAAACCTAAACTATTTAGACCAGAATTTTTCAAAGATTAATTTTGAAAATGAAATTTCATTGAAAGACTTTGTCAAGGAAAGAGTTGATGATCCAATAAGGCTACGACCAAAGAAGGCCTAGTGTCTCGCCAAGACCTGGAAGCCAATCTCTGAAATTCAAATTCAGATTAGTCTTTGTAAAATTCAAATCTAACACAAATTTTCAGTTACTTGTAGACTTAAACATTTTTTTAAAATTAATCCAATGGTTTTCAAAATTAATTAAGATTTTCAAAATAAATCATGTTTTTCGAAAATTCCTTTATCAAAACCTGTCTCACAAAACATATAAGGCTAACGTGATTGAAAACCCTAGATTGGGTGAGACAGTAACATTAAGACTCAATTATAAATTCTTTAATGCCTATATTATGAGTTAATCCTGTAGTTCAGACCACGGTCAAACCATGGTCAATACGGTCAAACCATGGTCAACACAGTCAAACCATGGTCAACATTGTCAAACCACAGTCAAAGCAGTCAAATCAATTCAAACCACGGTCAAACCGATTAAACCATGATCAAACGATGACAAGACATAAAATTTGTCTTTTCCTATACAGCTCCGGGCGCCCGTGACTCCTCGGGCGCCCCCCATGACTTTTCTTTCTCCTAAGGCAAAAAGCTACCTCTGACCATTGACCAGGGCGCCCAGAACCACGCGGGCGCCCCCATCACAGTCAATGCACCCAAAGCTGCAAACACATCTTGAGCCGGGCGCCCGGAGCACTCCGAGCGCCCCTATCTATCCCCAGTCTCTGCCAATGGCAGAGACCACTAACCAGGGCGCCCGGGAGCTCCCGGGCGCCCCCATTGAAATGCCTATATAAGGGCATCCGAACCTCCTCCTCTTCCCACACCAAAAACCAACTTCCTTCCTCACTACCTTCCTTCCAAGAAGATCAAGTGACTTATGTGCTTCCCAAATCTCACCATGCCTCGCCGGTATGATTTATCTCTTGCATTTAAAGTTATTTTCTTTAATACATTTAGTATTATTCTTTTCTTATACCTCTTAACTTAGAAAACTCCAAGCAAACCAAGCGAACCCTGGTGCCGAACCGAGTCCCGACCCTAGGTTCCCTACCCTAGAATTATGTAATAAGTTTGCTTACACCATTTACAAGCCTATTAAAACAAGCTATCTTAATAGACATTTCTTTACCCAATCATGCCCCTTAGTTATGAATATTATAAACTTCTATCAATTAGATAATCTAGTATTCTGCACTCATTCCATTAATGAATCCTTATGTGCAGAATTCTACAATAACATAGTTCGACAAGATAATCTCATGTTTTACACTACTGTTCAAGGGATACCTCTGTCTATCACCCCTACTTTGCTGAACCGATTCCTTGGACTACGACCCTGCCAGTCCACATTTTGCTGCTATCCACCTAGGAATCCTCCATTTGATCTTCCCTACTCTCACATTACCTTAGACACTACCCACTCCTACTTCTATAGGGAAGCTAGACTCCCCGCAAATAGACGATTCCAAGCCGTTGACCTTCAGGCATAGGACTATGCCATGTACAAAGTCCTGGTCCGCTGTATCTTACCACTCTCCACTAGAGATCTCGGGACCATGCGACCCTTTCATGTCTTCCTTCTGTATGCCCTAGTCCATCACCTTGACATTGACATTGGACTACACATGTTTCATACTATTCTGCATGCGTCCAGTGTTACGACCCAGGGATGAGTGCGCACTCCATTCTGCCACATCATCATCTCCCTCCTTCATCACCACGGTCGTGACATTACCATGGGTGAAATAACCACATTGACCGACTTTGATGGTATAGGATTTAGGAACTTCTCATTAGCGGGTCTAGAGGTATCAGCCACCGGGGTTCTGAGTTGGAGACGACAGCAGGCCGAGGCTCCGATCGACTCAGACGAGGAGGTAGACGTTGATGTTGGAGATATAGCGGCAGCAGCTCGAGCGCACATAGACGAGCCCGCTCCACCGACACTCTACGAGATAGTGACACATTTGGAGACACATGTCCAGAGCCTCCGAGAGGAATTGGAGGCCAATCATGCCGAGAACATGGAGACAAATCTGGGCTACTACACCGACTACATGAGTGCCCTTAGAGCTGAGAGGGAGGCCAGAGATGCACAGTATCACGAGATGATGACCCTATTTCGATCCTGGCAGCCAGGCTCCTCTGATCATCCCGGTCCCTCGTCCTAGATTTGCATAGCATTGTGCTAATAACTATTTGACTGCCCCTACTCAGTAGGGTTGACTTATGTCTGACTTGTATAACTGTATTGGATTTTGAGTACTTGTTCTGTTCTATTTGACTAGCTGACTTATGGAAATGAGTACTTGGTCTGCAGTTAGGATTGTGCTCTGTAGAATAAATTAACTCTACTTTTGATTTTCTTACTGCTTTACTTGATTTAAAAATCAGTTTCTAAAGATAGAATTTTGAAAAACTGTTGTTCAGTTTGTTTTAAATTTTTTTCGACTTAGTTTTATTTCAAAACTACCCCCTTTCAAAACTAGGGCTTTTTCACAAATAGACTTTGCCTAGGCCCTAACCCTAGAACTGCATACACCTATAGATTTAGAAGCCAGCATCTCACAAGCACCTTAGGGTACTTTTTGATTGATAACCTAGAAAGGGTTGAGATGCTTAGGTCTTTGCCTTAATTCAAGATGCTTTAAGTCAGTGCATCTGCAGTAATTGGGGCACTAAATACAAATTACACAGCAATCAAGTTAAGTGTCAAGTTTTTGAAAATCTAACTTGAACAAAAACACTTAACTTGACTAACCCTAGTAAAAACTACTGTTTATAACAGTTAGTAAGTAGCTAATTGGGTTAGACAGGTCCCTATAAGAGAAAATTAACTAATTTGGTTTAAGTCTTATCATGAATTGGTTCAGTGCAGCAAAATCATGCAAATATTTTCCTTAATGAAAGTTATTTCCTTTATGTAATTTAATTTCTACTATATTTATCTGTTTTTGATATATGGCAAAGGGGGAGAGATAAGAAAGGAGAGAATTTAAAATTTTTTTAGAATATTTTTTCTCTCAAAATTTCAAAATCTATCCTTTATTCAAAAAGTACTAAGTTTCTCTTACTTAAGCTTTTCAAAGTACTTAAGCTTTTTCAAAACTTTCCTAGTACTTAAACGTGTCAAAAAAAATTTTTAAGCTTGTCAAAAAATTTTTTGCTTGTCAAAACTTTTTAAAGTACTTAAACTTTTCAAAACTTTTCAAACGTACTTAAGTTTTTCAGAAATACTTAAGCTTTTCAGAAGTACTTAGGTTGTGTTAACTTCACGAAGTACTTTAAAACTTAAAGTTTCAAAAAACTTTTTGAAGTACCATAAACTTAAAAACCCTCAAATTGTTGGTACTCAAACTAAAGTTTTAAAATCCTTCTTAAACTTAAGCTGCCAAAATTTTCTAAGTAATTGAACTCAAAAATTCTCTACAAGTATCATTTTTTTTCTAAGTAAAAATCCAAACTTTAAACTTAGAACTTAGTGTCAAAAAACCCAACGAATTTTTTGAAAAATCTAGGGGGAGATTTCTTCCAGGGGGAGGGAACAAAAGGTAATTTTTATATGCCTTGATTAAACTTAACTTTTTGAACCAGGGTTGCCATAAATCAAAAAGGGGGAGATTGTTGGTGCAGAAAGCACCCAAGTCGAACCTGAGTTTTGATAATGGCAACATGGGTCAAAAGTTAAGTCTTACTTGTTATCTAATATGTTACTCTAGTGTGCAGGGTAAAAAGCCCTAGCGAAGGACTGCTAGGCACTGGCGAAGGAATGCCAGGGTAAAAAACCCTAGCGAAGGACTGCTAGGCACTGGCGAAGGAATGCCAGGGTACTGAAGCCCTAGCGAAGAACTGCTAGGCGCCAGGCAAAGGACAGCTTGGGACTAAAGCCCTAGCGAAGGAATGCTAGGCACCGGGCGAAGGACAGCTCGGTATCCAAGACCTGGCGAAGGACCGCCAGGCAAAAGTCCAACCAGAGGAGCGGTTGGCATCAGGTATATTCTCCCGAGAGGAGTAGGTGAGGACGCGTCCCCCGTCGAGTGAACAGTAGGCGTTGGTTCGACCTAGGGCTCCATTTTGGAGGCCCAAAGTCAGAAGCAAGACAGCTAAGGCTGTATAAACTAACATTTTGTTGTTTTATGGTGTTTTGGACTAACCCTGGATGCAGGACCGAAGGAACGAGTGTCTGCAGCTCAGAGAGCCTCAAAGGAATGAGGCAACAGCTGACCAGGGCGCCCGGAGTGTCCCGGGCGCCCCCAAGGCGAACACAAAACACACAAAAACAAAAGAAGGCTTCGACAGTTCATGCTCGGGGCGCCCCCGTGCTTCCAGGCGCCCCCACTGCTCCCGGGCGCCCGGAGCACGGGGGCACTCGGGTGCAGTGGGGGCGCCCCGAGCATGAACTGTCGAAGCCTTCTTTTGTTTTTGTGTGTTTTGTGTTCGCCTTGGGGGCGCCCGGGGCACTCCGGGCGTCCTGGTCAGCTGTTGTCTCATTCCTTTGAGGCTCTCTGAGCTGCAGACACTCGTTCCTTCGGTCCTGCATCCAGGGTTAGTCTAAAACACCATAAAACAACAAAATGTTAGTTTATACAGCCTTAGCTATCTTGGTTCTGACTTTGGGCCTCCAAAATGGAGCCTTAGGTCAAACCGACGCCTGCTGTTCCCTCGACGGGGAACGCGTCCTCACCTACTCCTCTCGGGAGAATGTACCTGATGCCAACCGCTCCTCTGGTTGGACTTTTGCCTGGCGGTCCTTCGCCAGGTCTTGGATACCGAGCTGTCCTTCGCCCGGTGCCTAGCATTCCTTCGCTAGGGCTTTAGTCCCAAGCTGTCCTTCGCCTGGCGCCTAGCAGTTGAAAATCCTTTAGATAATTAAAAAACTTAAGAATAATTCTAAATTCAAATTTGAAAATCCTTTAGATAATTATGAATTCAAATTTGAAAATCCGTTGTATAACTCAGAATTCAAATTTGAACATCTTAAGAATAATTCTAAAGATAACTCTGATGTTAGTGAAGATAATTCTGGAGATAATTCTGAAATTATTTTTGAGGATAAAAATGATTTTATTAAAAATCTTGAGGATAATGAAGATGAAATTCTCCTAGATAATAATTTAATTATACTCTTAGATAATCCTGAAAAATTAACTAGTGGCCTATTTTACTCCACCTACTTTGAGGATATTGAAAGATCTAATCTTGAGGAGGAGATAGAATTTTCTAAGATAAATGCCATAGTTAATAAAAATCACAAAGGTTCAAATAAATCAGAATTACTAAAAAAACTTGAAAAGAAAAATAAGGATGAGTCAGAAATTTTTGAGATAATGAAAATTAAGAACTTAGACCCACAACTGTTAATTAATCATTTCAACCTTAATTATTCAAGTTTTACTTAATTAATTAAATTAAATCCTAATTAAATTAAATTCAAATTAATTCAAATTAAATCCTAATTAAATTAAATTCAAATTAAATTCAAATTAAATTCAAATTAAATTCAAATTAATTCAAATTAAATCCTAATTAAATTAAATTCAAATTAATTCCTAATTAAATTCAATCTTAATTAATTCAAACTTAACTTAATTCAATTCAATCTTAATTAATTCAAACTTAACTTAATTCAAATTCAATCTTAATTAATTCAAACTTAACTTAATTCAATTCAATTTTAATTAATTTCTAATTAAATTAAATTCAAATTAATTCAAATTAAATCCTAATTAAATTCAATCTTAATTAATTCAAACTTAACTTAATTCAATTCAATCTTAATTAATTCAAACTTAACTTAATTCAATTCAATCTTAATTAATTCAAACTTAACTTAATTCAATTCAATCTTAATTAATTCAAACTTAACTTAATTCAATTCAATTTTAATTAATTCAAATTCAAATTAAATTCAAATTAATTCAATTAAATCTTAATTAATTCAAGTTAAATTAATTCAATTAAATCAAATTCAAATTAATTAATTCCTATTTAATTCAACTTCAATTAATTTCTAATTAATTCAACTTCAATTAATTCTTAATTAACTTGAATCCAACCAAATCTTAAATAACTCAAACTCGAACTAAACTAAAATCTTATCAAAACTGCAACAATTAATTTAATAAAATTAAATATGTCAAAGTGGGTTGACATATTCGCGGGTTCACACGACATGTATCTAATCGAAAATTTGATACATATTTAGAAACGTAATTAAAATGCTTTGGACTTGTTTGAATCATGCATCAATGCCATGGACATGCATCTGCTATATTCTTTTAAATATATGTCATGTCATTCACGTTTAGTTTTATGTATAAATTAGAATGGTTATAGGAAAAAGAATAATTGAAACTTGAACAACCTAGTATTAAGAGGAGGTGAGATGATAGTACGTTAGGGAAGCCTTTTTAGTGGAACTAGCCGAAGCTACTGATCCAAGACCCAAACTAATTAGACCAAAATATCTCAAGAAGTAACTTGAAGATGAATTTTCTATAAAAGGCTTTGTCAAGAAAATGGTTGATGATCCAATAAGGCTACGACCAAAGAAGGCCTAGTGCCTCGCCAAGACATGGAAGCCAATTACTGAAAATTAAATTCACTTTACTATTGCTAGATTTGAATCTAACACAAGTTTCAATTAAATCTTAGAATTAATAATAAATTAAGAAAAATGATTCAAGCATCTCACAATGCACTCATAAGGTAACCACGCTTGCTGTATTGATACATCTAAAATGGGTGAGATGTTAAGGACCAATGAATTGAAAAATAGTTTTCAAAATAATTTTTCAAAATTGGTAGAATATTTTTCTAAAAATATATTTTCAAATTAGTGCTTTAACATAATAATGTTTTTATGGATTTCATGCTTGTCTGATTGAATATATATGATATGTTTTCAAAAATTATATCTTTTTAAACATTGTTTGACTCACACAATTAGACACAAGCCTCTTAGGACAACACTAAAGTTCCTTAAGACACTTAGATAGAGTCAAACAGTGTCAGGTACAGGGGAAGTGGTTTATTCTATTTCAAAAATTATCCTTGAAAAACCACTGTCTTTTAAAATGGTTTTCAAAAATTGGGCTTTAAACACTATTACTTACGTTTTTCAAAAACTATGTCTGATAAATTACCTTAATTTCAAAATATGCTTCGAAATTTCAATTACATTCTAAGAGTGTGCTATGTCTTGTTTGATTCCTTATTGGGAATCTCTCCCTTGATTCTTGCCATCTCGGATCTAGACTCATCTTCTGATTCCATGTCTGAGTCGAACTCGGGTACTGGTTGAAGCTCCTTCTTTGGTGGTTCTTTTGGAGTTTTTCCTGCAATAGAATTTACACCTTCCTCGACCATTACAGTATCTGTTTGATTATTTAATTCTAATTTTGAAAAGAATTTGAAATCGGTTACCATCTCAGTCAATTCGTCGTCTGATTCTGGTTCGATTTCGACTTTGGATTCGGGTTCAGACTCTGACTCGGCTGTTTGTGCTTGGACTGAAAGTGCAAGATAACTTACCCGATCTTCTTCTTCATCTGAGATCTCTTGATGAAGGTTGATCAATTTTTCCCAAATCTCTCTAGCACAACTGAATGGACCTACTAGTTCGAGTTGCTCCTTGGTTAGGCCACATTGTAGGATTGCAGTTGCCCTTGCATCGGTCTCGATTTGGTTGAGGGTTTTTTCATCCAATTTGTCCCACTCAATTGACAACTCATCTTCTACGGGAAAAGAGAATCCCGTTTGGATGATCTGCCTTAAGTCCATGTGGGCCTTTAGAAGGGACTCCATTTGATTTCTCCAAAAATTGAAGTTCTCACCGGAGAATAGCGGTGGACGGGCACTGTTCCACTCTTGGTTGACCATTAAATTTAAACCTCGTACACACAAGAAATTACAAAAAAATGTATCAAGACTTGGTCTTGGATTAGTAATGCGGGAGAGAGAGAAAATAGCCCAAGATAAATATTGCATGAATTTCGAGGCGGAATAAAAATAATAATAATAAAAAGTTTGAAAAAAAAATTCTTTTAGAAAATTATATATATATATATATATATTTTAAATCTGATTAAGAGTTAAAAAAAATACTTGAATTAAGATAGCACGAATTTCGAAAAAAAAATATTAAAATAATAGGAAAAAAAGTTTATGAGAAATTTTTAAAAATTGATTGTTTTATCAATTCTGACTTATGGTGAAAAAATAAGAAAAGAAAAGAAACTCTCAAATTTCATAAATCCGAAAAAAAAACTCTCAAATTGGTGGTTGCACCAAATTTGAGCTACCCCGCTCTAATACCACTTGTTGGATCGAGAAAACACGATAGAGGGGGGTGAATATCGTGAAAACGTTTCGGATAGAAAAGAGACATTACGCAGCGGAATTTAAACAAAACACACACACAGAACTCAAGTAGTTTTACTTGGTTCGGAGTCGCATTCGGCTCCTACTCTAAGACCCACGGTCCTTGACCGTTTACTACGGGCAATTCTATAATAGCGGAAAAGTTTACAGAAATTGTTACAATATTATTGTAGTAAATGAACAAATGTACTCTTGGTTATCGATGCTCGGTGTGGATCGCACTTCGGAGCAGAGGGTCGTCGGCGGCGCTTGAATGTCGAGAATGTAGTTTGCCGGAGCAGAGCGCTTGAACCAAGAGTTTGGAGGCGTTGGAAAAAGTGTTTTTGAAGCCTCAGGGGTCGAGCCCCTTTTATACTGCTCCTGGGGGTGCCCTGGACGCTGGGGGCGCCTGACACGTGCCTTCGGATCCGAGAAACCTCATCTGCAGCTCGGTTAGCGTTTATCCATCCAGAATCGGCCTCGGAGCTGACGGGGGCGCCCGGGACGTTGGGGGTGCCCCGGTTGACTTGGTCCACTGACTTCGCGGCTGAGTTTTCTTCAATCACAGTTTGACTTTGACCCAGGGCGCACGGGACCATCAGGGCACCTGGCCCAGTAAGCTTTCGAAGCCATTCTTGCTTAACTACTCATTTGGCTTTGACCTTGGGCGCCCGGGACCTCCCGGGCGCCTAGCCCAGCTGCTGCCCCTCTCCTTTGAGGCGTTCTGAACTACAGAAACACATTCCTTTGGTCCCTGCATCCAAGGTTAGTTCCACAACAAACATGGCAAGAATGTTAGTTAGTTTTTACAGCCGTAACTGTCTTGTTTCTGACTTCGGGTCTCCCAAATGGAACCCTAGGTTGAACCGACGCTTATTGTTCCCTCGACGGGGAACGCGTCCTTACCTACTCCTCTCAAGAGAGTTTACCTTTTGCCAACCGGCTCCTCCGGTTGGACTTTTGCCCAATAGCCCTTGGCCAGGTGCCTAGCAGCCCTTCGCTAGGTCTTCAATGCCAAGCAGCCCTTCGCTAGGTGCCTAGCAATCCTTCGCCAGGTCTTCAACTCCTAGCAGCCCTTCGCTAGGTGTCTAGCAGTCCTTCGCCAGGTCTTCAACTCCTAGCAGCCCTTTGCTAGGTGCCTAGCAGTCCTTCGCCAGGTCTTCAACTCCTAGCAACCCTTCGCTAGGTGCCTAGCAGTCCTTCGCCAGGTCTTCAACGCCTAGCAGCCCTTCGCTAGGACTTCTTTCTGCACACTCAGTGAACACATTAGATCACAAATAGTACTTAACTTTGAATCCTTTGCCAATATCAAAATAAGGTTCGATATGGTGCTTCCTGCACTAATAATATCTGTGGCTTATTCTTGAGGTTATCTCCTTTGCAGCTTTATACAGTCTCAATAGTTGTAATGTGTATATATATATATGCATAGATGTAATGATATGTTCCCTCGCATCTGACATTGATGGATCATTGGTTATTTCGTTAGTATACCTAGTAGGTTACTTGTATCCCATGATATAGGATTCAAACCTATACCTAGCACACTGAGATGTTAGTTGAGGACTTGGTGGGTGTTGTATGTGTTTGGGTCATGCACCATCCTGTTGAGGCAATCGGCCCTTAAATGATTGGTAGATCATGGTTTTGATGTGTGGGCGAATAGGTTTAAAGTTAGAGTGTTATGTTGTATTTGATTTGTGTGATTGAGTTTGCAGGACTTGGAGAATCACACTTGGTGGACCTATCCGAGGGACGAGAGTCGAGGGAGGAGAGTTCCAAGGGCAAGCCGGGAAGTGGACTTCAAAGGGCACACGTGAAGGGTGGCATGGAGGCAAGCCAAGGGAAGGCTTGCGTACGCATCTGAGGGACGATAGCTAGAGGAAGAGGACTTCAAGGGGCGAGCCAAGGGAGCAGACCTGAAGGCACACGCGAAGGAGAAGGTTCGGAGTGGCTGGAGCTGAGCTGGGAGGCAGGGCAGTCGACTGGCCCAGAGGCAGTCGACTGCCAAAACCCACAGAGAGTTCGCAGCTTCGGATCAGTCGACTGGCCTTGGGGAAGTCGACTGGTATGCCCAGAAACTAGCCGTTGGCCAGCATTTATTGCTGGGCCAGTCGACTGGCCCATAGGCAGTCGACTGGTGCGAGACTGGACAGACTGCGAATCTGTCCTTTTCACCTATAAAAGGAGCTCCTCGTTACACGTGTATATATAGTTTCGTACAGTAACGAAGTGCTGCCCAATTGTAGAGTGATCTTTGTTTCCTCCATCATATTTCTGCATCTGTAAAGAGGAAGCTTTTGCTGTAAAGGTTTCTCCACCTCAAGGAGACTTTTCGATAGTGAAAAGTGGTGCTCGTAGCATGGATCCTTGGATTAGTCACCCATCTGGGTGGATACTAAGTAAAATAACTTTGTTAGCATTGTTATTTCTTTTGCATATTATTTCCGTTGCGCTAACATCTTTGTAGAGATCAAAACGATCAAAAAAAGTGCATTCACCCCCCCCCCTGCACGCCTACATCGATCCTTCACATCCTTGCATTGTTGCATGCTGACGATCATCAGCTCCTATGTAGTCTGAGTCCATCGTCAGTTACATGAGGATATGCACGCACACTCACTCAGGGTTAGTGGCTACCATAGGTTGTGTGCATTTGCCCTGTATTGCTCCGTTCGACCACTATTTGGAGGGTGGTTCCGGGCATGGTAGCAGTTAGGGATCCCTTCTCGTCCTCAGACATGAGAAGATGAGAGCGAAACTCCCCCATTGCTTGGGGTAGGAGAGTGACCTCCGCCAGCATCCTGTCCACTCGGTCACTCAGGAGCAGTGATAACAGGGTGCGTACAGTTATCATAGCCCTACCCACGCAGACGTTCATTTATGATAGGTGGATGGTGCCTGACTGGCGTCAGGGGTGACATATGTCATTGCACCATGTGCATATTTTGCATCGTGCATTGCTTGCTGCATTTGATTGTTGCAGTTGATTGGCATACATATACTGGAGACTTGTTTACCTTGGATTATGTGTTATATTTGTTCTTTAGGGATTTATTCCACCCCTCTGCAGGATAGATAAATTCTGGTATGTACCTACATTCGGTACTTTCAATGTATGCCTTTCTATTATACATATGAGACTGTATCAGCGTGACTCTCATTGTTAGTATAATCAACTATGCATATCTGTTTAGGTATCCGCTGAGTTCGTTTGGACTCACACTGTTGCCTATGTTTTTATTTCAGATTAAGATACTTAGAGTCGCCAGAAGAGTCCAGCAGCCAATCCCTACCCATCGCGACGATAAAGTTTATTTTGTACTTAGTAGTGCCTATGTTTTCATATTTAGTTATTGGATTTGTATATGTCTTGGGAGTGTTGTTGTGTGCCCTAAGAGGTTTATGTATTTGTTGTTTTGTCGTAAGTCGGACCGGTCCGTAGCTAGGTATGGCTTACCATGTTTTATTTTATGTTCTGTCTTGATTATTAGGCCTGAGGCCAAATATATACTGTGTGGGTTGTATGGTTATTTGTATGTATGCGTAAATTGTCCGCCGGACAGGGGAGGTGTTGTCCGATTTTCTATTGGATCAGCGGCTCTTGGGTCTCGGGGCGTGACAATTTATTTTCGCGCTCACTTGGCTACCAGGATTCATAAACTTTAGTACTTAGCCTGGAGGTCTAGAGTTCAAATCCTGAGGAAGGCAAAAATCCATTGGCCAGGGGTGGGAAGTTCTTATGAGTAACGACGGTCGACGGTCGACGACCAAATGGGCCAGGCAAGGAGCCGAGGGGTCGGGTCGACGGGTCGGGTCGTTACAATAAAAGGCGCCTTTTTATTATAACGACCCGGCCCATCGACCCGACCCCTCGGCCCCTTGGGGGGCCAAATTTCATTTTTTTTGCGGACCAACAACCTGGCCCCTTTGGTCGTCGACCGTCGACCGTCGTTACTCACATAAACTTTCCACCCCAGGCCAGTGGATTTTTGCTTTCCCCAAGATTCGAACTCTAGACCTCCAGGCTAAGTACTAAAGTTTATGAATCCCACGCTCACTTGGCTACCAGGATTCATAAACTCTAGTACTTAGCTTGGAGGTCTAGAGTTCGAATCCTGGGGAAGGCAAAAATCCACTGGCCTGGGGTGGAAAGTTCTTGTGAGTAACGACGGTCGACGACCAAAGGGGCCAGGTTGTTGGGCCACCAAAAAATGGAATTTGGCCGCCTAAGGGGCCGAGGGGTCGGGTCGACGGGCCGGGTCGTTACAACTCAAGAATACAGAGACAATTCTGAACTAAAATTGCATCCACAGTTCTAACAAGCCGCATGATGAAATCAACCGAAATCCAAGCTAAAGAACATATTCTTACCTAGATCCATGGACTCGACAACCACCAACAGAGGAGACCCCTCAAACCTTCCCTTGCTCAATAATGAAGAGTACCATACCACAGTGAAGAGATCGTCGTGCCCTAGATCACCACTATGCCCTAGATCCAAGAACAAACTCAAAACCAAACCAACTTGCAATCTACCGGAAGAATCAAGAATGAGACTCAGACATCGGAGCTAGGGTTAAGATCATCCGACTTACCTTCCCGTATCATCGGGGATGGCGCGATCAGAGGCTAGATCATCGCTTGACGAGGATCTCAGCCATAGGGCGTGGGTGATGGGACTCAGTGTGGAAGGAGGAAGAGAAGGTCACGGCTTCTCCGGTGTCCCGATCGCGCAAAGTTAGAAGCAGATCACCTTCGCTCGGCCGAAGGAAATGATCCGCGATCTCTACCGAAAAATAGAAGAGGAGAGAACAACTCAATTTCGGGCGGAGAAAGCAAAGGGAGAAGCATATATAATTATGGTACTTTTCTGTTTAAGGCCCCTAAATTTGGCTATTTACTTGTGCCATGTAGGTTTAGGTTCATTTACCTTTTAGCCCCTCAAATTTCAAAATGTTAATATTGGCTCAATTGGTTACCAGGATTCATAAACTCTAATACTTAAGCTTGGAGGTCTAGGGTTCGAATTAGGGTTGTAAATGAATCTAGCCGCTCGTGAACTATTCGGAGCTCGATTCGATAGAAGCTCGTTCGAGCTCGTTTAATAAAGCTCGTTAATATTAACGAACCAAACTCAAACTCAGCAGTATTCAGCTCGTTAGCTCGTGAACAGGCACATTAATAAGCTCGTGAGCTAGCTCGTAAAATATAAAATTAATATTTAACATTAAATATATAATTTTGACACTTTTACATTTAATAAATATAAAATATCCAATAAAGCTCATTTGTATGAATAAAATCATAGATTTTAGTAAATATTTTATATTTTTTAGAATATATAATTTATTTTTTCAATAAATTGATGAATAATTTAATTAATAATTTATATTTGGTAAGTTCGGTTAGGGCTCAATTAGGCTCGAATATGCTCGCAAGTCATCACTATATTCGATAAATTAAGCTCGAGCTCGGCTCGATAATAAACGAACTAAACTCAAACTCTCAAGTATTCAGCTCGGCTCGGTTTGATTACAGCCCTAGTTCGAACTAAACTCACTAAGACTTTCCACCCCTGGCCAGTGGATTTTTGCCTTCTCCAGGATTCGAACTCTAGACCTCCAAGCAGAAGTACTAGAGTTTATGAATCCTGGTAATCAATTGAGCCCAGGCTTGGAGGTCTAGAGTTCGAATCCTGGGGAAGGTAAAAATCCACTGGCCAGGAGTGGAAAGTCTTAGTGAGTAACGGCACGGCCGAGAGCCGACGACGTGAGGGTCATAAAAGGCCGCCAAATGGGATTTGGCCGCCAAAGGGGCCGAGGGGTCGGGTCGTTACATCAATAGCTGACAGTCAACTGATGTTGGCACCAGTCGACTGGTAACGATTATTTCAGGAACGAGCTATATTTAAAGGAGCTCGGTTTACTTGAGCAAAGGTTGACGAAATAAGCTTGGATAAAGTTTATTAGTAGTCTACAAGTGCTCAGGAGTTGTTGCGAGTTTGTGGCGAGGCTTCTCCACCCACATGGAGCTACACGAGCTAGTTGGAGGCTTTCCAGGGAGTCATCCACCGACGAATCTGGATCGTCCACCTTACGGATAGCCGTGGCGTAGGAACATCATCTCCGAACCACATAAATCGATGTATATTAGTAGTTTGTGTTTCTTGTTAGTTTTAGTTTTATTTTGTATTTCGTTGTACGCTAACAAGTGTAGGAAGAGAACCGCGAATCAAATGGGTGAATAGCAATTCACCCCCCTCTAGCAGTATGATCGAGCACCAACAAGAAGGACCGAACAAACAGCAAGCAAAACACAGTAAAGAGAAGAGTAGCTTACGAGATGGAGGAGAGCCGAAAATAGGCAAGCAACTTACAAGAGGGAGAGCAACAGAGACTCTGAGGACTTGAGCACAAGATCAAGGGTGTGGTCATAAGGATACGACCACCTCTCCTCACCCTACATATTTATAAGGTTCACCCTTAACTCAGACCACTCGATTGGTGACACGTTGCCTGCAAGGAGAGGCAGGTCAGGTCATCACGGGGATCAAGGCGACGTAACCATCCAATGACTAGGGCGTGGCTTCAGCTAACGTCGCATGTCACTCGTCAACTTTCCATCAGGAGAGAGAGATTGAGTGGGAAGCAGGCCGAGGTTTGAAGGCGGTGGACACATGAGTGACGCTCTGGAGGTGGTGCGAGCCATGTGGCAGCAACGTAGTGGTCGATGGTTTGAACGCAGAACTTCTCTCTCCCCCTCTTTATTAATGCATGGCAAGCGTCATTAAGCCAGCGCACGCCTAATAAAATGATGATTGATAGCTGAATCTCTGACAACTAATCATGTTTCTCTTCGATATGATGCAACAATTACTATGGCGCATGCCGTCTTGAATGTTGATTAGATTTATATCTCGAGCATAATCTCTGTCATACAGGACATTTAATGCCCTTGACCTACTGTCGTAACCCTCTCTTTTTAACGTGGCAACTCTCCAATCAGTCACATACCCTTCCTTCGATTAGACTTGTAGGGGTCTTGTGATTGGGAGGCTAATGAGAGGATGCCACGTGGCATAAGAGTTTTTGCGTAGACTCAGCAAAGATGAGCTTGAGTACCTCCCGGTCGAGATGGGTCCTCGCCTGGTCGGCTGAATGGTAAGGGCAGTTATATCGGCCTAAATGGGTCTCAAGTGTCTTGATCCCAACTAACCCACTCGAGTTGTATAATATGCTCTGGTTGGGAAGGACATCTCCATAGGATCTCCCGGTCGGAAAATTTCCTGGTACTTAAACATTTCCCTCTCTTAAAGGATATCCGGGATATATTATGCGGTGATTATTAGAGGGAGTAATTAAAGCCTTTGGGGGCGTCGTATTAATGACCAAAAAGAGAAAACGCCCATGATTTAATGATTGATTGCTGGTAATTATTAGCAGTTATAGAAACAATCATTCATAATGATAGTATAACAGTCATATTAAATAGTAGAGCAATGATAGAGAACGTGAAATTTTAGCATGAAACTCAACGTGAATGACGTGACACTTTTTATATACACGTCCGATTGTCGCTCGGACAGTGGCGGCGGCCTCCGGCCGCCGCCCCGAACAAAACTATAACCTGGGGGGATGGGTGAACCCGTCGAGGATCGGTGCAATTGGGTTTCATGTTGGATTCACGTTGAATTTTTCATATTCCCAATCATTTTCCTAAATAGTATTAATGTCAAAAAGGAGAAGAATAGTCACATGACAAAATATAGTCAAAGGTGCTTGAAAAGAGATCTGAACTTACTAATCTCTCACACATTGTACTCCCTCTTATTTCTGATCTTCTTCTGACTTTAATATTAGAGTGGGATTGTCGGAACTTCTTCCTACGCCTTTCTAATACTTCTTGGCAAGCTTTCTTCTCATGTGGTCTTTTTTGCAAAGACGCATGTCACATCACCGAGATCTATCATCTCATATGTCAGCTTTCGAAATATTTTTTATCTCATTTAGTAGGAAAAAAAATTTATAATTATTATCATTATTGTAATCCCACCAACAGATGGATGAACTTTTACACATCAAAACATTGGAGGCAACCCACGTTGCAAGCTGCAGGCCTTGTCTCCTGCCCTCGAACCAAGCAATGCATTTGGAAGCTCTTGACTTGTTTTAGCGTTTGGAGAATATTAGGATTTCAAATTTAAATGATATGATATTATCTAGTAATCTCAATAATTGATATAGAAGGAGATCCAAAATAATATTTAGATTTATCTATTTAGGATTTTTTTAAATTGGTTATATATTTTTATTTAGTTTGTTTCTAAATCTTAGGAAACTAAGTCTTGTTGGTTTTTTTTAATTGGTTATATATTTATTTAGTTTGTTCCTAAATTTTAGGAAACTAAGTTTTGTTGGTTAAATTTGTTCCTAAATTTTAGGGGACTGTTAAAATACGGAAATTTAGAGGGCTAAAATGCTAAAACCCCATACTTTAAGTGTAGGATTTGAATTTCGGAGAGTTGAAGGGCTTTTCTAAAAAAAAGACCCCTCACATTAAAACTTTATTTCTGCTCGCCGCAACCCAAGCCAAGCCGAATCATTTTTTCCCCTCCTTCGCGAGACCTAGCGGCGGCCAACACCTCTTTCTTCTTCTTTCTCTTCGCCGGCCGACTCCTTTGATTTCCCATCTCTCCCTCTCCTTCCCTCAATCGGTGCCACCAAACCTCGCCGATCGCTGGCCATGGGTGTCGTTGGTGAGAGCCATAGCTTGTCTTCCTAGATCTCTAGATCGTGAGTCTTTCTTTCCCCATCTGAGCTCTGTGCTGCCGAAAACTCTGGATCCGACAGGGACTCGTGCGCGGCTTCGTTGGTGGCTTGCGCACCCGACGCCAATGGGGTTGAGCTCGATTCCTGATGCGAGGAGGCTGGGGCTAAACACCAAGGTACAGATCTAGGGCATATCGATTTTCTTCTTCCCTATGACGAACTGACTCTTTTTCCCTTGGGGTGAACCTAGGGCTTGTGAGGGCGGTCTTGGGAAGGAGATCTGCGTCTACTCCTTGGCTGATCCGCTGCATCCAAGCAAAGGATTTTCGGCGATCACAAATCCAACATGATAACAGGTAAGATTTCATATGATGGTGCTGACCTTGAGATGGATTTGTGATATGGTTTGGTATACGGATTTGGATGCCTATTCTTGATGATGCATTATTATCTTGGACCGGTGTAGAGATGAGAGGATTAGATTTTGAATTGGGATTCATTCTTCTGGTTCTTGGAGTTGTCCTGTGATATGCTTCGGATTTGCAGAGGTATAACAGGATTGCTGATCAGTGTTGATTTCGTGTATTTTAGTTGGATTTGATTAAGGTTTGTGGTTTGTTTCTGTTGGTTTCGATCCGAGCTTTGGGTTTTCGAATTTCTGTTCTTGATCTGTTGGTTCTTGGGGAAATGCCGTGAGCTCTTGTGGATAGAATGGATGTATCGGGATTCCCTGGACCGATTTATCTCTTGAACTTGGATGAGATTTTTGAATATAGAAGTTCTGTTTTATATGATTTGAAGTTGTGTGGAGGATATTATTTGGAATTTAAGTGACGTGCTGAGTAATTTTATTTGGATTGAACAAAGGCTGTAAGATTGGATAAAAACATGTATCTTCTCGGTGGGATCTTGGATTGAGAGCTACCTGTAGCATTAGATGTTCTCTTGGGTTAGGTTGGGCTAAACCTAATCGGGGTTAACTTGGTAGTCTAATAATTAGGGTTTATTTCCTAACAATGTTGATGAATACTTTAGCTAATTTAATATATTAGTTTTAGCTAAGTTGTATTTGTTATTTGTTACTTGATACAGGATATTGATTGACTTTTATACTTCGTTGCGGATTGTCTGGACGGAGGACTCTCGGCTTACGGACTTCTACATTAGAGGCGGGTACCTCTTTTATGCATAGTTAGACATAGTTAGCAGTAGGGATATCTGATATCTGTATCTCGGTGCTCTTGCTTCGGTAGTTGTATTTGTTAGCTTTACTGCTTACTGCTTCTGTATGGATTGATGCTGCACAGTTTACCTTATACCTTACACTAGGATTTAGGTATTGGTGCATACCGGTTATCTGGACTACTGCATATCATGTAGATGACAATAGGGATATCTGATATCTATATTTCTGTGCTCTTGCGTCGATAGTTGTATCCTTTAGCTTTACTGCTTACTGTTTCTGTATGGATTGATGCTGCACAGTTTACCTTATACTTTACGCTAGGATTTAGGTATTGGTGCATACCGGTTATCTGGATTACTGCATATCATCTAGATGACAGCAGGGATAGATAGTGGATGATGCATGGGATAGTGACATGCATCATTATTGCACGTAGCATAGGGGACGACCTTTGACTCCCTGGAGGTTGAGATGGGCCGTCATACTTGCTACTCGTGTAGGGGCATATGTAGGCGACCCTTGACTCCCCTAGTGGTTGAGATGGGCCGTCAGACCTGCCACATGACCTGTCGTGTAGCCCCGTTGGCGGACCCGGCGCTGCAGCAGGTCCCCTACCTATCCGATGATAGCAGGGACGTTTAGAGCGTTACTTCACCCGATGGTGGGGTACGTTTATGGTCTCCGACCCTACCCATTCGGTCTCGCGTGTACTACCTCATAGACCGTCTGTTCGTGCAGGGAAGACCAGGTCAGAGCCCTACCCACTCGGTTCGCGTGCTTCCGCGACCTACACCGACTGGCGTCAGGGGTGACCCATGTTGCATCATGAGCATGCTATGCATTGATGCATTTGGTTGTGTTTGCTGCACTTGATTGTTTCACTTGGTTGACATGCATACTACCGGGTTTGGATCGACGCAGGTAGGTATGTAGTTCCTTTACTGCTTATGGTTCAGTTCTGCATTTCTTTCTACTGCAGTTATCTTCAGTATTGTGATAGATAGATAGACAATGTCTTACTGCTAGTATTTTTTCCTGTGCATATTAGATTGTATTCGCTGAGTTCTTAGGACTCACCCCGTTAGCCCTATTTTTATCTTTTCAGGATGATCGTCTGGATTGCCCGGCAGCCTGTCCCAGTCCACGTGTCTCCGAGACGATTTCCGCGGGTGTTCTGTGTTTCTGTTGTGGTACATGTTGGTACCCTTTTCCTTTATTCGTTTTTGTTTCTTTTCACTTCCGCTGTCATATGTTGTGCTCTGTTGTGTCGTCCATTTTTGTGGCAGTATAGTTGTACTTTTGTGTGCCATGAAAGCCCCGATTCCGTTTTGGTTTTGTCGTAAGTCGTACTGGTACGCAGCTTTGTCGTTGTTTTCGTTTCCGCTTTATACGGATGCTTGTTCCAGCCTTATAGGCTGCGGTACAAGCAGGCTGAGGTAGTCGTGGTGATTAGGTTTTCGGATTGTCCGCCGAGACGAGGGAGTAGCTGTCTGGTCGGTATCGGACTAGCGGCCCCTCGGGGCGTGACAGGGACTAAGTCTGGTTGATTTAGAGTTTTTTTAGGGATATGAGTGCTATATAAACTCATACTTAGATGATGTTTAGGAGAAGTTTTTTTAGATATTGAATCAATTTACTTCGCTTAAGCCACGTTACGACTATATCTCTATTTTTCTCTTCTCGCTCTTGTTTTTCTCAATAAGGTTTAAGTCCAGTTTTGGCTACTCCTTATCTCGTTATTACTTTTTTATTTTTTCTCATAAATCCCTCTGAAACTTCTCGCTCCAGAATAATCTATATATTCTGTCCGGCGTCAGTTGGTATTAGAGCTCATTAAGATCCAATGGAGGGACATCGTGGTCGTGGTCGCAACAGGCAGGTTCCGACTGAGGAAGCCCAGCACCGTGATCGTAGTATCCAAGATATAATGATGATTGAGGATTTACAGAAGCAAGTTGCGGAATTAACTCAGCATTTGGCAGCGCGGGATCTTGAAGATCGTGAGATCTCTGATGGTAACTCTGAGTCTCCTTTCGAGAACCCGTATCATCGTCGTGCTACATATCGGGAACACCATGGTCGAGAGGAACGATTTGGGGACTTTGGTTTCCGAGTGGATCTTCCTGATTTTTTTAGCACATTACAAGCAGAATGCTTCGTTGATTGGATCAATGAAGTAGAGAGGATTTTTGAATATAAAGAAGTACCTGATCACATCAAAGTAAAGTTGGTCGTTATCAAGTTAAAAGGTCGAGCTTCAGCATGGTGAGAGCAACCTCGACGATCACGGGAGAGACAAAGTAAATCAAAAATCACTGATTGGGAAAAAATGAAGAAACTAATGAGAAGACAATTTCTTCCCTTCGACTACACCCAAACATTGTATCAACGACTTCATACCTTGAGGCAAGGTGCTAGAATCGTTGACGACTATACAGAGGAATTCTATCAGCTTATTGCTCGGAATGATTTGTCCGAGACCGAGGAGCAGATGGTAGCGCGATATTTAGGGGGATTACATCAACCCTTACAAAACACCCTGAGCCTTCACTCACTCTGGACCATTTCGGAGGCCTATCAGCGAGCCTTGACAGTTGAAAAACAACTAAACCGAAGACCGACGACCAGGAGCGATCAAAACAATCAAGTTGTTCGCCCTCAAGAGTCGTGCCCTTCTCAGCAGCCACCACAAGGTAACCCTAAGACCACTATCAAGTGTTTTCGATGTGGTGAACAAGGGCATCGAGCTTCGGAGTGTAAAAGATCCCCAGATCAAAAAAACAAGACTCTGCTAGTTGAGGAAGACATAGAGGATGAACTCGAACAGATTGATGAGCCGATTTATGATGACGATATTGATGACGAGGTTCTTTATGGCGATGGTCATGAGACTCTCGTCGTACGCAAAAGCCTACTGATCCCTAAGGAAGAATCTGAAGATGATTGGCTGAGAACCAACATTTTTCACACGACTTGCACGATTGCAGACAAAGTTTGCATGATGATCATTGATAGTGGAAGTTGTGAAAATATTGTATCCGATGAAGCTATTCAAAAGCTACAGTTGAAGACAGATCGTCATCCAAAATCCTACAAGTTATCATGGCTAAGTAAAGGAAGTGAGTTAACCGTAGATAGGAGGTGTCTTTTATCTTTTTCTATTGGTAGCAAGTATTATGATCGAACATGGTGTGATGTTGTGTCAATGGACGCATGTCACGTATTGTTGGGACGATCGTGGCAATATGATCGCAGCGTTATTCATGATGGGCGGAAGAACACATACACCCTCAGCATCAAAGGGAGGAACATAGTATTGGCTCCCCGACGAGAAGGAACCCCTTCAAATTTGGTAACCAATAATTCTACACTACTTTCTATGTCCAGATTTTTGAATGAGATAAAGCACAGAGATGTAGTTTATGCTTTGCTTCCTTTCAAAAGCAATGTCATAGACCCGGACTCGGATCTACCAGCTAAAGTGCAACAACTTTTATCAGATTTCGCTGAATTGATGGTCGAAGACCTTCCTCCAGGACTTCCCCCTATGAGAGATATTCAGCACCAAATTGTACTCGTCCCGAGGTCAAGCTTGCCTAACCGACCGACATACCGTCTTAACCCTAAAGATGCCGAAGAGCTACAACGACAAGTTATGGAGCTATTGAGATAAGGATATATTCGCGAGAGTATGAGCCCCTGTGCAGTCCCTGCCCTACTTGTATCAAAGAAAGACGGTTCATGGCGCATGTGTGTTGATAGCCGAGCTATCGACAAAATCACAGTGAAGAGTGGATACCACCAGATTCGAATCAAGCCAGGAGATGAATGGAAGACAGCCTTCAAGACACAACATGGGTTGTACGAATGGATGGTCATGCCTTTTGGACTGTCCCATGCCCCCAGCACATTCATGAGATTCATGCATCAGGTCTTACGGCCTTTCTTGGGAAGATTCGTAGTTGTATACTTTGACGACA
Organism: Boesenbergia rotunda; assembly: GCA_024364735.1. NCBI lineage: Eukaryota > Viridiplantae > Streptophyta > Magnoliopsida > Zingiberales > Zingiberaceae > Boesenbergia > Boesenbergia rotunda. The sequence goes on from JAGFNQ010000856.1 coordinate 203,164, forward strand.
TCCTTATTTTTAGTCCGACGAGGGCTTTACACCTTGGTCACCTCCGAACTGTTTTTGAGAAGCTAAAGGCGGAATCCTTGTTCATCAACAAAAGGAAGTGTTCTTTTTTCATGACTACAGTTTCTTTTCTTGGATTTATAGTTTCTACTGAGGGTGTTCGTGCAGATCCATCAAAGATAGAGGCAATCTTAGAGTGGCCACAGCCAAAAACCGTTCATGATGTCCGAAGTTTTCATGGATTGGCCTCTTTCTATTGTCAGTTCATTCAGAACTTTAGTACCTTAATTGCTCCTATAACTGAGTGCCTCAAGGAGTGCGAATTCAAGTGGAGTGAAGCAGCTATGACTAGTTTTCAGCTGGTGAAACAAAAGATGACCGAAGCACCTGTTCTAGCACTTCCAGATTTCGACAAACTGTTCGAAGTAAACTGTGACGCATCTAGCATTGACATTGGTAGTGTTCTAAGTCAATCAGAACGCCCTATTGCCTTCTTCAGTGAGAAACTTGTTAGTAGGAGCCCTAGAGTCAATTATGTGATGATTGACTAGGGACATTTTGTATCATATTCTATCATTAATAAAGGCATGGTTATTATACTTACTTTGTATTTGTGCCAAATAACTAAGTATAATAATGTCCTTGGGTAGTAGGTTCTTATCTACATTATATCGATTGGTTGAATCGATAATGAGATGATGTAGAGAACACTACTCTAAATTATTCCAAGTCAAGTATTAATATTCAAGGACAATATTAATGCATGGAGACTAGCATGTAGGTCAACTGATGACTTGAGCTCACAAGTCATGGATATGTGATATCAAGTTAACACATGGGTATACATTGGAGAATGTGTATTGAATTGACCCGCTATGAAAAAGTTTCATAGATTGTCATATGAGTGTCAAACTTTCTCATGTGACTATTGGTACGAATAGTCCTTAGACCTGAAGTCACTACGGTTCCCTACATAATGAGTTATGTACTTTGGTATCGTCAAACATCACCCGTAACAGGGTGGACTATAAAGGCGATCACTGGGTATGTAATGAATTATGTGGAGGGATGTGAGTGATGTAGATGGGATCTATCCCTCCCATATGACGGGAGTGATATCTGTGGGCCCCTTGATCGAGTAGAACTACTGAAAGCATGGACATGCTCAAATGAGTCAATATGAGATATTGAGCTCATTTGTTTGAGTGAGTCTACTCGGGGATCAAGAAACACATAGATTGATTGAGGATGACACGGTCTATGCCTCATTGATCAATCTAGATATCAAGGATAGAAGGAGAAGGTCATGCATTATCATAGTCACAGAGGTTTAGTCGGATCTCAACTTTTCTTGTTACTTGGGTAGCAATGATGCATTGCTAAATGCCGCTCATTGCATATGTGTCTAAAGGGTTTAGGCGCATTGCCAACGTCGCAAGAGTCTATTGGGTCACACACTAAGGACATGATGCTTCGGGAAGTCTGAGCCCAAGTTGGGAACTCGGGAAGTCCGAGCCCGAGTTAGAAACTTGGGAAGTCCCAGCCCGAGTTAGGAACTTGGGAATTCCGAGCCCGAGTTGGGAACTCGGGAAGTCCGAGCCCGAGTTAGGAACTCGGGAAGTCCGAGCCCGAGTTGGGAACTCGGGAAGTCTGAACCCGAGTTGGGAACTCGGGAAGTCAGATCGGGAGATCCACTCGGCAGACTAGGTCGGCACTCGGCAGATTGGGTCGGCACTCGGCAGACTGGGTCGGCACTCGACAGACTTGGTCGGGAGACCGGTCGGAAGCCCGAGAGGCCCGGTCGGGATTAAAGGGAAATTCATTAAAGTGTTTAATGAAGACAAGAAAGGAAAAGATTCTTTTCTTGCATGGGAAATGATAAAGAGCCACATAAAAAGATGTGCTCTTTATTGGTATTAATGAAGAAAGTCAAATAGACACAACCCTCTTCATATTCATGGGATGAGTATAAAAAAGGGCTTTGTGACTTTGGATGAGGTCTTCTTCTTCCTCTCCTTCTTCCCTTTCTTCTTCCCTCCCTCATCTTCCTCCTTTGGCCGAAACCCTACTTTAGGGTTCTTGGTGTTCTACGAGCTACCTCAAGTTGCTAGCACAACTAAGGTAGTTCTCCCGAAGTTGAGAGATTGTGTCCGTGTGGATACAAATAGAGGCACGGACACTTGAACGTGCAAGAGATCCAGCGCACCTTGGACGAGCGGGATAAGCAAAGGGCACGCTCCAAAGGTATATCTTCTTTAGAAGTAGATGTAGATCAACTTTGTACGAGTTTTTCTTTCGCATGGATCGCTCGTGGGTTTTTGTTTCCGCTGCGTTTTTTATGTTTTTATGCCGGGAGAACCCAACAAGACTATCTGGTGCCAAGAAAAATTATTCTACCTATGACCTGGAATTCTATGCTATTGTGCGATCCTTAAAACATTGTCGTCATTATCTCGTGCAGAAGGAATTTATCTTATTCACAGATCATGAGGCTTTGAAGTACGTCAACGATCAACGGTCAACATAACTTGAGTAGTCGACATGCTAAGTGGGTAAATTACTTACAAGAGTTCACCTTTACACTGAAGCATCAATCAGGGAGACGCCGAACTCGAGGATGAGTTCTCTTCAACTCTGAGAGACTGATGTAAGAGAAAATCCAAAATAATATTCAGATTTATATATTTAAGATTTTTTTTAATCGATTATAATCCCAACAAATACTCACTACGTTCGGCATATTTGAGTTCTAGCCAATCGAGGACGAAGCTGGGAGAGTTCAAACCAATGACGATACGTCAACCAGTGAGTGCTAAGAGAACCAACCAATTGACTCTAGCCAAGTTTGATCTCTCTGGGCGTTAGGCACAAAACTGTGCCTAACTTGCTTGGGTCCAAGAATTGAAGCGGCGTGTAAATCACTGAATTCTTTGTTTAATTCGATAAGTCGGCCTAATTACTGCAACTTGTTTGGCAGCCTACATGTTTGAATATTTCACTAAGTGCAAAAGAGATAGATACTGATAAGATATTGACTAGCACATAAGGAATGCCAGACACAAGATTTCATCGTAATTTAATCTTTAATAATATTTTCAATCCCACTAAATCATAATTAAAATGGTAAATAAATGAAAATTTAGGGATTAAACCTCGAGAATGGCAAAGCTTAAATTCTTACATCCCATATAACCCACCCCATTTCATCAATTTGTCTTTTTAGTCATCATAATTTTAAACTCTAATTATTTAATCCATGGATGAAGACGATAATTGTGTTAGAGAATATTCTGTGTGTCCCAGATAAGTTCGCTGTAAAACCTCCATCTGTCCATTTCTGGTTTGGCCATGGTGGAAGAAGAAGAGGATGGAGAATGATTGACCGAGGAAGCTCTCCCATCTCCGCCATTTTTTTGTCGAGTTCCGTGGCCAGTCATCAGTTACCTCACCCCCAATCCCCCTCAATAATGCCACTCGCCAGGCCCCTTTTAACTCTCCCCAGGAGCCAGCTAGACCTCCGCCGCCGCCGATAGTTCCTCGACCACCTCCCTGCAGCAGATCGCCATGAAGAAGCGGATGGAGCCCAGCAAGTTCGCCTTGCGCTTGCTCCTTGGCATCTCCCTCGCCGCCTTGACCTGCTTCCTCGCCATCTCTCTCTTTTCAGGTGACTGCGAATCCTCGATCTCTTCTCCTCCTCCTCCTCCTCCTCCTGCTTTCATTCAAGGAGAATCTGACGAACTGCTCCGATATGTACAGTCGACCAACAACTGTCTCTGTTCTACGGATCTTGGGCCAATCCACCGATACCAAGTGAGGAATCGATCGAACATTTTCTTCAGAGAAACAATTTCTCGCGGTTTTCTTCAATCTTTTGTCGATTTCCAGGTGGAGGACATGGCCGGGAGGGCGCCGGAGGTGGATCCACGCAAAGCGTTGCTACTGCTGCGCAGTTAGGTGAGTCTCCGTCCAGCTCGATCGACCTGATCGTGGAAGGAAGGAAGGGAGAAGACAGTGGAGGGGAAGGCCGGCAGGCCAACAATCCAGGCGCTGACTCTGTTTTCCAGTCGAATAAGAAGTCAACGTCGGCGAAGAACGACTCTACGAATCAGCAGCTAGGTTAGTCTTTAATTCGCACTGATTGCCGGAAAAGGACAGGAAATGGTTTAGGTGAGACGTCGCCGTCGGAGAAGAATGTAATTTTCGGAGATTGGTTCGTGATTTACAGAGCAAAAGGGAAGAGAGAAGAGTATTTGTGATCTTTCTGATCGTCGGACGGACGTGTGCGAGATGGCCGGCGACGTTCGGATTCACGGCGATTCCTCTACCGTCGTCGTCGTGGGTTCGGAAGCAGGGGAGGAGAAGGCGTGGCGGATCAAGCCTTACGCCCGCAAGTTCGACGGGTCTGCGATGCAGCATATCAAGGAGGTCGCCGTGCGGTCGGCCGGCGCCGGCGCCGTCGTGCCGGCTTGCACCGTCAATCAGACGACCGTCCCGGCGGTGGTGTTTGCGATCGGAGGGTACGCCGGAAACTACTACCATGCTTACACGGACGTGCTGATTCCTCTGTTCATAACGGCGCGGCAGTTCGACGGCGATGTGCAGTTCGTCGTCTCGATGGGCAAGTCCTGGTGGGTGGATAAGTACCGGCCGATCCTGAACCAGCTGTCGCGGCACGAGATCGTGTACTTTGACGGCGACGGGGAGGTGCGGTGCCACCGGCGCGTCATCGTCGGCCTGCGCAGCCACAAGCCGATGTCAATCGACCCGGCGAGGACGCCCGGCGGTTACTCCATGCTCGACTTCACCAAGCTGATGCGCGTCGCATACGGGCTCGAGAGGGACCGGCCGGCCCGGCGCGCGGCGGAGCCGCCGCGCCTGCTGCTGATCCCGCGGAAGGGCTCGCGGCGGTTCACCAACTTGGAGGAGGTGGCGCGGGCGGCGGAGGCGACGGGGTTCGAGGTGGTGATGGCGGAGGCGGCGACGACGACCAGGATGGCGGAGTTCGTCCGGGTGGTGAACTCCTGCGACGCCATGGTGGGCGTGCACGGCGCCGGGCTCACCAACTTCGTGTACCTGCCCACCGGCGCGGCGGTGGTGCAAATAATCCCGTTCGGGAACCTGGAGAAAATATCGCGGTCGTGCTTCATGAACTCGTCGGAGGACGCAGGGCTGCGCTACCTCGACTACTCCGTCGGCGCGTCGGAGAGCAGCTTGTCGGAGCAGTACCCGCGGGACGACCCGGTGTTTACCGACCCCCAATCCATCCACAGGCTCGGGTGGAAGAAGATGGGCGAAGTTTACTTGGACCACCAGGACGTGAAGGTCGACGTGGGAAGGTTCCGGCCACTCCTTCTCCAAGCTCGGGAACATCTCCGACGATACACGATCGAAGTGTAGTGAATGGAATCGATTTGCAAATTATTATTTTTAATTATTGTTTCCGTTGTTTACTTGGAGGTGCCTGATTAGGGACTTAAAGTGCACAGGGAGAGTAAACAGAATAATGAATTGATTGATGTGGCTGCAGTTGATTTGATTAGTTGGGCGGAAAAAATTTAATGCCATGGGAATTTATTTTTGTACGAAGGGTGGGACCCACTAATTTTGTTTGTTTTAAAAAGATGGATCCGTCACCTCAGCGGCCCCCGCCAGCCCGCCCCAGGATCAACACGGAAGAGGTAAATCACGATGAATGCTGGGCAGGTGAGGCACCAAGGTGCGAGAGATTTTTTTAAACAGCAGCCGAGGTTTTACCCTCCGCACATACCGTCCACCTTCGAATCCACACCCTCTGATTCAAGCGGCGAGTGGCTCACCCACTAATTTTGTTTGTGTACTCTGAATGAGATGCCTGCCGACAGTGATTTCGATCCAAACTCATTTCTGCTATTATAAATTTATATATTATACATTTATATATTTTTATATGAGCGAGGAATTAAAAGAGTATGGTTTTTTTAAAATAATAATAATAATAATAATAAAGCAACTCTGTATCGTGGGAATAATTTTTTAAAAATAATGAAAGAGATTCTATGCTATTTTTATTTGAATGTTATTCTGATAAATCTGAACGAAGTTACACTTGTTAAAGTCTTACTGTGATATTAAATTTCAAAGAACACTATTGATTTGGTATTGAATTTTAAAAAATAATGTCATTATAATATTATATTTTAAAAAGTAATAACGTAATTATGTTGATTTTATGATTTATATAGTATTATTCTATATCGATTTTTAAAATGCAATATTATAATTAGAGACCAGTCACATGTACATTGAACATTATTAAGTATTTAATTTGATAAATAGTGATTAAATTATTTGCTGTTCAATTTTTATCAAATATCCTTTATTAATAGTATTTTAAAATTTTCATAATTATTTTATTGTTAACTATTGATTACTTAATAAATAAATAAATCATCAAATCCAATGTGAAGATATATCTACAAGAAATACAAGTATTACTAACGGAATTATCGACAAAATTTATATTCTATATGGAATTATCGACTGAATTATAATTTCATCGATAATTACTTATTTCATGTTAATGCACAAGATCTCCATTTGCTATTGAGTTCAAATTAAGTTTCCTATCAACATAGATCTGCATCAGCATTTGCACGTTTTTTTCAATTGTTCGAGAATTAATTTAATTAATTCAGTTTCATTGCATATTTTATTGTATATTTAATTCAGTTTTATTGTATATGCTTGGTTTTTTCTAGCCTAATTCAATTTGCTTGCTTTGGATCTTGACTTTATTTTCCAAGAAGTTTCTCTCAGTTTGTTCTAGCATTAGGATTTTGTGTGCACTCATACTTTTATTATTGCATAACATAATATCTTGAATCTTGATTGTAAGTGTTGTTGATGCAGAATTTAACTTACTGGTTTTAGGTACCAACAAGTTTGTTTAACCATGAGGCATTCGAGACCAATTCAAGGCAATCCCTTGTATTTTGGTGAGAAGAATATTGAGGGTATGCTTGTTGTAATAAAACCTTTGCATGCAAAGCTTGAAGGACCTTTTATGTTTGTGTTATGCTTGTTGTAATATTGAGGTTATGCTTCAACAGGACCCTTTGTATACATGTATTTTGAGTGTGTTTATGTACATACTTTTATGTTTGTACCTTTAGACGGTTGGCATAAATTGTTGATGTTATGGTGGAGTTTTTATATTTTATTACCGTTGTATCTTGTCCATTATATCCATTTTATAATGTATAAAATGCTCTTATCAAGATCACTTTTAGATTACCAACCGAAATGGACAAATGTTTGCTATTTTTTTTAAATTTTTGTCAGAATACTGACGAAAATTTAATCTGTCGGTGACGTATCGATTATAAATTTTCGATATTTTTCGACGGATATTCGCATTTCTATCGGAATTTTCTCGGTGATCATCGATGGAAGTGTTGTTTTCCGTCGGTAATCACCGACGGAACTAAGGGTGCGTTTGGTTGAGGGTTATCCTTGATAACCTTGGTTATCCTTCCAAAGTTATCAACAAAAACCTTGTTTGGTTTAGATAATCAGCGATTCCCAAGTCATGATCGATGCCCGACACGTCAGCAAAAGGGACATGCAATCAGGAATCGGAAAACCTTAGGAAAGTAAGGTTTTTCTTGATTCCCAGGTTATAGAACTTATCTTTCCAAAATTATCCTTCAATATTTATATTTAAGACGAAAATAACCATCACAATTTATTAACTTCCGAAAGCATTATTCGCGATCGACGACCGACAACGACGACTTACGACCACCGCCGGCGACCACCGCCGGCGACGATCGTCGGCGACCACCGCCGGCGACGATCGTCGGCGACCACCGCCGGCGACGATCGTCGGCGACCACCGCCGGCGACGATCGCCGGCGACCGCCGACGACGACGATCGCCGGCGACCGCCGCCGACGACGATCGCCGGCGACCACCGCCGGCGACCACCACCGGCGACGATCGCCGGCGACCACCGCCGGCCACGATCATCGGCGAACACCGCCGACGACCGGCCACGATCGCCGGCGACCACCGCCGACGACGATCGTCGACGACGAACGCCGACGACCACCGTCGACGACCACCGCTGGCGACCGCCGCCCGCGACGATCGCGGGGCGACCGCCGCCCGCGACGATCGCGGGCGACCGCCGCCCGCGGACGATCGCGGGGCGACCGCCGCCCGCGACGATCGCGGGCGACCGCCGCCCGCGACGATCGCGGGCGACCGCCGCCCGCGACGATCGCGGGCGACCGCCGCCCGCGACGATCGCGGGCGACCGCCGCCCGCG